>CAWUFW010009706.1:0-443813 GCA_963921515.1 Calotriton arnoldi | reverse complement strand
ATCTTGGGCTACCTTGTGTTTAAATCTATGGGCGGACGCTCATCCGCCGAGTTTGCACCACCCTGTAACATTGAGGGGGCCACGAGCCCAAGATGAGTTGCACTCAAGTCAGCAGAAAAGCACTACAACTCCCACAATTCTTGTATTTTCGCCAATTGGAGGCGTGACTGTGTATTTAATTGTGGGATTGCTTTGCCCGCCACTGCACGATCTTTCCCGACAGCATCTGAGGAAAAGGAAACTAGAAACACGTCAGGCTCAAAGGGGAAGCTGTATACTGTTCTCGCAATTGGAGTACTTCCATACCTGATATTAAAGGCTGGTAACCTTTTCTGCTGACTCGAGTGCAACTCATCTTGGGCTACCTTGTGTTTAAATCTATGGGCGGACGCTCATCCGCCGAGTTTGCACCACCCTGTAACATTGAGGGGGCCACGAGGACTGATTCAAGATCCTTAAAGTGGAGCGGCAGAACAGGATTGAGGATGGACACTTTAGCGGGGGCTCACTGAGGGCTTCATCAAACTACAGTAAGAAGTGCGCTGTAATCACAGGGGAATATTCGGGCACTACAACTCCCACAATTCTTCTATTTTCGCCAATTGGAGGCGTGACTGTGTATTTAATTGTGGGATTGCTTTGCCCGCCACTGCACGATCTTTCCCGACAGCCTCTGAGGAAAAGGAAACTTGAAACGCGTCAGGCTCAAAGGGGAAGCTGTATACTGTTCTCGCAATTGGAGTACTTCCTTACCTGATATTAAAGGCTGGTAACCTTTTCTGCTGACTCGAGTGCAACTCATCTTGGGCTACCTTGTGTTTAAATCTATGGGCCGACGCTCATCCGCCGAGTTTGCACCACCCTGTAACATTGAGGGGGCCACGAGGACTGATTCACGATCCTTAAAGTGGAGCGGCAGAACAGGATTGAGGATGGACACTTTAGCGGGGGCTCACTGAGGGCTTCATCAAACTAACTACAATAAGAAGTGCGCTGTAATCATAGGGGAATATTCGGGCACTACAACTCCCACAATTCTTCTATTTTCGCCAATTGGAGGCGTGACTGTGTATTTAATTGTGGGATTGCTTTGCCCGCCACTGCACGATCTTTCCCGACAGCCTCTGAGGAAAAGGAAACTTGAAACGCGTCAGGCTCAAAGGGGAAGCTGTATACTGTTCTCGCAATTGGAGTACTTCCATACCTGATATTAAAGGCTGGTAACCTTTTCTGCTGACTCGAGTGCAACTCATCTTGGGCTACCTTGTGTTTAAATCTATGGGCGGACGCTCATCCGCCGAGTTTGCACCACCCTGTAACATTGAGGGGGCCACGAGGACTGATTCACGATCCTTAAAGTGGAGCGGCAAACTAGGATTGAGGATGGATACTTTAGCGGGGGCTCACTGAGGGCTTCATCAAACTACAGTAAGAAGTGCGCCGTAATCACCGGGGAATATTCGGGCACTACAACTCCCACAATTCTTGTATTTTCGCCAATTGGAGGCGTGACTGTGTATTTAATTGTGAGATTGCTTTGCCCGCCACTGCACGATCTTTCCCGACAGGCTCTGAGGAAAAGGAAACTTGAAACGCGTCAGGCTCAAAGGGGAAGCTGTATACTGTTCTCGCAATTGGAGTACTTCCATACCTGATATTAAAGGCTGGTAACCTTTTCTGCTGACTCGACTGCAACTCATCTTGGGTTACCTTGTGTTTAAATCTATGGGCGGACGCTCATCCGCCGAGTTTGCACCACCCTGTAACATTGAGGGGGCCACGAGGACTGATTCACGATCCTTAAAGTGGAGCGGCAGAACAGGATTGAGGATGGACACTTTAGCGGGGGCTCACTGAGGGCTTCATTAAACTACAGTAAGAAGTGCGCCGTAATCACAGGGGAATATTCGGGCACTACAACTCCCACAATTCTTGTATTTTTGCCAATTGGAGGCGTGACTGTGTATTTAATTGTGGGATTGCTTTGCCCGCCACTGCACGATCTTTCCCGACAGCCTCTGAGGAAAAGGAAACTTGAAACGCGTCAGGCTCAAAGGGGAAGCTGTATACTGTTCTCGCAATTGGAGTACTTCCATACCTGATATTAAAGGCTGGTAACCTTTTCTGCTGACTCGAGTGCAACTCATCTTGGGCTACCTTGTGTTTAAATCTATGGGCGGACGCTCATCCGCCGAGTTTGCACCACCCTGTAACATTGAGGGGGCCACGAGGACTGATTCACGATCCTTAAAGTGGAGCGGCAAAATAGGATTGAGGATGGATACTTTAGCGGGGGCTCACTGAGGGCTTCATCAAACTACAGTAAGAAGTGCGCCGTAATCACCGGGGAATATTCGGGCACTACAACTCCCACAATTCTTGTATTTTCGCCAATTGGAGGCGTGACTGTGTATTTAATTGTGAGATTGCTTTGCCCGCCACTGCACGATCTTTCCCGACAGGCTCTGAGGAAAAGGAAACTTGAAACGCGTCAGGCTCAAAGGGGAAGCTGTATACTGTTCTCGCAATTGGAGTACTTCCATACCTGATATTAAAGGCTGGTAACCTTTTCTGCTGACTCGAGTGCAACTCATCTTGGGTTACCTTGTGTTTAAATCTATGGGCGGACGCTCATCTGCCGAGTTTGCACCACCCTGTAACATTGAGGGGGCCACGAGGACTGATTCACGATCCTTAAAGTGGAGCGGCAAACTAGGATTGAGGATGGATACTTTAGCGGGGGCTCACTGAGGGCTTCATCAAACTACAGTAAGAAGTGCGCCGTAATCACCGGGGAATATTCGGGCACTACAACTCCCACAATTCTTGTATTTTCGCCAATTGGAGGCGTGACTGTGTATTTAATTGTGAGATTGCTTTGCCCGCCACTGCACGATCTTTCCCGACAGGCTCTGAGGAAAAGGAAACTTGAAACGCGTCAGGCTCAAAGGGGAAGCTGTATACTGTTCTCGCAATTGGAGTACTTCCATACCTGATATTAAAGGCTGGTAACCTTTTCTGCTGACTCGAGTGCAACTCATCTTGGGTTACCTTGTGTTTAAATCTATGGGCGGACGCTCATCCGCCGAGTTTGCACCACCCTGTAACATTGAGGGGGCCACGAGGACTGATTCACGATCCTTAAAGTGGAGCGGCAGAACAGGATTGAGGATGGACACTTTAGCGGGGGCTCACTGAGGGCTTCATTAAACTACAGTAAGAAGTGCGCCGTAATCACAGGGGAATATTCGGGCACTACAACTCCCACAATTCTTGTATTTTTGCCAATTGGAGGCGTGACTGTGTATTTAATTGTGGGATTGCTTTGCCCGCCACTGCACGATCTTTCCCGACAGCCTCTGAGGAAAAGGAAACTTGAAACGCGTCAGGCTCAAAGGGGAAGCTGTATACTGTTCTCGCAATTGGAGTACTTCCATACCTGATATTAAAGGCTGGTAACCTTTTCTGCTGACTCGAGTGCAACTCATCTTGGGCTACCTTGTGTTTAAATCTATGGGCGGACGCTCATCCGCCGAGTTTGCACCACCCTGTAACATTGAGGGGGCCACGAGGACTGAGTCACGATCCTTAAAGTGGAGCGGCAAAATAGGATTGAGGATGGATACTTTAGCGGGGGCTCACTGAGGGCTTCATCAAACTACAGTAAGAAGTGCGCCGTAATCACCGGGGAATATTCGGGCACTACAACTCCCACAATTCTTGTATTTTCGCCAATTGGAGGCGTGACTGTGTATTTAATTGTGAGATTGCTTTGCCCGCCACTGCACGATCTTTCCCGACAGGCTCTGAGGAAAAGGAAACTTGAAACGCGTCAGGCTCAAAGGGGAAGCTGTATACTGTTCTCGCAATTGGAGTACTTCCATACCTGATATTAAAGGCTGGTAACCTTTTCTGCTGACTCGAGTGCAACTCATCTTGGGTTACCTTGTGTTTAAATCTATGGGCGGACGCTCATCTGCCGAGTTTGCACCACCCTGTAACATTGAGGGGGCCACGAGGACTGATTCACGATCCTTAAAGTGGAGCGGCAGAACAGAATTGAGGATGGACACTTTAGTGGGGGCTCACTGAGGGCTTCATCAAACTACAGTAAGAAGTGCGCCGTAATCACAGGGGAATATTCGGGCACTACAACTCCCACAATTCTTGTATTTTCGCCAATTGGAGACGTGACTGTGAATTTAGTTGTGGGATTGCTTTGACCGCCACTGCACGATCTTTCCCGACAGCCTCTGAGGAAAAGGAAACTTGAAACGCGTCAGGCTCAGAGGGGAAGCTGTATACTGTTCTCGCAATTGGAGTACTTCCATACCTGATATTAAACGCTGGTAACCTTTTCTGCTGACTGGAGTGCAACTCATCTTAGGCTACCTTGTGTTTAAATCTATGGGCGGACGCTCATCCGCCGAGTTTGCACCACCCTGTAACATTGAGGGGGCCACGAGGACTGATTCACGATCCTTAAAGTGGAGCGGCAGAACAGGATTGAGGATGGACATTTTAGCGGGGGCTCACTGAGGGCTTCATCAAACTACAGTAAGAAGTGCGCCGTAATCACAGGGGAATATTAGTGCACTACAACTCCCACAATTCTTGTATTTTCACCAATTGGAGGCGTGACTGTGTATTTAATTGTGGGATTGCTTTGCCCACCACTGCACGATCTTTCCCGACAGCCTCTGAGGAAAAGGAAACTAGAAACACGTCAGGCTCAAAGGGGAAGCTGTATACTGTTCTCGCAATGGGAGTACTTCCATACCTGATATTAAAGGCTGGTAACCTTTTCTGCTGACTCGAGTGCAACTCATCTTGGGCTACCTTGTGTTTAAATCTATGGGCGGACGCTCATCCGCCGAGTTTGCACCACCCTGTAACATTGAGGGGGCCACGAGGACTGATTCACGATCCTTAAAGTGGAGCGGCAAAACAGGAATCAGGATGGATACTTTAGCGGGGGCTCACTGAGGGCTTCATCAAACTACAGTAAGAAGTGCGCCGTAATCACCGGGGAATATTCGGGCACTACAACTCCCACAATTCTTGTATTTTTGCCAATTGGAGGCGTGACTGTGTATTTAATTGTGAGATTGCTTTGCCCGCCACTGCACGATCTTTCCCGACAGGCTCTGAGGAAAAGGAAACTCGAAACGCGTCAGGCTCAAAGGGGAAGCTTTATACTGTTCTCGCAATTGGAGTACTTCCATTCCTGATATTAAAGGCTGGTAACCTTTTCTGCTGACTCGAGTTCAACTCATCTTGGTCTACCTTGTGTTTAAATCTATGGGCGGACGCTCATCCGCCGAGTTTGCACCACCCTGTAACATTGAGGGGGCCACGAGGTCTGATTCACGATCCTTAAAGTGGAGCGGCAGAACAGCATTGAGGATGGACACTTTAGCGGGTGCTCACTGAGGGCTTCATCAAACTACAGTAAGAAGTGCGCCGTAAACACAGGGGAATATTCGGGCACCACAACTCCCACAATTCTTGTATTTTCGCCAGTTGGAGGCGCGACTGTGTATTTAATTGTGGGATTGCTTTGCCCGCCACTGCACGATCTTTCCCGACAGCCTCTGAGGAAAAGGAAACTTGAAATGCGTCAGGCTCAAAGGGGAAGCTGTATACTGTTCTCGCAATTGGAGTACTTCCATACCTGATATTAAAGGCTGGTAACCTTTTCTGCTGACTCGAGTGCAACTCATCTTGGGTTACCTTGTGTTTAAATCTATGGTGCGGACGCTCATCTGCCGAGTTTGCATCACCCTGTAACATTGAGGGGGCCACGAGGACTGATTCACGATCCTTAAAGTGGAGCGGCAGAACAGGATTGAGGATGGACACTTTAGTGGGGGCTCACTGAGGGCTTCATCAAACTACAGTAAGAAGTGCGCCGTAATCACAGGGGAATATTCGGGCACTACAACTCCCACAATTCTTGTATTTTCGCCAATTGGAGGCGTGACTGTGTATTTAATTGTGGGATTGCTTTGACCGCCACTGCACGATCTTTCCCGACAGCCTCTGAGGAAAAGGAAACTTGAAACGCGTCAGGCTCAAAGGGGAAGCTGTATACTGTTCTCGCAATTGGAGTACTTCCATACCTGATATTAAATGCTGGTAACCTTTTCTGCTGACTGGAGTGCAACTCATCTTGGGCTACCTTGTGTTTAAATCTATGGGCGGACGCTCATCCGCCGAGTTTGCACCACCCTGTAACATTGAGGGGGCCACGAGGACTGATTCACGATCCTTAAAGTGGAGCGGCAGGACAGGATTGAGGATGGACACTTTAGCGGGGGCTCACTGAGGGCTTCATCAAACTACAGTAAGAAGTGCGCCGTAATCACAGGGGAATATTTGGGCACTACAACTCCCACAATTCTTGTATTTTCACCAACTGGAGGCGTGACTGTGTATTTAATTGTGGGATTGCTTTGCCCGCCACTGCACGATCTTTCCCGACAGCCTCTGAGGAAAAGGAAACTAGAAACACGTCAGGCTCAAAGGGGAAGCTGTATACTGTTCTCGCAATTGGAGTACTTCCATACCTGATATTAAAGGCTGGTAACCTTTTCTGCTGACTCGAGTGCAACTCATCTTGGGCTACCTTGTGTTTAAATCTATGGGCGGACGCTCATCCGCCGAGTTTGCACCACCCTGTAACATTGAGGGGGCCACGAGGACTGATTCAAGATCCTTAAAGTGGAGCGGCAGAACAGGATTGAGGATGGACACTTTAGCGGGGGCTCACTGAGGGCTTCATCAAACTACAGTAAGAAGTGCGCCGTAATCACAGGGGAATATTCGGGCACTACAACTCCCACAATTCTTCTATTTTCGCCAATTGGAGGCGTGACTGTGTATTTAATTGTGGGATTGCTTTGCCCGCCACTGCACGATCTTTCCCGACAGCCTCTGAGGAAAAGGAAACTTGAAACGCGTCAGGCTCAAAGGGGAAGCTGTATACTGTTCTCGCAATTGGAGTACTTCCATACCTGATATTAAAGGCTGGTAACCTTTTCTGCTGACTCGAGTGCAACTCATCTTGGGCTACCTTGTGTTTAAATCTATGGGCGGACGCTCATCCGCCGAGTTTGCACCACCCTGTAACATTGAGGGGGCCACGAGGACTGATTCACGATCCTTAAAGTGGAGCGGCAGAACAGGATTGAGGATGGACACTTTAGCGGGGGCTCACTGAGGGCTTCATCAAACTACAGTAAGAAGTGCGCTGTAATCACAGGGGAATATTCGGGCACTACAACTCCCACAATTATTGTATTTTCGCCAGTTGGAGGCGCGACTGTGTATTTAATTGTGGGATTGCTTTGCCCGCCACTGCACGATCTTTCCCGACAGCCTCTGAGGAAAAGGAAACTTGAAATGCGCCAGGCTCAAAGGGGAAGCTGTATACTGTTCTCGCAATTGGAGTACTTCCATACCTGATATTAAAGGCTGGTAACCTTTTCTGCTGACTCGAGTGCAACTCATCTTGGGTTACCTTGTGTTTAAATCTATGGGCGGACGCTCATCTGCCGAGTTTGCACCACCCTGTAACATTGAGGGGGCCACGAGGACTGATTCACGATCCTTAAAGTGGAGCGGCAGAACGGGATTGAGGATGGACACTTTAGCAGGGGCTCACTGAGGGCTTCATCAAACTACAGTAAGAAGTGCGCCGTAATCACAGGGGAATATTAGGGCACTACAACTCCCACAATTCTTGTATTTTCGCCAATTGGAGGCGTGACTGTGTATTTAATTGTGGGATTGCTTTGCCCGCCACTACACGATCTTTCCCGACAGCCTCTGAGGAAAAGGAAACTAGAAACACGTCAGGCTCAAAGGGGAAGCTGTATACTGTTCTCGCAATTGGAGTACTTCCATACCTGATATTAAAGGCTGGTAACCTTTTCTGCTGACTCGAGTGCAACTCATCTTGGGCTACCTTGTGTTTAAAGCTATGGGCGGACGCTCATCCGCCGAGCTTGCACCACCCTGTAACATTGAGGGGGCCACGAGGACTGATTCAAGATCCTTAAAGTGGAGCGGCAGAACAGGATTGAGGATGGACACTTTAGCGGGGGCTCTCTGAGGGCTTCATCAAACTACAGTAAGAAGTGCGCCGTAATCACAGGGGAATATTCGGGCACTACAACTCCCACAATTCTTCTATTTTCGCCAATTGGAGGCGTGACTGTGTATTTAATTGTGGGATTGCTTTGCCCGCCACTGCACGATCTTTCCCGACAGCCTCTGAGGAAAAGGAAACTTGAAACGCGTCAGGCTCAAAGGGGAAGCTGTATGCTGTTCTCGCAATTGGAGTACTTCCATACCTGATATTAAAGGCTGGTAACCTTTTCTGCTGACTCGAGTGCAACTCATCTTGGGCTACCTTGTGTTTAAATCTATGGGCAGACGCTCATCCGCCGAGTTTGCACCACCCTGTAACATTGAGGGGGCCACGAGGACTGATTCACGATCCTTAAAGTGGAGCGGCAAAACAGGATTGAGGATGGATACTTTAGCGGGGGCTCACTGAGGGCTTCATCAAACTACAGTAAGAAGTGCGCCGTAATCACCGGGGAATATTCGGGCACTACAACTCCCACAATTCTTGTATTTTCGCCAATTGGAGGCGTGACTCTGTATTTATTTGTGATATTGCTTTGCCCGCCACTGCACAATCTTTCCCGACAGGCTCTGAGGAAAAGGAAACTTGAAACGCGTCAGGCTCAAAGGGGAAGCTGTATACTGTTGTCGCAATTGGAGTACTTCCATACCTGATATTAAAGGCTGGTAACCTTTTCTGCTGACTCGAGTGCAACTCATCTTGGGTTACCTTGTGTTTAAATCTATGGGCGGACGCTCATCTGCCGAGTTTGCACCACCCTGTAACATTGAGCGGGCCACGAGTACTGATTCACGATCCTTAAAGTGGAGCGGCAGAACAGGATTGAGGATGGACACTTTAGTGGGGGCTCACTGAGGGCTTCATCAAACTATAGTAAGAAGTGCGCCGTAATCACAGGGGAATATTCGGGCACTACAACTCCCACAATTCTTGTATTTTCGCCAATTGGAGGCGTGACTGTGTATTTAATTGTGGGATTGCTTTGCCCGCCACTGCACGATCTTTCCCGACAGCCTCTGAGGAAAAGGAAACTTGAAACGCGTCAGGCTCAAAGGGGAAGCTGTATACAGTTCTCGCAATTGGAGTACTTCCATACCTGATATTAAAGGCTGGTAACCTTTTCTGCTGACTCGAGTGCAACTCATCTTGGGCTACCTTGTGTTTAAATCTATGGGCGGACGCTCATCCGCCGAGTTTGCACCACCCTGTAACATTGAGGGGGCCACGAGGACTGATTTACGATCCTTAAAGTGGAGCGGCAGAACAGGATTGAGGATGGACACTTTAGCGAGGCTCACTGAGGGCTTCATCAAACTACAGTAAGAAATGCGCTGTAATCACAGGGGAATATTCAGGCACTACAACTCCCACAATTCTTGTATTTTCGCCAGTTGGAGGCGCGACTGTGTATTTAATTGTGGGATTGCTTTGCCCACCACTGCACGATCTTTCCCGACAGCCTCTGAGGAAAAGGAAACTTGAAACACGTCAGGCTCAAAGGGGAAGCTGTATACTGTTCTCGCAATTGTAGTACTTCCATACCTGATATTAAAGGCCGGTAACCTTTTCTGCTGACTCGAGTGCAACTCATCTTGGGCTACCTTTTGTTTAAATCTATGGGCGGACGCTCATCCGCCGAGTTTGCACCACCCTGTAACATTGAGGGGGCCACGAGGACTGATTTACGATCCTTAAAGTGGAGCGGCAGAACAGGATTGAGGATGGACACTTTAGCGGGGGCTCACTGATTGCTTCATCGAACTACAGAAAGAAATGCGCCGTAATCACAGGGGAATATTCGCGCACTACAACTCCCACAATTCTTGTATTTTCGCCAATTGGAGGCGTGACTGTGTATTTAATTGTGGGATTGCTTTGCCCACCACTGCACGATCTTTCCCGACAGCCTCTGAGGAAAAGGAAACTTGAAAGACGTCAAGCTCAAAGGGGAAGCTGTATACTGTTCTTGCAATTGTAGTACTTCCATACCTGATATTAAAGGCCGGTAACCTTTTCTGCTGACTCGAGTGCAACTCATCTTGGGCTACCTTGTGTTTAAATCTATGGGCGGACGCTCATCCGCCGAGTTTGCATCACCCTGTAACATTGAGGGGGCCACGAGGACTGATTCACGATCCTTAAAGTGGAGCGGCAGAACAGGATTGAGGATGGACACTTTAGCGGGGGCTCACTGAGGGCTTCATCAAACTACAGTAAGAAGTGCGCCGTAATCACAGGGGAATATTCGGGCACTACAACTCCCACAATTCTTGTATTTTTGCCGATTGGAGGCGTGACTGTGTATTTAATTGTGGGATTGCTTTGCCCGCCACTGCACGATCTTTCCCAACAGCCTCTGAGGAAAAGGAAACTTGAAACGCGTCAGGCTCAAAGGGGAAGCTGTATACTGTTCTCGCAATTGGAGTACTTCCATACCTGATATTAAAGGCTGGTAACCTTTTCTGCTGACTCGAGTGCAACTCATCTTGGGCTACCTTGGGTTTAAATATATATATATATGTGATCAAGGCCCGAGGTGGGGCTGAAACGCGTCATGGCTGTTGAGGTGTTGGAGGAGCAATAAACTTACATCTGTCTGCTACAACTTGGGTTCGTGCTCCATTTCTTTGGGATAAGGTATACGCCAGAGGGCTAACGGAGTTGCCAAGAATATATATATACATATATACACAAACACACATATATATATATACATATTACCTACTGGCGGTCGCCAGTATGTAGTTATAGTTAGGACCTCGTTTCTATTCAAAAAGGTTTTTTTTCTTTTGCCAATATCTTTGGCTCCGTTTGTTGAATATTTGTGAAATTTTTAAAACTATTGGTTTACTCAGGTCAGCTCCTGTCTTGAAAGTATCGGGGTGATTCGTCAAGCGGGGGCCGAGAAAAAGGGGGGGTCCCAAAACGCGTTTTCCCCATGTTAATTTCCATAGGAACTTTAGACACGGCTACAGCCTGAACTGCTGAACGGAATTACACCAAATTTGGCAGAAAGGTAGCTCTTGGTTCGGAAAGCGACCTTTTTTTAAAAAGGTGTAAATCCGTTCAGTAGTTCCGGAGAAATTCAACAAATAAAAATATCGATATCTGAGGGCCAAGGAGGATTCGCGAACCCTCACGATCACGAGCTGATTCTGATTGGCTGCCAACACTTCAAACCAGGAAGTGTTGGTAGCCATCTTGTGACTCGGTAGAACCGAGTAACAAGACAGTAAACAAACGCATAAACACAAGAAAAGGGGGCAGGGTAGAAACACCCTGACCCCGTAGGCCTACTCAGGGTGTCCCACAAGGACCCCCAGGGCCAAAAAAAGCTTTTTTTTAATAATTTTGTCCGAATTCGTGCCGGGTGCGCGAATCCGGCAGAAAAAATAAAAAAATGCGCTTTGTTTGTTTTAAGCCCCTGAGTGGGCCAGGTCCCGGGGGCAATTCCTAATTATGGTGTGGGGGCCCATGGGGGCCCCCACAGCCCTGGGGACCGCCACCTCCCCTGGGCTTTTTAAAAAAAATGCGTGGGCGAGCTCCTGCCCCCCCCACGCTGCCCCGGGGACCACCACCTCCCCGGGGCATCCGTAATTATGTGCGGGGGGCCTCCCTGGCCCCCCCAAGCCCCAGGAACCGCCACCTCCCTGGGGCTTAAATATTTAAAAAAAGAGTGTGGGGGGGCTCCTGCCCCTCCCCACACTGCCCCAGGGACCACCACCTCCCCGGGGCATCTGTAACTATGCGCGGGGGGGCCTCATGGGCCCCCCAAACCCCGGGGACTGCCACCTCCCCGGGGCTTAATTATAAATTTAGAGAGAGTGGGGGGGCTCCTGCCCCTCCCCACACTACCCCAGGGACCACCACCTCACCGGGGTAAACTTTAATTATGGGTGGGGGTCTGTTGTGGGCCCCGGAAACCACCACCTAGCCGGGGCTTTTCATACAAAAGTAGGGGGGCCCACATGGCCCCCCTCCTGGAGCCCTCTATGGCCCTGGGGACCGCCACCCCGAGGGCCAGCTCCTGCAATGTCCAGGGGTGCCCACCCCCGGGACATTGCCGTTTGCTGTGGCAGTGCGGGAGCACGGCTCCCGTCCTGCCATAGCAAATACTGCTTTGCTTCTTGGAAGCGAGAGCAGGAAACCTGCTCTCGCTTCCAAGAAGCAAAGCAGAATTGCTTTTGGACAAGGGAAGGTGCATGTCAGCAGCTCCCCTTGTCCAAAAGCAATGCCGGCTCCCGCAGGCGGCGGGGAGCCGGCAGGGACCGTGGGGGCATTGGGGCTCCCCCCACGGTCCCCAACGCTGAGGCCAGGCCCCGGGGGATGGGGTCCCTGGGGCAAGAAGTGGCCCAGGGAAGGGGGGCCATGTGGCCCCCTCCCAAAAAAACCCAAAAAACGAGCCAATGTCCCACGGAATGCGGTCCCCGGGGCCAATATTGGCCTCCGGAGGGGGGCCTCTCAGCCGCCCTCCTTAAAAATAAGATTAAAAAAAATTAAATATGTGGCCATGCCCCGGGGGATGGGGTCCCCGGGGCCGAAATTAGCCTCAGGAGGGGGGCCGCGTGTCTCCCTTCCCAGTTTTTTAATTAATGAATGGTGGCAGGCCCTGGGGGATGGGGTCCCCAGGGTCCAGAAAAATTGAGAGAAGGGGGGCCACACAGCCCCCCTTCCAACCCCCGAAAAAAGGGGGAAAAACGGCATCCCACCGGAGGCCCGCCTCCCTGCAGCACCCTGCAAACACGCCTCCTGGCACGTAGTGGGTTGTGGGATTAAGTCCTCTAGATCCTTTTGGGTCCTTAGGGGCCACCTAGCCCACCAGGTATCTCCAGTAAGCTCCACACAGTGGGATTGCTGAGAGGTGGTCCGAGGCCACGCCCCTTTTTACATCACTCTGCCAACGTGCCTCTTGGCGCACTGCTGGTGGGGCGATGAGGTCCTCTTGTGTCCTGAGGACATCAGGACACAAGTGGACTTCATCCTCCGAGCAGCAGTGCACCAGGAGGCGCGTTTGCAGAGTGGTGTAAAAAGGGAGCGTGGCCTCAGACCACTTTCAGCAATCCAGCTGAGTGGGGCTTACTGGAGGTACCTGGTGGGCTAGTTTGCCCCCAGGGACCCTCAGGAGGCACGGGGACGTCATCCCCCAACCAAGAGCGCACCAGGAGGCATGTTTGCAGAGTGATGGAGAAAGGGGGCGTGGCCTGTGTGCACCTGTCAGCAATCCCACTATCTGGGGCATATTGGAGGTATCAGGTAGGCTAGTTGGCCCCTAAGGAACCCCCAGCAGCGAAGTGGACTTTAATCCCCATCCAAAAGCGCGCCAGGGAGCGCGTTTGCAGAGTGGTGAGGAAAGGGGGTGTGGTCTGCTATGAGAACTTAGCAATCCTGCTGTGTGGAACTTACTGGAGGTAATAGGAGGGGTAGTTGGTCCCCAAGGTTGTCCTTGGGGGCCAACTACCCCTCCTGTTACCTCCACTAAGTCCCACACAGTGGGATTGCTAAGAGATCTTCGGAGGCCATGCTCACCTTTTTCCACCACTCTGCAAATGAGCCTCCTGGCACAGTACTGGTTGGGGGATAAAGTCCACTTTACTCCTGAGGGACTTTGGGGGCCAAGAAGCCCTCCTGGTACCTCCTGTAAGTCCTACACAGTGGAATTCCTGCGCTCTGGTTGGAGGTCCAGCCCCCTTTCTCCACTTCTCTGCAAACATGACTACTAGTTAAAGAACCATTTGCAATGTAATAGGTTTTACATTTGCGAGAGTTAGAGCTATTGGCGTTGTAAATGTAAAAGTGTTTTACTAACGTTTCTTGGAGTGGAGTGGATGTAGGTTGTGTGTAGTGGAATTATGTGGTATCTTGTGCAGTGAAATTATGTGGATAGACTTTGACTTTGATGTGGATAGAAAGTATTAAGGTGATAAGGTATTTAGTGTATAGGAATTATGTAGAGTGGGATTATGTGTTATGGAGAGTAATTATGTGGCATGGTAGTCTGTGTTGTGGTGTGGTAACCTCAGGTTTAGTCTTCCTTGTTTCCATAGAAGCTAAACTATAAACTCAATGAGACACATAAAAAGAAAGAACCACTGAGGAGCACTTCGGGACCTAGTCAGAGGTATGAGCACCTCTCTTGCTTCTTTCTGTACCTCTCTTGCTTCTTTCTTCTGCACTTCTCTTGCTTCTTTCTGCACCTCACTTGCTTCTTTCTGCACCCCTCTTGCCTCTTTCTGCACCTCTGTTGTTTTTTTCTGCACTTCAATTGCTTCTTTCTGCACCTCAATTGCGACTTTCTGCACCCCCTTGCCTCTTTCTGCACCCCTCTTCCCTCTTTCTGCACCTCCTTTGCCTCTCTCTGCACCCCTCTTTCCTCTTTCTGCACCTCTCTTGTATGTTTCTGCACCTCTCTTACCTCTTTCTGCAGTTCTCTTTCCTCTTTCTACACCTCTGTTACTTCTGATGATGCCATCAGTGATGTCATTTGAGATGTCATCAGTGATGTCATCAGTGATGTCACTGACCATGTCATGAATGATGTAATATGTGACGTCATCAGCAGTGCATTGTGGGGGCGCGAGTTATAGTTAGCTCAACTAACTATAACCGCTGAATTTCTCTGGTTTTGTACGAGTAAAATGTCCAACTAACTATAACGTCCCTGAAACCTGTGGTTTTTTCAGTGAACTTCTAAGGTTTATTAAATGCTAATTTCTAACTATAACGTCCCTGAAACATATGGTTTTTTCAGTGAATATATAAATATATTTCAGTGAAAAAAAACAAAGCTAACAGGGATGTTATTGTTAGGCTCAGGTTTAACTCACATAAAACCCAAGCCCCAGGGAGGTGGTGGCCCCCTGGGCTGCGGGGGGAGCGTGCAGGCAGCTATCACTTATTTGTATTAAAGCCCTGAACTGGTGGTGGATCCCCCGAGTAGTAGAGGAGGGTATACCAGCCTCCCCGCATTAATATTTAAAGAAGCACTGGGGAGGTGGTGGTCCCTGGGGTATAATAAGCCCCAGGAGGGGGTGCCCATGCGCCTCCCTCCTTTCTTTCATAATGCTCCCGGGACCCAGCCCACCTGTGGGCTGATAATGAATAAAGCACTGGAGCCGTGATTTGTTTTTAAGTTTTTTTATTTTTATATTATTTTTCAGCCAGATTCAAAGATCCCACCGCTATTTTTTTAAAGTGCTTTTTTTGGGCCTGCAGGGTATCAGTGGGACCCCCCCAGAGGCCTAGGGTGTCAGGGAGTTTCTATCCAGCGCCCCATTTCATTTTTCTTTACATTTTTTGTGGGACTCGGTTCAACCGAGTCCCAAGATGGCTGCCAATACTTCCTGATTGAAGTGTTGGCAGCCAATCAAATTTCAGTAGGGCTTCAGTAGGATTTTGAGCTACCCGATATCTATATTTTTTAACTCAAATATCTCTGAAAGTACTGAATGAATTTACACCAAATCACAAAAAGCATACTTTCTGCACCAACTTCTAGCTTTCTGCCAAATTTTGTGTAATTCCATTCTGCAGTTCAGACTGTATTCGTGTTCAAAAAATGAAAAATCCCCATGGACACAACATGGGGAAAACGTGTTTTGGGACCACCTTTTTTCTCAGGCCCCCACTTGACGGATCACCCCAAAACTTTAAAAACAGCAGATGAACCAAAAAGTGGACGTTTTTTGAACATTTTGTGAATATTCGTCAAGTGGCGCCAAAGTTATTGGCAAAACAAAAAGCGTTTTTCCTATTGAAACTTTGGTCCTAACTAAAACTTAGGGCGAGAAAGCAAAAGACACACAATTGATAGACAAAATGCAGGACAAATCAAAACGTTCACCCACAGTCAAGAGATCTGGGTTAAATCCATCATTATTTTGCTCACCATGCCACCCCAGTATAGACCTGGCCATTTACAAATCAGTCTTGACCCTGTGCCTCATGGGAACAGTCCAGCCCGAACAGCCAAGCCAGGTCCTCCCTGGACCGGAAACAAGCATCCTAGGACTGGTTTCGGGGTTTCACCACTCATCAGCCAGGATAGATGAATCCAGTGGCACAGTGAGCCTGGGACCCACGTCTGGGCATACCCGGCACACTTAGGGTGAGAAAGCAAAAGACCCACAATTGATGGATGGAATGCAGGACAAATCAAAACATTCACCCCAGTCAAGAGATCTGGGTTAAATCCATCATTCTTTTGCTCACCATGCCACCCCAGTTTAGACCTGGCCATATGCAAATCAGTCTTGACCCTGTGCCTCATGGGAACAGTCCAGCCCGACCTGCCAAGCCAGGTCCTCCCTTGACCGGAAACAAGCATCATAGGACCCGTTTTGGGGTTTCATCCCTCATCAGCCAGAATAGCTTGAATCCAGCGGCACAGTGAGCCAGAAACTGGTCCTAGGATGCTTGTTTCTGGTCCAGGGAGGACCTGGCTTGGCAGTTCGGGCTAGACTGTTCCCAAGAGGCACAGGGTCAAGACTGATTTGTATATGGCCAGGACTAAACAGGGGTGGGTGAGCAAGTTGTTTTATTGTATTATTATGCTTTCTTTTTTTCTTTTATATTTTTTAAATTTTTACAAAGGAGTCGCACACCCTACGCGTAATTTTCAAAGTGTGAAATATCACTATACAAAGTGAAAATATCGGATTTGTATAAACACTTTCACTAATATACTTTTTTAAATATTTTATAAACACCTATTTATACTTTATAATTATGTATATGAAATCTTACAGGTGCGCGACTTGTGCGTGACGGGTGCACGCACCCTACGCGACTCCATGTGACCTGAAAAGAAAGCTTCTGATTGGTTTAAAACCTTTTCATTCTGTTAGAGGGAGGATCTAACACCTATTTTATTTCTCTTATTATTTCTCTATCTTCCTGGCAAGACCTGTTTATTGTAGCTTCTTGCAATTTCTCTTTTGAGTGTGTTTCTTGACTTTTTTTTCAAACAATGGCATCCAGTCATCCTGATCAAGACCCTCTGGAAGAGGAAGATGATATAGCGGAGCCAGTTAAAAAAGAAAAGAAAATGTGGTTTGGGCCTACTTCACTGTGCCGGAGGGAGAGAAGAAGGTCAATGCAAGAAAACTTACATGCAAGATCTGCAAAAGAGTTCTCTTGAGAGGTTCAGACAAAAAGTACTCATGTGAAACGTCATCCATGAAAAAACATTTGGAGACTATACACCCCTTGCGTTCGGCGAAATGAGTTTCTCAGAGGGAGAGATATGAAGCGGCACAACAAGACCCAAATGCTCCATCAACTTCCTCAAAAGGACTTCCACCTTCACCAAGGCCACACATTGTTCCAGAACTACTGGATGCCACAATTAGTTGCAAGAAATGTGATGCAAACCTCTGCATTGGGGAGCAATGCATTGACGGCATTACCAATGCAATTAAAACACATAAGTGTTAATTTTTTTTTTAATCTGTTCCCAAATTTTCTTTTTCTTTTTTTTTTCCAAACAGTTTTATTGGAGTCTTCAATTTTGTTTTGTTTAAAAAAAAGCCAAAAACACCAAAGAAAATAAAAAATTGTTAGAAAATACAAATTTAAAAAAAAATCTTTAAAAAAACGGTTTTTACGTTAAACCACATATACTGGTTAAAAATAGAAAAATTACCTGAGTGATTGCATGAGTGCAAGGATACTGCCTAAGTGATTGCAGGACTACTCGTATAGTGCCTGAATGATTGCATGAGTGCATGGGTAATGCCTGGACGATTTTGTAAGTGCAAGGGTATTGCCTGGGTGATTGTTGGAGTGCATGGATAGTGCCTGGATAATTTGAAGAGTGCAAGGGTAGTGCCTGGGTTATTGCACGAGTGCACGGGCAATGACTGGGTGATTGCATGAGTGCATGAGTAGTGCCAGGGTGATTGGAGGACTGCAAGGGTAGTGCCTGGGTTATTGCATGAGTGCATAGGTAGTGCCTAGGTGATTGGAGGAGTGCATAAGTAGTACCTGGATGTCTGCATGAGTGCTGGGGTAATGTCTGGGTAATTGGAGGAGTGCATTGGTACTGCCTGAGTGATTGAATGAGTGCATGAGTAATGTCTGGTTGATTGCATGAGTGCATAAGTAATGCCTGGGTGATTGGAGGAGTGCATGGATAGTGCCTGGATGATTGGAGGACAGCAAGGGTAGTGCCTGGTTATTTCAAGAGTGCATAGGTAGTGCCTGGGTGATTGGAGGAGTACATAAGTAGTACCATAGTGATTGCATGAGTGCACGGGTAGTGCCTGGATGATAGGAATACTGCATGGGTAGTGCTTCAATGATTGCATGAGTGAAGCAGAAGTGCCTCAATGCATGTATGAGGGCATGGGTAGTGCCTGACTAAATGCATGAGTGCATGGGTAGTGCCTGTGTGATTGGAGGAGTGTATACCTAGTGCCTGGGTGTTTTTATAAGTGCATGGGGAGTGGCTGGGTGATTGAAGGAGTACATGGGTAATGCCTGGGTGATTGTATGAGTGCAGGGATAATGTCTGGGTGATTGGAGGAGTGCATACGTACTACCTGAGTGATTGGAGGAGTGCATACATACTACCTGAGTGATTGGAGGAGTGCATGAGTACTACCTGGGTGATTGCATGAGTGCTGGGGTAATGTCTGGGTGATTGGAGGAGTGCATGGGTACTGCCTGAGTGATTGAAGGAGTGCATGGGTAATGTCTGGGTGATTGCATGTGTGCATGGGTAGTGCCTGGGTGATTGGAGCAGTGCATGGATAGTGCCTGGATGATTGGAAGACTGCAAGGGTAGTGCCTGGGTTATTGCAAGAGTGCATAGGTAGTGCCTGGGTGATTGGAGGAGTACAAAAGTAGTACCTGGGTGATTGCATGACTGCACGGGTAGTGTCTGGATGATTGGAGGAGTGCATACGTACTACCTGAGTGATTGGAGGAGTGCATGAGTACTACCTGGGTGATTGCATGAGTGCTGGGGTAATGTCTGGGTGATTGGAGGAGTGCATGGGTACTGTCTGAGTGATTGAAGGAGTGCCTGTGTAATGTCTGGGTGATTGCATGTGTGCATGGCTAGTGCCTGGGTGATTGGAGGAGTGCATGTATAGTGCCTGGATGATTGGAAGACTGCAAGGGTAGTGCCTGGGTTATTGCAAGAGTGCAAGAGGATTAAATTCAAATCCCTCTGTATAGCTCATAAAACCCTGGTGGGCAAAGGTCCTTCTATTTTTAAGCCCCTCATTACCTTTTACCATCCCAGGAAATCCCTCCGCTCCGCAGGTCTGAGCCTCGCCATCACCCCTAAAATCCAGAGGATGTGTAGTGGGGGTAGCTCCTTCTCGTACAACACAGCCAAGCTCTGAAACACTCTCTCCCTGCAGTTACGCTCAGAGACCCATCTCCTCACCTTCCGAAAGCATGGTTATTTCAAAACCTCAATCTGTAAGCCACATTCCTTCTTCTGCCATGCCACTAGCGCTGGGATGCCTCTGGGTAGCTATGCGTTCTAGAAATGCTAACTAATAATAATAATAGGTAGTGCCTGGGTGATTGAAGGAGTGCAAAAGTAGTACCTGGGTGATTGCATGACTGCACGGGTAGTGCCTGGATGATAGGAAGACTGCATGGGTAGTGCTTCTATGATTGAATGAGTGCAGTAGAAGTGCCTTAGTGCATGTATGAGTGCATGGGTAGTGCCTGAGTAAATGCATGAGTGCATGGGTAGTGTCTGGGTGATTGGAGGAGTGCATGGGTACTGCCTGATTGAGTGAAGGAGTGCATAGATACTGCCTGGGTGATTGCATGAGTGTAGATGTAATGTCTGGGTGATTGGAGGAGTGCATAGGTATTGCCTGAGTGATTGAAGGAGTGCATACGTAATGCCTGGGTGATTGGAGGAGTGCATGGATTGTGCCTAGATGATTGCAGGACTGCAAGGGTAGTGCCTGGATTATTGCATGAGTGCATAGGTAGTGCCTGCATGATTGAAGGAGTGCATGAGTAGTACCTGTGTGATTGCATGAGTACACGGGTACTGCATGGATGATAGGAAGATTGCATGGGTAGTGCTTCCATGATTGCATGAGTGCAGCAAAAGTGCCTCAGTGCATGTATGAATGCATATGTAGTACCTGAGTAATTGCATGAGTGCATGGGTAGTGCCTGGGTGATTGGAGGAGTGCATGGATAGTGCCTGGGTGATTGCATGAGTGCAAGGGTAGTGCCTGGGTTATAGAATGAGTGCATAGGTAGTGCCTTGGTGGTTGCATGAGTGCAGTGGTAGTGACTGGGTGATTGCATAAGTGCATAGGTAGTGCCTGGGTGATTTTTTAAGTGCATGGGTACTGGCTGAGTGATTGGAGGAGTGCATAGATACTGCCTGAGTTATTGAATGACTGCATGGGTAGTGCCTGGGTGATTGCATGAGTGCATGGGTAGTGCCTGGGTGATTGTAGGAGTGCATGGATAGTGCCTAGATAATTTGAAGAGTGCAAGGGTAGTGCCTGGGTTATTGCAAAAGTGCACGGGTAATGACTGAGTGATTGCATGAGTGCATGAGTAGTGCCTGGGTGATTGGAGGACTGCAAGGGTAGTGCCTGGGTTATTGCATGAGTGCATAGGTAGTGCCTGGGTGATTGGAGGAGTGTATAAGTAGTACCTGGGTGATTGCATGAGTGCTGGGGTAATGTCTGGGTGATTGGAGGAGTACATGGGTACTGCCTGAGTGATTGAAGGAGTGCATGAGTAATGTCTGGGTGAGTGCATGGGTAGTGCCTGGGTGATTGGAGGAGTGCCTGGATAGTGCCTGGATGATTGGAAGAATGTAAGGTTGGTGCCTGGGTTATTGTAAGAGTGCATAGGTAGTGCCTGGGTGATTGGAGGAGTACATAAGTAGTACCTGAGTGATTGCATGAGTGCACAGGTAGTGCCTGGATGATAGGAATACTGGATGGGTAGTGCTTCTATGATTGCATGAGTGTAGCAGAAGTGCCTTAGTGCACATATGAGTACATGGGTAGTGCCTGAGTAAATGCATGAGTGCATGGGTAGTGCCTGGGTGATTGGAGGAGTGCATACATAGTGCCTGTGTGATTTTATAAGTGCATGGAGAGTGGCTGGGTGATTGAAGGTGTGCATGGGTAATGCCTGGGTGATTGTATGAGTGCAGGGATAATGTCTGGGTGATTGGAGGAGTGCATACGTACTACCTGAGTGATTGAAGGAGTGCATGGATAATGCCTGGGTGATTGCATGAGTGCTAGGGTAATGTCTGGCTGATTGGAAGAGTACATGGGTTCTGCCTAAGTGATTGGAGGAGTGCATGGGTAAAGCCTGGATGATTTTGTAGGTGCATGAGTAGTGCATGGGTGATTGGAGGAGGGCATGGATAGTGCCTGGATCATTTCATAAGAGCATGGGTAGTGGCTGGGTGATTGAAGGAGTGCATGGGTAATGCCTGGGTGCTTGTATGAGTGCAGGGATAATGTCTGGATGATTGGAGGAGTGCATACATACTACCTGAGTGATTGGAGGAGTGCATGAGTACGACATGGGTGATTGCATGTCTGGGTGATTGGAGGATTGCATGGGTACTGCCTGAGTGATTGAAGGAGTGCATGAGTAATGTCTGGGTGATTGCATGTGTGCATGGGTTGTGCCTGGGTGATTGGAGGAGTGCATGGATAGTGTCTGGATGATTGGAAGACTGCAAGGGTAGTGCCTGGGTTATTGCAAGAGTGCATAGGTAGTGCCTGAGTGATTGGAGGAGTAGAAAAGTAGTACCTGGGTGATTGTATGATTGCACGGGTAGTGCCTGGATGATAGGAAGACTGCATGGGTAGTGCTTCTATGATTGAATGAGTGCAGTAGAAGTGCCTTAGTGCATGTATGAGTGCATGGGTAGTGCCTGAGTAAATGCATGAGTGCATGGGTAGTGTCTGGGTGATTGGAGGAGTGCATGGGTACTGCCTGACTGAGTGAAGGAGTGCATAGATACTGCCTGGGTGATTGCATGAGTGTAGATGTAATGTCTGGGTGATTGGAGGAGTGCATAGGTATTGCCTGAGTGATTGAAGGAGTGTATACGTAATGCCTGGGTGATTGAAGGAGTGCATGAGTAGTGCCTGGGTGATTGGAGGAGTGCATGGATTGTGCCTAGATGATTGCAGGACTGCAAGGGTAGTGCCTGGATTATTGCATGAGTGCATAGGTAGTGCCTGTATGATTGAAGGAGTGCATGAGTAGTACCTGTGTGATTGCATGAGTGCACGGGTACTGCATGGATGATAGGAAGATTGCATGGGTAGTGCTTCCATGATTGCATGAGTGCAGCAAAAGTGCCTCAGTGCATGTATGAGTGCATATGTAGTACCTGAGTAATTGCATGAGTGCATGGGTAGTGCCTGGGTGATTGGAGGAGTGCATGGATAGTGTATGGGTGATTGCATGAGTGCAAGGGTAGTGCCTGGGTTATAGAATGAGTGCATAGGTAGTGCCTTGGTGGTTGCATGAGTGCAGTGGTAGTGCCTGGGTGATTGCATAAGTGCATAGGTAGTGCCTGGGTGTTTTTTTAAGTGCATGGGTACTGGCTGAGTGATTGGAGGAGTGCATAGATACTGCCTGAGTTATTGAATGACTGCATGGGTAGTGCCTGGGTGATTGCATGAGTGCATGGGTAGTGCCTGGGTGATTGTAGGAGTGCATGGATAGTGCCTAGATAATTTGAAGAGTGCAAGGGTAGTGCCTGGGTTATTGCAAAAGTGCACGGGTAATGACTGAGTGATTGCATGAGTGCATGAGTAGTGTCTGGGTGATTGGAGGACTGCAAGGGTAGTGCCTGGGTTATTGCATGAGTGCATAGGTAGTGCCTGGGTGATTGGAGGAGTGTATAAGTAGTACCTGGGTGATTGCATGAGTGCTGGGGTAATGTCTGGGTGATTTTAGGAGTACATGGGTACTGCCTGAGTGATTGAAGGAGTGCATGAGTAATGTCTGGGTGATTGCATGAGTGCATGGGTAGTGCCTGGGTGATTGGAGGAGTGCCTGGATATTGCCTGGATGATTGGAAGAATGTAAGGTTAGTGCCTGGGTTATTGGAAGAGTGCATAGGTAGTGCCTGGGTGATTGGAGGAGTACATAAGTAGTACCTGAGTGATTGCATGAGTGCACGGGTAGTGCCTGGATGATAGGAATACTGCATGGGTAGTGCTTCTATGATTCCATGAGTGTAGCAGAAGTGCCTTAGTGCACATATGAGTACATGGGTAGTGCCTGAGTAAATGCATGAGTGCATGGGTAGTGCCTGGGTGATTGGAGGAGTGCATACCCAGTGCCTGGGTGATTTTATAAGTGCATGGGTAATGCCTGGGTGATTGTATGAGTGCAGGGATAATGTCTGGGTGATTGGAGGAGTGCATACGTACTACCTGAGTGATTGAAGGAGTGCATGGATAATGCCTGGGTGATTGCATGAGTGCTAGGGTAATGTCTGGCTGATTGGAAGAGTACATGGGTACTGCCTAAGTGATTGAAGGAGTGCACGGGTAAAGCCTGGATGATTTTGTAGGTGCATGAGTAGTGCCTGGGTGATTGGAGGAGTGCATGGATAGTGCCTGGATCATTTCATAAGAGCATGGGTAGTGGCTGGGTGATTGAAGGAGTGCATGGGTAATGCCTGGGTGCTTGTATGAGTGCAGGGATAGTGTCTGGATGATTGGAGGAGTGCATACATACTACCTGAGTGATTGGAGGAGTGCATGAGTACGACATGGGTGATTGCATGTCTGGGTGATTGGAGGAGTGCATGGGTACTGCCTGAGTGATTGAAGGAGTGCATGAGTAATGTCTGGGTGATTGCATGTGTGCATGGGTTGTGCCTGGGTGATTGGAGGAGTGCATGGATAGTGTCTGGATGATTGGAAGACTGCAAGGGTAGTGCCTGGGTTATTGCAAGAGTGCATAGGTAGTGCCTGAGTGATTGGAGGAGTAGAAAAGTAGTACCTGGGTGATTGCATGATTGCACGGGTAGTGCCTGGATGATAGGAAGACTACATGGATAGTGCTTCTATGATTGCATGAGTGCAGCAGAAGTGCCTTAGTGCATGTATGAGTGCATGGGTAGTGCCTGAGTAAATGCATGAGTGCATGGGTAGTGTCTGGCTGATTGGAAGAGTGCATGGGTACTGCCTAACTGATTGAAGGAGTGCATAGATACTGTCTGGGTGATTGCATGAGTGTAGATGTAATGTCTGGGTGATTGAAGGAGTGCATAGGTATTGCCTGAGTGATTGAAGGAGTGCATACGTAATGCCTGGGTGATTTCATGAGTGCATGAGTAGTGCCTGGGTGATTGAAGGAGTGCATGGATAGTGCCTAGATGATTGCAGGACTGCAAGGGTAGTGCCTGGATTTTTGCATGAGTGCATAGGTAGTGCCTGCGTGATTGAAAGAGTGCATGAGTAGTACCTGCGTGATTGCATGAGTGCACAGGTACTGCATGGATGATAGGAAGACTGCATGGGTAATGCTTCCATGATTGCATGAGTGCAGCAGAAATGCCTCAGTGCATGTATGAGTGCATGTGTAGTACCTGAGTAATTGTGTGAGTGCATGGGTAGTGCCTGAGTGCTTGGAGGAGTACATGGATAGTGCCGGGGTGATTGCATGAGTGAAAGGGTAGTGCCTTGATTATTGCATGAGTGCATAGGTAGTGCCTGAGTGGGTGCATTAGTGCAGTGGTAGTGCCTGGTGTGATTGCATAAGTGCATAGGTAGTGCCTGGGTGATTTTATAAGTGCATGGGTACTTGCTGAGTGATTGGAAGAGTGCCTGAGTTATTGAATGACTGCATGGGTGGTGCCTGGGTGTTTGCATGAGTGCATGGGTAGTGCCTGGGTGATTGTAGGAGTACATGGATAGTGCCTAGATAATTTGAAGTGTGCAAGGGTAGTGCCTGGGTTATTGCACGAGTGCACGGGTAATGACTGGGTGATTGCATGAGTGCATGAGTAGTGCCTGGATGATTGGAGGACTGCAAGGGTAGTGCCTGGGTTATTGCATGAGTGCATAGGTAGTGCCTGGGTGATTGGAGGAGTGCATGTGTAGTACCTGGGTGATTGTATGAGTGCTGGGTAATGTCTGGGTGATTGGAGGAGTGCATGGGTACTGCCTGAGTGATTGAAGGAGTGCATGAGTAATGTCTGGGTGATTGCATGTGTGCAGGGGTAATGTCTGGGTGATTGGAGGAGTGCATGGATACTGCCTGGGTGATTGAAGGAGTGCAAGGGTAGTGTCTGGGTGATTGGAGGAGTGCATAGCTAATGCATGGGTGATTGCATTAGTGCAGGGGTAATGTCTGGGTGATTGGAGGAGTGTATAGCTAATGCATGGGTGATTGCATGACTGCAGGGGTAATGCCTGGGTGATTGGAGGAGTGCATGGATAATGCTTGGGTGATTGGAGGAGTGCAAGGGTACTGCCTGGGTTAATGCATGACTGCATAGGTAGTGCCTGGGTGATTGCATGAGTACAAGGGTAGTGCCTGGGTGATTGGAGGAGTGTAAGGGTAGTGCCTGCTTGATTACATAAGTGCAGGGGTAGTGCCTGGGTGATTAGAGGAGGGCATAGGTAGTGTCTGGGTGATTTTATAAGTGCATTGAAGGAGTGCATGGGTAATACCTAGGTGATTGCATGAGTGCAGGGGTAATGTCTGTGGGATTGGAGAAGTGCATAGGTAATACCTGGGTGATTGCAAGAGTGTACGGGTAACGTCTGGGTAATTGGAGGAGTGCATGAGTAATGTCTGGGTGATTGCATGAGTGCAGGAGTACTGTCTGGGTGATTGGAGGAGGGCATAAGTAGTGCCTGGGTGATTTTATAAGTGCATGAGTACTGGCTGGGCGATTGGAGGAGTGCCTGGGTGATTGGAGCAGTGCAAGGGTAGTGCCTGGGTTATTCTATGAGTGCATAGCTAGTGCCTGGGTGATTGCATGAGTGTAAGGGTAGTGCTTGGGTTATTGCATGAGTGCATAGGTAGAGCCTGGGTGATTGCATAAGTGCAGTGGTAGTGCCTGTGTGAGTACATAAGTGCATGGGTACTGGCTGAGTGATTGGAGGAGTGCTTAGATACTGCCTGGGTGATTGAAAGAGTGCAAGGGTAGTGCCTGGGTGATTGGAGGAGTGCAAAGGTAGTGCCTGGGTGATTTTATAAGTGCATGGGTACTGGCTGAGTGATTGGAGGAGTGCTTAGATACTGCCTGGGTGATTGAAAGAGTGCAAGGGTAGTGCCTGGGTGATTGGAGGAGTGCAAAGGTAGTGCCTGGGTGGTATTATAAGTGCATGGGTACTGGCTGGGTAATTGCATGAGTACCGGGTAGTCCTGGGTGATTGGAGGAGTGCAAGGGTAGTGCCTGGGTGATTATATAAGTGTATGGGTAGTAGCTGGGTGATTGAAGGAGTGCATGGGTAATGCCAGGGTGATTGCATGAGTGGAGAGATAATGTGTGGGTGATTGGAGGAGTGCATCGGTACTGCCTGAGTGTTTGAAGAAGTGCACGAGTAATCCTTGGTGATTGCATCTGTGCAGGGGTAATGTCTGGGTGATTGGAGAAGTGCATGTATACTGCCTGGGTGATTGGAGGAGTGCAAGGGTATTGCCTGGGTGATTGGAAGAGTACATAGCTAATGCATGGGTGATTGCATTAGTGCAGGGGTAATGTCTGGGTGATATTATAAATTTATGGGTACTGGCTAGGTGATTGGGAAGTGCATGGATAGTGCCTGGGTGATTGGAGGAGTGTGGGATTAGTGCCTAACTGTATAGATGAGTGCATGTGTAGTGTTTGAAGGAATGGATGAGTGCAGGAAAAGCAGCTGTAAACATTATTTCACATTATCATGCTTATTACATTATTTCATCTTACCTTTTTTACTAATGTAGATACTAAACTCGGTGGAACTATTTTACAGTAGTTTTGTTGTAAACTGAATTTAAAATCTTTTCAAACTTCACCATTACCTTCTGTAAAAAAGAAGAAAAAAAACTGTTATTGAATATAATATTAAAGTTTTAAGAACACAACATAATTTTAGAATTACATAAGATTTTCAGTTTCCCTTTTTTGCTGTTCTCAGATTCTACTGAATTTCACCATACACAGTGATTTCAATGTAGATCATCATACAACAGCGGGGAAAAAAACAATCAGTGAAATTGTTAAAAAAAAAAAAATCTGTGTTGAGCATTATTTAGAACAAGTGTAACTATCTCTTTACCTATCTACAGTTTCTAAATTACATTCTTCAACTACATTAAGTCTTTTATTTCTCTCAAGTACATGTTGTAAAATATACACTCTCATTTACATTGTGTATAATATAAAGATCAAATATATAAACTACTTCTTTCAAACACAATTCTCCAAATGCAATATGAATTAGCACAAACAATAATCCAAACACTAATTGTTCACATCTTCCCAATAGGCCGAATAATGTTTCCAAATCCATTTGCATTGACAATATCCAAAATAAACTCGTTATTTCGTGTTCACATCTTCCCAATAGGCTGAATGATGTTTTCAAAACTTTGGCATCAAAAATATGAGATATGAAGTTGGTAATTCGTAAGGCAACCTACATTTGAATTCCAAATGGCCATCATTGCAGTGTGCCCATCCTTTATTGCACTTTAATTACACAGTATAGTATCTAGATGTTGTAGTAGGTCCATCATGGAAAATAATAACCACTGCTTTAATAGTTCTTCCTGAAATTGATACTTGACTTGCCACAAAACTTTTAATGTTGGTTTCCAATTTTATTCCATTTGCTCTACAACGTTGTAGCATTAAAATGACATATTTTCCATATCTTTCTATATATAATGTTGACAATATTTCTGATTTACAATGAGAACATTTCATATCTTGATTAGCTGTTTTTACTAATTTGTTAAAAGACACTGATTTGCAATCTGGTATCGTCAAGTATATGAATCGTTCAGTGTCTATTTCAGTAGTAGAAGAAAATGAACACTCTTCACATTCATGATCCCATCTGTAACTTAGTCCAAATACATTTTCAATTTCTATTCCTTCATCGTCCAATACTCCAAGCATAAACGTAAGAAATTCTTGTGCATCTTGTTGTATATTGAATGTAAATTTCAATGAACCAGTACATATATCCAAAAGATGCTGAATGCCAGAAGCAGTATGGATTTTAGTTCTATCAGTTACCAACTTTTGAAAAATATAATGCAGTAAAGAACAGAATCTTTTTTCTCTATTTTCGATAATTTCATGTTGAAGATCCTCTAGATAAAGACAACATTGACAATTACATTAGCGTAGCAGTTGATACCTGAACTATTTTCTTACTGGTTTTCTATAATATCATCAACAGTGTCCATTTTCATTTTCTTTGCAGTTTTATTATTCTCTTGAATTGGTTTTTAAAAAAAATCTTTTAGAATATTTGTCATATTTTTGTTTTGGACACACTACACATTTCTTACACACAGGATATTCACCTAAGTTAGGAGCATAAAGTCTTCTTAACCGATTGTACTCTTTTACACAATTTACATCAGCACTAATCTTTTTCTCATCAAAATCAATCAAATACAAACCAGATAATGTTCTTACTCGAGACAATGCAATGTATGCCATACCCTCTTTAAACACTGTACTTCCAATATTTACCAAAGCACTGTCTACACTTAAACCTTGAGATTTATGAATGGTTACTGCATATGCTAAAGAAAGAGGAAACTGTTTTCTACGAACATACAAGTCTTTTACAAGCAAAAAATGAACAGCACAACGTCCAATCTGTATTACCTCTTCAATCTGATCAAATTTAATCTTCAAAAATTCAATTCCATCTCTGTTCTGAAAATTTACAAAATCAACAACTTTTCCCATTGCTCCATTTACTAAACCTTCTTCTACATTTAAATTACGCCGTAAAATTACCCGACAGTTTACACATACCTATAAAGTCTTTTCTAAACCTAAGACACCGACTTTTCCAAAGAATCCAATTTTGACTGTAATTTCTTTGAGAGAAGAATAGTAACTCCTTTGTGTTCCATTTTATCAATAGCTTCCATTTTCACTATTGGTTGTTTTTCCAATTTCAAAAGTTCTTGATTGAATGTTGAACATTCTTCCAGCGTAGGCATTAGGCAAACTATAGACTTCTTTTCTCCAATTTTCTTGTATATTATTTCAGGTGCTACATTTTTGTTTGTAAACAAGTTTGTTAAAAGCCGACATTGTAAAGCTTCTTTGCCATGTTTTGTCAAAACACCAATTCTTATATCGTGAAGAATTTTTCCATAATGTTCATCATTTGCTTGTCGCATATTCTTAATAAGTTCTTTATATTCAAAATGAGACCAAATGTTGACATTTCCAATACTTCCCAAAGATTTCCTAGTGTCTTCATGGACATGTGTTTTAAAAACAGGTTGCCCTTTCACAGGAGTAAGTTGTAGTAGATCGCCGAATACAATTTCATGTTTTCCTCCAAATAGAACATCATAATTTGTTTTTAAAATCTGTTGCATTCTTAAATGTACAAAGGCAAGCATTAAGTTCGAGACCATGCTCACCTCATCAATGATTAGAAGTTTCATTTTCTTCAGTACTCTCAACACTTCATAACAAGCTTCTCCAGATAGCTTGTGATATTCCAATTTATTTTCATGTTCAACTGGTAGCATGAGTAATCGATGTAAAGTAATCCCTTTAATGTTGTGTGCTGCTAATCCAGTTGGAGCTGTTACAACACAAGATAAATGGCATCCAGTAGTTTTGTGTAGATAACTGGTGAAAACTTTAATTAAGAAACTTTTTCCTGTTCCACCTTGACCACTGATGTACATTTGAATAGGTTTAAATGATGTGCATTGGCATTCTTTTTTTCATGTAGCAAACCATGCTGTATCTGTAGTGTCACTTGCTGATATATCTCTTTTTGTTCAATATTTAGTTGTTCTTCCAAGTTTCTCAAATCAATAATATCCTGTTGTGCTTGTTGCATTGTCGTTTCTACTTCATTCATGGCTATTGCTGCTTCATTTTCAATAATTGGTTGTCCTATTGGATCTTGACTTAGTGGAGCAGAACTCTGACTATCTTGAGAACTGTCTCTAGCTATTTCAGCTGCAATAGTAGTTTCTTGTTCAATCTCTTCATTTAACATTTGTAGATAAGTAGGGAAAATTGTGCATTGAATGTTATCTTTACATGCATTAAAAGTATCTTCGTAGCAGTCGAAATCTCCAAGTAATTTCGCTTCACTATGCCAAGGCTTGAAGTGTTGCAGTAGTGCTAAATAGAAAAATTCCCTTTTTTCTGTAGTCTCACAACTCAGTTTTCTGTGGTTAATAAGATTTCCTTTGGCATGTTTTACCAAACATGCATCACATCCAATTACTGCATATTTTTCTTCATTTATATGTTCAGTAACATTTCTCTTAAAGCTGTAATGTTGCAGTACTTCATAGAGACATAAGTTTTCCAGATGTGGACTCCTTTTGGGATAGTACGTATCTGGCATATTAGTTTTAACAATATCTGTACTTTCTGGTTTATTCAATGCTAAGTATTCAATTTCTTGTAGAGATTTCAAAACTCTATTTCGTGTAGCCGCAAGACCTAGACATACCCAAATTATGCCTCTTGACTTTGAATATAAACTCGCAGAGCTCAACCGATCGGAAGATTCATAGGATCCAATCTCTCGATGGGAAAGCATTTTCAAACTAAAGCTGTACAATTTATTACTAAGACTCTTCTCTTGTGAAATTTTTCCCGCATTTCCTTCAACTCTGTCTTTTCAGATTTCGTTATATATGACGTAACGTAGCGAGCAACATCAATTGAATTATCGGCAACATACTCGATGTCCATGTTTGCATTCCACATTGTCAAAATCACTGGATTGTAGTCATTAATATACTTTGAATCTTCAGTTCTTTTTATGTTGTGTGCATTCTTTGGAGATTTTCGAGTTATAGTATGTCTTACTGCTTACATAAAACTATTGACTCTTCCTTTTGAAATTACTGGATGTGGGAATCCAAAATGACATTTTGTATGAAATTTTCCCTTTGACTTGTATTTTCAGTCGACAATATTTTCCACATCAATGACTTTGAAAATGTAAAACTTGTTCTCTTAAGCTTTCTTCTCCTCCTTTTTTGGAATTGCACAGGTAACATACTCTTCGATAAAAGACAAAACAGTTTCATTAGAATCAGTTCCAAATTTTGGCGCATCCTTGATCCATAATAGCATGTGAATATGAGGAGCACCTCTGGCTTGGTACTCCTTTCTCCAAAAGAAATCAGTAACTTCTACAAGAGGTGGATTAATTTTATAGCAGATAAAAGACATCATAGCTTGAATCCTATGATTAAAATATCTGCACACATTCACAGGATCCAAAGAACACAATTCTCCAGCTGTTTTCAATTCAATATTTTTGACATTTGAATTTGCTTGTCGAATAAATTCAAGTAAATCGTCCCAAGCATATTCAGCACAGCTAAGTGTTAGAAACCACGTAGGAGTACCTAAGTTTCTTAACATACATTTAAGTTCACCGTGACGACGATACCAATACTCATTAATACCACGTTGACACGCCCTCAAATTAATTAACTGAGATTCCAAATGATCGTCTCTTTGTTGAACTTTGTCCATAAATTCCTTTGCAGAAACATGTGTAAGATGAACTCCTGTTTTTAATATGTGATTCACTGCATATGAAAGTCCAGACAAGTCACTTTCAAATAGAAGATGAAATATATATGGAATGCACTGTCGAAATCTTGAATCTTATGAGTACAATCTTGTCGTCCGGTATTCTGAAGCTGGAATCTGTACTGCTCGTTCATCATATCGTCCACCTTCTCCAGTGGGGAACAGCTGTGGAAAACAACGACCTTCTAAACTTTTTTCCCATACACTCATGGGAGTTCCCTTTGCTTTCTTCATTTGAAATAATTCAATAGTGTTTCCAATCACTTTTTTTGAATGTAGAGGATGTATACTGTAATGTTCGTAAATCTCTTCACTCCTGGACTTGTCCACTTTTTCTATTTGTCCAGTTGAAATTTCTGTATCTTCTTCTAAACATATTTCTTATTCTTCCACATTTACAGTTTTATAATAAATATTGTTTTGTACAAGATATAATGTAGCCTTTTGAAGTTTGGTGACATCTACTAACTCTTGCCATATTTTCCGACTCTTTGTTGGTACAGCATTAACTAGAATAACTACAGGCTCACTTTCCTCTCTCTCTATACCAACAGTTTCAATATTCTTTTTTAAATCTAAAAGTAAGTGCACATCTCTTCCTTTCAGACCTCTTTGTAAATCTGTTGGAGGCAGCTTACCTGTTTTAGGCTCCATACAAACTATAGCCTGAAACGGGTGCACAGATTGAATAAGAATGGACTCATATGTATTTAAATCTGCCAGTGCCGGAGGAACAGCTACCAACTCTAAGTTGTTATGTACTGCTCTAGCTGGCATTTTGTTCTCTTCTAATTTGTTGTAACAAGATTTACAAATACGTTGATCAGTACCCAACTCCAAACGACCTTCCACCAACAAATAAGCACCAAATTGCTCCCACTTATCATTATTTTCCTTTTTACTTTTTAAATACACATCAACATTCCTAGTTTGACTTCTATAGTGAGTACATCGATAACAAATACAAACATAGTTTGGTTTTTCACATGAAAGTATCTTAAACTTTGTAATTTCTTCTTCAAATTTCTCAGTACTAATATCTTCAAACTGTTGTTCAACACCTACACTTATCAAGCGCTCACTTTCTCTACACTCCTCTTGTGAATCAAAGAAACGAAACTGTATATCATCACAAACTTTTTTTTACATCCAATACTAAAACCATGCAAAATAGCTGTGTTCATTTCACTTAAAGATAATGCAGGACTTTTTATGTAGTACAATCTCCTTACTAACTTCCGCATTTCTGAATGATGTACTGCTAACATTCTTAAGTGATGAAAAGTACTTTTAACACTTTTCTAGAAAGACAAGCCAGAAAATGACCCTGCAACTTAGTATATTTTCTTACTTTACATGGATCTAGTCCTTGCAACATCTTAATCTTCTGTTTAACACTTTTTTTTAGCATATTGTCGCAAGAAAACTTGTAATATATCAATAGATTCCTGTCGAATACTACAAATACTACTACAATCCCACTTATACACTGGAGCATGTGCACGTCTCCCTTGAACTTCTTGAGCTATTACTTCTTCCACATTTCTAGGAACCATCTTTTCATTTTCAATTGGACAACCATCATTTATCTCGTAACAACGACCACTGGTATCAACTGCGTGAACTAATGTATTTTGTTGAAAATAACTTACTTCATTAAAAAAGAGCTCAGAACTAGAAGTATGCTTCCATGTACCAGAAAAAGCTCTGCAAAAGTTACTTCTATTAACCAGCCTTTTTCTTTTGCTTTTCTCCTTCATAAAGTGCATTGTTTTATTCAATGTTTTCATTCTCTTCAATACCAATATAAATAATTTGTGTTTCAATTCAAAAGCATTATCTACTACACATTCAATTTCTTGCTTCTTTTTATGTGCTGCTGATCTTTTTCTATACTTTTTACAATCTTTTAATAAATTTTGAATTACTCTATTACGAAACATACGTAGACGTATGTCTTTAAATTGTTTCTGTCTTTTTGTCACATGTGTTTGTTTTCCATGATGTTTCTTTATTTGCTTCTCCTTTGTTCTAAACATTTCTTTCCTCCTTTGATTAATATTTTTTTCGTTCAATCTCTCCACAACTTTTTTAATAAATTGTTTAGTTCTCTTACCAGAAGCCACTTTATCCTCAGCATCCTTTTGGTGTTTTTCTACTCCACTCTTTTTAGTTTTCATGAAGCACTTCTCTTTCCTTTGTTCTCTTCTCTTTTAATGTTTCCTTGCCATCTTTTATTTATAATCCAATCAAAATATCTTCCTAAGAAACAAATAATAAATTAATTATTTAGGTACATCAATTAAAATTTTAAATTTAATAACATTCCATTTTTAAAAATAACAACCAAGAACAAAATTACAATTACATTCATATTACATATACAACACAAAAAAAGAGGAAAGTACAAAAATCAGTAAAGCAACTGAAATGAAGTGAAGCAACACCCAAAATGAGAAATGAAAAAAAACAAAAGGTTTACAAACAGCAAAATAAAATACTCAAACAACACAGCTACTGAAAAATGTAAGAAATGCAGAAAAAAGCAACAGATGTACAAAAACAGGCAAGAGAAGTGCAGAAAGACGCAAAAGAAGTGCAGAAAGAGGAAAAAGTTGTAGGAAAACGCAAGTAAGGTACAGAAACAAATAAAAGAAGTGCAGAAAGAGGCAAAAGGAGTTGAAAAAGAATTAAAAGAGCGCTACAGAAAGAAGGAACAGAAGTGCAGAAACAAACAACAGAGGTGCACAAGGAGGCAAGAGAAGTGCAGAAAGAGGCAAAGAGGTACAGAAACAGACAACAGAGGTGCACAAAGAGACTAGAGAGGTACAGAAACAGGGAAGACAAGCGCAGAAATAGGCAACAGGGGTACAGAAAGAAGCAAGAGAAGAGCAGAAAGAAGCTAGAGAAATGCAAAAAGAAACAACAGAGGCAAGATGATTGCAGAAAGAGGCAAGAAAAGTCCAGAAAGAAGCAAGACAAATGTACAAAAATGAAAGAGAAGTTCAGAAAAACGCAACTGAAGTGCAGAAAGAAACAAGAGAAGTGCAGAAAGAGGCAAAACAAATGAAGAAAGAAGCATGAGAAGTGCAGAAACAGGGAAGAGATGTGCAGAAAAAGGCAAGACAGGTGCAGAAACAGGCACGAGAGATGCAGAAAGAGGGAACAGGGGTGCAGAAAGAGGCAACAGAGGTGCTTAAAGAAGCAACAGAGGTGCAGAAAGAAGCAAAAGAAGTGATGAAACAGACAAGAGAGTTGCAGAAAGAAACAAGAAAGGTGCACAAAAAGGAAGAGAAGTGCAGAAAGAGGCAAGTGCGATGCAGAAAGAGGCAACACAGGTGCAGAAAGACGCAAGAGAGGTGCAGAAAGACGCAAGTGAGGCACAGTAAGAGGCAAGAGGGGTGCAGAAAGAGGGAAGAGAAGTGCAGAAAGAGGGAATAAATGTGCTGAAAGAAGTAACAGAGGTGCAGAAAGAAGCAAAAGAAGTGATGAAACAGACAACAGAGTTGCAAAAAGAAACAAGAAAGGTGCAGAAAAAAGGAAGAGAAGTGCATAAAGAAGCAAGTCAGATGCAGAAAGAGGCAAGACAGGCGGCGAAAGAAGCAAGTGAGGCACAGAAAGAGGCAAGAGGGGTGCACAAAGAGGGAATAGAAGTGCAGAAAGAGGGAAGAGACGTGCCAAAAGAGGGTACAGGGGTGCAGAAAGAGGCAAGAAAAGTGCTGAAAGAAGCAACAGAGGTGCAGAATGAAGCAAAAGAAATGATGAAACAGACAAGAGAGTTGAGAAAAAGGCACAACAGGTGCAGAAAGAGGCAAGAGAGGTGCAGAAAGAGGTAAGTGAAGTGCAGAAAGAGGCAAGAGGGGTACAGAAAGAGGGAAGAGAAGTACAGAAAGAGGGAAGAGACATGCAAAAAGAGGGAACAGGGGTGCAGAAAGAGGCAAGAGAAGTGCTGAAAGAAGCAACAGAGGTGCAGAAAGAAACAAAAGTAGCGATGAAACAGACAAGAGAGTTGCAGAAAGAAACAAGAAAGGTGCAGAAAAAAGGAAAATAAGTGCAGAAAGAGGCTAGTGAGATGTAGAAAGAGGCAAGATGGGTGCAGTAAGAGGAAAGTGAGGCACAGAAAGAGGCAAGAGGGGTGCAGAAAGAGGGAAGAGAAGTGCAGAAAGAGGGATGAGAGGTGCAGAAAGAGGCAAGAGGGGTGCAGAAAGAGGGAAGAGAAGTGCAGAAAGAGGGAAGAGACGTACAGAAAGAGGGAACAGGGGTACAGAAAGAGGCAAGAGAAGTGCTAAAAGAAGCAACAGAGGTGCAGAAAGAAGCAAAAGAAGTGATGAAACAGACAAGAGAGTTGCAGAAAGAAACAAGAAAGGGGCAGAAAAAAGGAAGAAAAGTACAGAAAGAGGCAAGTCAAATGCAGAAAGAGGTAAGACAGGCACAGAAAGAGGCAGGTGAGGCACAGAAAGAGGCAAGAGGGGTGCACAAAGAGGGAAGAGAAGTGCAGAAAGAGGGAAGAGACGTGCATAAAAAGGCAAGAGAAGTGCTGAAAGAAGCAATAGAAAGAGGCAAGTGAGGCGCAGAAAGAGGCAAGAGAAGTGCAGAAAGAGGGAAGAGAAGTACAGAAAGAGGGAAGAGAGGTGCAGAAAGAGGCAAGAGGGGTGCAGAAATAGGGAAGAGAAGTACAGAAAGAGGAAAGAGAGGTGCAGAAAGAGGGAACAGGGGTACAGAAAGAGGCAAGAGAAGTGCTGAAAGAAGCAACAGAGGTGCAGAAAGAGGCAAGAGGGGTGCAGAAAGAGGCAAGAGAGGTGAAAAAAGGCAAGAGGGGTGCTCAAAGAGGGAAGAAGGGTGCAGAAAGAGGCAAGGGGGTACAGAAAGATGCAAGAGAGGTGTAGAAAGAAGCAAGAGAACTGCAGAAAGAAGCAAGAGAGGTATTAAAAGAGGGAAAATGGGTACTATGTCTATAGGTAGTTTACCCTTAACTGTATGACTGCATGGTAGTGCCTGAGTATAAGGATGAATATAAAAGTAATAGGAGGATCATTTGATGAGTGCATATGTAGTACCTAACAAAATGCATCTCTAAATGACAACTCCTTAAGTCAATAGCTCTGTACTATAGTAGTGCCTGGGTGATTGCATGAGAACAGCAGTACTCAATAGGTGATTAGATCACTGCAGTGGAAATACCTTAGACAAATCATGAATGCAAAACTAACACATAAATGGAGACAAGAGTGTATGAGTAGTACTTGAGAGAATAAAATAGCGCATGGGTACTTCCTGAATAATTCTATGACTACAGTGGTAGTAACTGGATGATTGTATGACTGTATAGAAAGCACCAGAGAGAAAATATGAGTGTAAGAGTAATGCTTGGACCATTCTATGACTGCATCAGTAGTATCAGAGTAAGTAAATGAGAGCATGGGTATTGCCTAACTAAATCTTTGAGTGGGATAGTAGTGCGTGGGTGATTGCACAAATCTATGGTTAATGTCTGAGGGATTACATGACATGCATGTGTCTGTGCCTTTACCTAGATGCATCATTAATAAAACAAACATAAAGATACATGTATACCAAAGTTTTATACCTCTGCCATCTGTTTAGACATAACACATGAGAGAATACATGTGCACGCAGACACATACCTCACTCATAACACTAAAAAGGCTCTTAAACTTGACAGACCACACTTCCCATTTTAAAGAGATACCTAAAATTATGCGGTATACTTGAAGTGTACATCTTCATAGACCAATACGAACTAACCTAATCACTAATCCCTCTGTCAACATGTCTTAAACCTTACTTTTGGCCTGCAGCTTCACTATTCAGCAACTACTCAGAGCGTTGGGCCTAGCCAAATGCAAAGCAGCAACTTTTTCAATGTCTCTGTTAAAAGTCTCACCATATTCCAGAGAGCATGCATTCATGTGTCTGTACCTTTCAAAAGTGGCATCATATATCAAAGAAACATACAAATACATGGGTAGTGGGTAGTGCCTGAAAGAATGGATAACTGGATGGGTAGTGCCTGAGTGAATAGTTCAGTGCAAGAGTACTGCCTGGGTGATTGCATGAGAGCAGCAGTACTGAATGGGTGATTAGAACAGTGCAGGGAAAATACCTTAGACAAACAAAAAGTGCAAGGCTAACACATGGTTGAAGACAAAAGTGTATAAGTAGTGCTTGAAAGAACCAAAAAAGTGCATGGGTTCTGCGTGAGTGATTCTATGACTGCAGCAGTAGTAACTGGATGATTTTATGACTGTATAGAAAGCACCAGAGAGAAAATATGAGTGTAACAGTAATGCTTGGACCATTCTATGACTGCATCAGTAGTATCAGAGTGAGTAGATGAGAGCATGGGTAGTGCCTGACTAAATCTTTGAGTGGGTTAGTAGTGCCTGGGTGATTGCACAAATCTATACTTAATGTCTGAGGGATTACATGGCATGCATATGTCTGTGCCTTTACCTAGAGGCATCATATATAAAACAAACATACAGATACATGTATACCAAAGTTTTATACCTTTACCATCTGTTTAAACAGAACACGTGACAGGATACATGTGCACACAGATACATACCTCACTCATAAGACTAAAAAGTCCCTTAAACTTGACAGACTGCACTTCCCATTTTAAAGAGACACCTAAAATTATGCGGTATACTTGAAGTGTACATTTTCATAGACCAATACGAACTAACCTATTCACTAATCCCTCTACCAACATGTCTTAAACCTCACTTTCTGGCTGCAGCTTCACTATTCAGCAACTACTCAGAGTGTTGGCCCTAGCCAAATGCAAAGCAGCAACTTTTTCAATATCTCTGTTAAAAGTCTCAGCATATTCCAGAGAGCATGCATTCACGTGTCTGTACCTTTTAAAAGTACCATCATAGATCAAAGAAACATACAAATACATGAGTAGTGGGTAGTGCCTGAAAGAATGGATAACTGGATGGGTAGTGCCTGAGTGAATAGTTCAGTGCAAGAGTACTGCCTGGGTGATTGCATGAGAGCAGCAATACCGAATGGGTGATTAGAACAGTGCAGGGAAAATACCTTAGACAAACGATAAGTGCAAGGCTAACACATGCTTGAAAACAAAAGTGTATGAGTACTGCTTGAAAGAACAAAAAAAGTGCATGGGTACTGCCTGAGTGATTCTATGACTGCAGCAAACTAAAGCAGTACTGAATAATGTATAATACACCTTGCAAATGTATTACTCATGTTTGAGGTAGTATTGCAGAATAACAAATAACAAAAACTCTTAAAAGATTTTCTTTTCCACACAAGAAATGTAATGCACCTCTCTCGGAAAGGTGAAACCAGAAATGGCAAACTTTCCCTCTCTTTTTGCACTCAAATAAATGTAAGTAACAAATCACATTGCTTCCATCATTATTTCAAATTGTAAAACACATTTCTATTGGTTAGACATATTAACCCTTTCTAACTGTCTTCAAATGGTGCCCAAACTGCTTCTGTAATTTTCTGAACTTGCGACTCCACAGCGGTGGTGCCGCGAATCCACACGGGAGTTCAAAAATCTATTTTTAATAATACTAGTATAGATTTTCAGCAACACACTACTTCTCCACATACTACTGTCTTAGAAAACCTTAATTTACTAACTTTTCACTTATATTTAAGTATCCATTTCACATTTTAAGTCCACAATTAAGTTTCAACCCTTCCCCCATTCTACTTAATGCCAATTTCCATAGTAACAGTTCATGGAACATTCAACTGTACTGGCAGGTCACAAGTTCACTGTAGTTTCAAGTTCAGCACACAAGCTTACTAATGCAAACAGCAGAAGTGGTTGACTTTTGCAAAATATTACCTTATGGTATCTACTGTACCTTTCAAACGTTTTCTAATAACGAATCACAAACATGATACCTCAGCAAAGTAACATGCATCCTATTTTTGAGTGCACAATCTTGATGAACAGCCAATCACTTATCAACTTTTTAAAAAACATGTTTTCCACCATTTTAGATACCTCTCATTCTACCAACTGACTACCTCAGCTACAGACATTCCTTCCAGATATCCCTTCAAGATGCTCACAGTGTGGATTGTAGAGCACAGCTATGTTTTCTGGTTCAAAAGGTATGCTGAACGCAGAGGTATTGCCAAAGACCTAGGTTTGGAAAATGTGGACATTAAATGGATTGTACAGAGAGGATTAAAGTGGCGCCAATTATTGCCTTTAATTAAAACCTTTTTGCATCTCCATCCCCCTGACCTCATGATTGTGCACTGTGGTGGCAATGACCTAGGCACATTGACTGGGGTAGATATGGAAATGCTAATGAAGGACACCTTTGCACAATTGATGTTGCTTTTGCCTCAAACTGTCTTTGTATATTCTAAAATATGCCAAAGACAAAAATGGAACTGGTCAAATCAATGCTGTCCACAGTTTGAGAAAGCTAGGAAGAATGTCAATAAAGCTGTTTCTGCATACCTCAGAGATCATAGAATGGGGTCCATCTACAACAACAATCTACGTTTTGATATGGATGACATCTACAGACGTGATGGAGTGCACTTAACAGATCAAGGAAACAGAGTCTTCCTCAACAACCTAAAGCTGTGCGTCCGCACTTACATACAGCTACAACAAACTCATAATGAAGGCAAGGGCTCTTTTTAGACCCACCCTATAACCCAACAGTTAATCTTACTTTTTAAAAAACATACATACTCTTTTTTAAATTTTTCCTGGAGTCGCGAACCCATCGGGGTTACACGGGGGCCGCGCTGAGTGCCGTGATGGAGTCGCGACTCCATACACGAGGGAAAAAAATACCCCCCATTCTTATAACTCAAACTCTGCCTCGGGGAACCCATTGCCCGAGGCCCAGCCATTTTTAATATTAAAAAAAAACAATTACCCCCCCTCCCTAAGGGCTTTTTTTTGCTCCGGGGACCCCAACCCCTGGGGCATGCCCTCACGATGGGGACCGCAGGGGGAGCCCCAATGTCCTCACGGTCCCTGCCGGCTCCCCGCCTCCTGAGAGACGGCATTGCTTTTGGACAAGGGGAGCTGCTGACATGCAGCTCCCCTTGTCCAAAAGCACTACTGCTTTGCTTCTTGGAAGCGAGAGCAGGTTTCCTGCTCTAGCTTCCATGAAGCAAAGCAGAAGTTTGCAATGACAGGGCGGGAGCCGTGCTCCCGCCCTGTCATTGCAAACTGCAATGTCCCGGGGGTGGGCACCCCGGGACATTGCCGGAGCCGGCCCTGGGGGGGGCGTTCCCCAGGGCCATGAAGGGCTCCAGGAGGGAGGCCATGTGGCCCCCCCTCCCAACAAGTTTAAAGCCCCGGGAGGTGGTGGTCCCCGGGGCTGGGGGTCTGCAACGGACCCCCGCATTAACATAGTTAGTACCCCTGGGAGGTGGTGGTCCCCGGGGCAGTGTGTGGGGGCTCGAACCCCCCTCTTACTTATTAAAATAGCCCCGGGGAGGTGGTGGTCCCCAGGGCTTGGTGGGGCCCGAGAGGCCCCCCATAATTAAGTAAAGCCCTGGGGAGCTGGCGGTCCCCGGGGCTGTGGGGGCTGCGTGCCCCCCGCACATAATTGATAAAGCCCCAGGGAGGTGGCGGTCCCCGGGGCTTTGGGGGGCCCCGAGCCCCCTGCCCATAGTTATAAAAAGCCCCGGGGAGGTGGCGGTCCCTGGGGAGGTGGGGGCCCACGTGGCCCCCACTTATATTTTACATATTGCCCCCGGGACCTGGCCCACCTCATTAAATCATTTTTTTGGGGGGGGGGTTTTGGCGGGATTTGTGCACCCAGCGTGAATGACTTTGAAATTTTTTAAAAAAAATATTTTTGGGGCTTTCAGGGTTCCTATGGCACCCCCTGACCAGGCCTAGGGGGTCAGGGTGTTTCTACACTGCCCTCTTTTCTTTTTTTCAACTTTTTATTCCCTTTTTTAATCTGACTCAGTTTTACTGAGTCACAAAATGGCTGCCAACACTTCTTGGTTTGGAGTGTTGACAGCCAATCAGAATGAAGCTCATGCTTGGGAGGGTTTGCGAATCCACCACGGTCACAGGTATCGATATTTTTTATTTTTAAATTTCTCAGGACCTACTGAACGGATTTACACCATTTAAATCAAAGAGTGCACTCTGGAACAACAGCTACCTCTCTGCCAAATTTGGTGTAATTCCGTTCAGCAGTTCGGGCTGTAGCCGCGACAAAAGTTCCTATGGAAATTAACATAATTAACATGGAGAAAACGCGTTTTGGGAGCCCCCTTTTTTCTCGGCCCCCTCTTGACGAATCACCCTGAAACTTTCAAGACATGAGCTGACCGGAGCGGGCCATTAGTTTTGAAAATTTTGCTAAAACTCATCAAACAGTGCCAAAGATATTGGAAAATCAACAAACGCTTTTCCTATAGATACTAGGTCCTAACTATAACTACCTACTGGCGACCGCCAGTAGGTAATATATATATACGCACACATATATATATAATATATGCACTGAAAAAACCATAGGTTTCAGGGACGTTATAGTTAGAAATTAGCATTTAAAAAACCAAAGAAATTAACTGAAAAAACCACAGGTTTCAGGGACGTTATAGTTAGTTGGACATTTCACTCGTACAAAACCAGAGAAATTCGGCCGTTATAGTTAGTTGAGCTAACTATGACTCGCGCCCCCACAATGTACTGCTGATAACATCACATATTACATCACTCATGACATGGTCAGTGACATCACTGATGACATCACTCATGACATCTCAAATGACATCACTCATGACATCATCCAGTGACTGTGTGTTTCTGAAACGTTTAAATATGTTTTATATATATGCCAAGGTGTATTGAAGAATGAGTTGGTGTATGAGTGTCTGAATGGATGATTTAATAGGTGCATGACTGACTGTGTAAGTGAGTGATTAAATGTTTCTTACTAATACATGGGTGACTGACTAATCTGTATGAATGTCTCTATCAGTCTGTCAGTTGGTGTGTAAGTGGCTGCTTGGGTTGGTGAGTAGCTACATGAGTGTCTATATGTTTTTTTTTTATTGGTTGTCTGAGTACCTGAATGGGTGCCTCAGTGTCTGTGTGGGTGGGTAGGGTATGTGTGACTCCCTGCATGGATGTGTGCGTGGGTGATTCACTGGGTTATGGGTTCAAGAGTGCGTCTGTGAGGGGTTGAATGGGTGGGTGAGTGTGTGTATGGCTGTGTTGGTGAGTGAATGGATGTCACAGTGGTACATGTGTGAGTAACTACATATGTAAAAGGCAGTATATGTGAGTGTTGGAGTATATAAATGATTATATGTGAGAATGAGTGATTGTGAGAGTGGCTGTATGGATGAGTGTGTGCTTGTGTCAGTGATTGTATAAGAGAGTAAGTATGTGTTAGTAGTTGTATAAATTAGTGAGGTGGTGTGTGTGTATAACTGTGTGGGTGAGCAAATGGGAGTGTGATTGATGCATGACTGACTAGCTGTGTGAGTAACTCTATGGGTGAGTGGCAGTGTGTGAGTGTCTGTATGGGTGTATGAGTGCATATGAGAATGGCTGTATTGATAAGTGACTGCATGTATGAGTGACTGTATGGATGAGGGAGTGGATGTGTGTATAGACCTAGGAATCAGTGAGTGGGTATGTAGTAACTGGTATTGGTGTGTCTATGGTTTCAAAAATGGCAGTCTGTATTTTAGAGTGGGTGTATCAAAGATTATATTAGGCTGTGAGAAGATGCATCAGATTATCACGTGGATGATGTCATCAGTGATATCATCAGTGATGTCATTTGAGATGTCATCAGTGATGTCATCAGTGATGTCACTTACCATGTCATGAGTGATGTAATATGTAATGTCATCAGCAGTGAATTGCGAGGCGCGAGTTATAGTTAGCTGAACTAACTATAATGTCCGAATTTCTCTGGTTTTGTACGAGTGAAATGTCCAACTAACTATAACGTCCCTGAAACCTGTGTTTTTTTCAGTGAATTTCTATGGTTTTTTAAATGCTAATTTCTAACTATAACATCCCTGAAACCTATGGATTTTTCAGTGAATTTCTATGGTTTTTTAAATGATAATTTCCAACTATAACGTCCCTGAAACCTATGGTTTTTTCAGTGAATTTCAAAGGTTTTTGAAATGCATATTTCTAACTATGCCTACATAGGTAGGACATGTGCACAAAGAGAAAGGCGCAGAAAGAAGCAAGAGAAGTGCAGAAAGATGCAAGAGAGGTGCAGAAAGAGGAAGAAAGGTGCAGAAAGAAGCAAGAGACATGCAGAAAGAGGCAACAGAAGTCCAGAAAGAGGAAGAAAGTAGCAAGAGATATGCAGAAAGAACCAACAGAGGTGCAGAAAGAGGCCTACTTTGACTGTACCTTACAACAGACTCATACAAAGTACCCTAATCACTAATCCTTCTCCGAAGATGTGTTAAACCTCATTTTTCTCTTGAAAGTTCACTATTAATCGACTGCTCAGAATGTTAGGCCTACCAATTATTAAACAGCAATCCTAAGCATATCACTGTTGTAAGTCTGACCAAGTTTGTGAAGGTATGCATGCGTGTCTATGCTTTTACCTAGTGACATGTTAAATAAAAATAAACATACAAACACTTGATTACCTGTGTTTCAAACAGCATACTCTGTAAATTTGTGTAAAAAGGTGTATGCATTTCTTTCTGCTTATAATACAGTGCGCATGGGTATTCAATAGTATATTTGAGGGGCTCTATAACACCTATATACATAAGACATGTCTGCCTGTGCAACTGAATAACAGAGCAGAACTGAGAAGATTTGACCATCTATTGGAGAAGTTACCCGCTTTTTAAGCTACCATCTTCAGATGCATAACACATGTAAGATTACATATACAAGTAGACATATACCTCAGTCATGAGAGCATGCAGACATTTAAACTTGACAGCTTGCACTTCCCATTTGAGTACAGGAAGAGGTGAGAGAAGTTCAGAAAGAAGCATGAGAGTTGTAGAAACAGGCGAAAGAGGGAACAGCGGTGCAGAGAGAGGCAAGAGAGGTGCAGGAAAAGTGAAGAAGGGTGCAGAAAGAGGCAAGAGGGGTACAGAAATTTGCAAGAGAGGTGCAGAAAGAAGCAAGAGCAGTGCAGAAAGAACCAACAGAGGTGCAGAGGAGGCAAGAGGGGTACAGAAAGAGGCAAGAGAAGTGCATAAAGAAGCAACAGAGGTGCAGAAGGAGACAAGAGAACTGCAGAAAGAGGCACGAGAGTTGCAGAAACAGGCAAGGAAGGTGCAGAGAAAGGGAACAGGGGTGCAGAAAGAGGCAAGAGAAGTACAGAAAGAGGGAAGAAGAGTGCAGAAAGAAGCAAGAGGAGTGCAGAAAGAAGCAACAGAAGTGCAGAAAGAAGCAAGAGAAGTGCAGAAAGAAGCAACATAGGTACATAAAGAGGCAAGAGGGGTGCATAAAGAGGCAAGAGAACTGCAGAAAGAGGCACGAGAGTTGCAGAAACAGGCAAGGAAGGTGCAGAGAAAGGGAACAGGGGTGCAGAAAGAGGCAAGAGAAGTACAGAAAGAGGGAATAAGAGTGCAGAAAGAAGCAAGAGGAGTGCAGAAAGAAGCAACAGAAGTGCAGAAAGAAGCAACAGAGGTGCAAAAAGAGGCAAGAGAGGTACAGAAAGAGTGAAGATGGGTGCAGAAAGAGGCAAGAGAGGTGCAGAAAGAAGCACAAGAGGTGCAGAAAGAAGAAAGAGAAGTGCAGAAAGAAGCAACAGAGGTGCAGAAAGGGGCAAGAGGGGTGCAGAAAAAGGCAAGAGAAGTGCAGAAAGAAGCAACAGAGGTGCAGAAGGAGGCAAGAAAAGTGCAGAAAGAGGCAAGAGAGGTGCAGAAAGAGGCAAGAGTAGTGCAGAAAGAAGCAAGAGAGATGCAGAAAGAAGCAAGAGAAGTGCAGAAAGAAGCAACAGAGGTGCAGAAAGAGGCATGAGGGGTGCAGCAAGAGGCAAGATAAGTGCAGACAGAAGCAACAGAGGCACAGAAGGAGGCAAGAGCAGTGCAGAAAGAGGCAAAAGGGGTGCAGAAATTTGCAAGAGAGGTGCAGAAAGACGCAACAGACATGCAGAAGGAGACAAGAGAGCTGTAGAAAGAAGCAAGAGAGTTGCAGAAACAGGCAAGAGAGGTGCAGGAAAAGGGAACATGGGTGCAGAAAGAAGCAAGAGAAGTGCAGAAAGAAGCAACAGAGATGCAAAAAGGGGGAACAGGGGTAGAGAAAGTGGCAAGAGGGGTGCAGAAAGAAGCAAGAGAGGTGCAGAAAGAAAAAAAAGAAGTGCAGAAAGAAGGAACAGAAGTGCAAAAAGAGGCAAGAGTGGTGCAAAAAAAGGTAAGCGGGATGCAGAAAGAAGCACAATTGGTGCAGAAAGAAGCAAGAGAGGTGCAGAAAGAAGCAAGAGGAGTGCAAAAAGAAGCAACAGAGGTGCAGAAAGAGGCAAGAGGGGTGCAAAAAGAGGGAAGAGGGGTGCAGAAAGAGGCACGAGGGGTGCAGAAAGAAGCAAGAGATGTGCAGAAAGAAACAAAAGAAGTGCAGAAAGAAGGAACAGAGGTGCAGAAAGAGGCAACAGGGGTGCAGCAAGAGGCAACAGGGGTGCAGACAGAGGGAAGAGGGGTGGAGAAAGAGGCAAGGGGTGAAGAAAGAAGCAAGAGAGCTGTAGAAAGAAACAAAAGAAGTGCAGAAAGAAGGAACAGAGGTGCAGAAAGAGGCAACAGGGGTGCAGAAAGAGAGACGAGGGGTGGAGAAAGAGTCAAGGGGGTGCAAAAAGAAGCAAGAGAGCTGCAGAAAGAAACAAAACAAGTACAGAAAGAAGGAGCGGAGGTGCAGAAAGAGGCAAGGGGGGGCAGAAAGAAGCAATAGGTGCAGCAATAGGCAAGAGGGGTGCAGAAAGAGGGAAGAGGGGTGCAGAAGCAGGCAAGGGGGTGCAGATAAAAGCAAGAGAGGTGAAGAAAGAAACAAAAGAAGTGCAGAAAGAAGGAACAGAGGTGCAGAAAGAGGCAAGAGGGGTGCAGAAAGAGGGAAGTGGGGTGCAGAAAGAGGGAAGAGGGGTACAGAAAGAAGCAAGAGAGGTCCAGAAAGAAACAAAAAAAGTACAGAAAGAAGGAACAGAGGTGCAAAAAGAGCCAGTAGGGGTGCAGAAAGAGGGAAGAGGGGTGTGAAAAAGGCACGAGGATTGCAGAAAGAAGCAAGAGGGGTACAGAAAGAAGCAACAGAGGTGCAGAAAGAGGGAACAGGGGTGGAGAAAGAGACAAGAGAAGTGCAGAAACAAGCAACAGAGATGCAGAAAGGGGTAAGAGGGGTGGCGAAAGAGGCAAGAGGGATGCAGAAAGAAGCAAGAGAGGTGCAGAAAGAAACAAAAGAAGTGCAGAAAAAAGGAACAGAGGTGCATAGAGAGGCAAGAAAGGTGCAGAAAGAGGGAAAAGGGGTGCAGAAAGAGGCACGAGGGGTGCAGAAAGAAGCAAGAGAAGTGCAGAAAGAAGCAACAGCGGTGTAGCAAGATGAAAGAAGGGTACAGAAAGGGGCAAGAGTAGTGCAGAAAGAAGTAACTGAGATGCAGAAAGAGGGAAGAGGGGTGGAGAAAGAGGCAAGAGGGAAGCAGAGAGAAGCAAGAGAGGTGCAGAAAGAATCAAAAGAAGTGCAGAAAGAAGGAACAGAGGTGCAGAAAGAGGCAACAGGGGTGCAGAAAGAGAGAAGAGGGGTGCAGAGAGAGGCACAAGGGGTGCAGAAAGAGGCACGAGGGCTGCAGAAAGAAGTAAGAAAAGTGCAGAAAGAGGCAACAGTGGTGCAGAACGAGGGAAGAGGGTTGATGAAAAAGACAACAGAAGTGCAGAAAGAAGCAACAGAGATGCAGAAAGGGGGAAGAGGGGTAGAGGAAGAGGGAAGAGGAGTGCAAAAAGAAGCAAGAGAGGTGCAGAAAGAAACAAAAGAAGTGAAGAAAGAAGGAACAGAGGTGGAGAAAGAGGCAAGAGGGGTGCAGAAAGAGGGAAGAGGGGTGTGAGAGAGGCATGAGGGGTGCAGGAAGAAGCAAGAGAGGTGCAGAAAGAAGCAACAGAGGTACAGAAAGAGGGAACAGAGGTGCAGAAAGAGGGATGAGGGGTGGAGAGAGAGGCAAGAGAAGTGCAGAAAGAAGCAACAGAGATGCAAAAAGGGAGAACAGAGGTGCAGAAAGAGGCAAGAGGGGTACAGAAAGAGGGAAGCAGGGTGCAGAAAGAAGCACGAGTGGTGCAGAAAAAAGCAAAGAGGTGCAGAAAGAAGCAAGAGTAGTGCATAAAGAAGCAACAGAGGTGCAGAAAGAGGCAAGAGGGGTGCAAAAAGAGGGAAATGGGGTACAGAAAGAGGCACGAGGGGTGCAGAAAGAAGCAAGAGATGTGCAGAAAGAAACAAAAGAAGTGCAGAAAGAAGGAACAGAGGTGGAGAAAGAGGCAACAGGGGTGAAGAAAGAGGGAAGAGGGGTGGAGAAAGGAGCAAGGGGGTGCAGAAAGAAGCAAGAGAGCTGCAGAAAGAAACAAAAGAAGTGCAGAAAAAGGAACAGAGGTGCAGAAAGAGGCAAGAGGGGTACAGAAAGAGGCAAAAGGGGTGCAGAACAAAGCAAGAGGTGCAGAAAGAAACAAAAGAAGTGCAGAAAGAAGGAACAGAGGTACAGAAAGAGGCAAGAGGGGTGCAGAAAGAAACAAAAGAAGTGCAGAAAGAAGCAACAGAGGTGCAGAAAGAGGCAAGAGGAGTGCAGAAAGAGGGATGAGGGGTACAGAAAGAGGCATGAGGGGTGCAGAAAGAAGCAAGAGAGATACAGAAAGAAGCAAGAGAAATGCAAAAAAAGCAACAGAGATGCAGAAAGGGGGAAGTGGGGTGGAGAAAGAGGCAAGAGGGATACAGAAAGACACAAGAGATGTGCAGAAAGAAACAAAAGAAGTGCAGAAAGAAGGAACATAGGTGCAGAAAGAGGCAAGAGGGGTGCAGAAAGAAGAAAGAGGGGTGTGAAAGAGGCACCAGGTGTGCAGAAAGAAGGGACAGAGGTGCAGAAAGAAGCAAGAGAAGTGCATAAAGAAGCAACAGAGGTGCAGAAAGAGGGATGAGGGATGGAGAAAGAGGCAAGAGAAATGCAGAAAGAAGATACAGAGATGCAAAAAGGGGGAACAGGGGTGGAGAAAGTGACAAGAGAGGTGAAGAAAGAAGCAAGAGAGGTGCAGAAAGAAACAAAAGAAGTGCAGAAAGAAGCAAGAGAGGTGCAGAAAGAGGCAAGAGGGGTGCAGAAAGAAGCAACAGAGGTGCAGAAAGAGGCAAGAGGGCTGCAAAAATAGGGAAGAGGGGTGCAGAAAGAGGCACGAGGGGTGCAGAAAGAAGCAAGAGATGTGCAGAAAGAAACAAAAGAAGTGCAGAAAGAAGGAACAGAGGTGCAGAAAGAGGCAACAGGGTGCAAAAAGAGGTAAGAGGGGTGCAGAAAGAGGGAAGAGGGGTGGAGAAAGAGGCAAGGGGGTGTAGAAAGAAGCAAGAGAGCTGTAGAAAGAAACAAAAGAAGTACAGAAAGAAGGAACAGAGGTGCAGAAAGAGGCACCAGGGGTGCAGAAAGAGAGACGAGGGGTGGAGAAAGAAGCAAGAGGTGCAGAAAGAGGCAAGAGGGGTGCAGAAAGAGGGGTGCAGAAAGAGGCAACAGGGGTGCATAAAGAGAGAGAGGGGAGGAGAAAGAGGCAAGGGGTTGTAGAAAGAAGCAAGAGAGCTGTAGAAAGAAACAAAAGAAGTGCAGAAAGAAGGAACGGAGGTGCAGAAAGAGGCAAGAGGGGGGCAGAAAGAGGCAAATGGGGTGCAGAAAGAAGCAAGAGGTGCAGAAAGAGGCACGAGGGGTGCAGAAAGAGGGAAGAGGGGTGCAGAAAGAGGCACGAGGGGTGCAGAAAGAAGCAAGAGATGTGCAGAAAGAAACAAAAGAAGTGCAGAAAGAAGGAACAGAGGTGCAGAAAGAGGCAACAGGGGTGCAGAAAGAGGCAACAGGGGTGCAGAAAGAGGGAAGAGGGGTGGAGAAAGAGGCAAGGGGGTGTAGAAAGAAGCAAGAGAGCTGTAGAAAGAAACAAAAGAAGTACAGAAAGAAGGAACAGAGGTGCAGAAAGAGGCACCAGGGGTGCAGAAAGAGAGACGAGGGGTGGAGAAAGAAGCAAGAGGTGCAGAAAGAGGCAAGAGGGGTGCAGAAAGAGGGGTGCAGAAAGAGGCAACAGGGGTGCATAAAGAGAGAAGAGGGGAGGAGAAAGAGGCAAGGGGTTGTAGAAAGAAGCAAGAGAGCTGTAGAAAGAAACAAAAGAAGTGCAGAAAGAAGGAACGGAGGTGCAGAAAGAGGCAAGAGGGGGGCAGAAAGAGGCAAATGGGGTGCAGAAAGAAGCAAGAGGTGCAGAAAGAGGCACGAGGGGTGCAGAAAGAGGGAAGAGGGGTACAGAAGCAGGCAAGGGGGTGCAGAAAGAAGCAAGAGAGGTGCCGAAAGAAACAAAAGAAGTGCAGAAAGAAGGAACAGAGGTACAGAAAGAGGCAAGAGGGGTGCAGAAAGAGGGAAGAGGGGTGCAGAAAGAGGGAAGAGGGGTGCAGAAAGAAGCAAGAGAGGTGCAGAAAGAAACAAAAGAAGTGCAGAAAGAAGGAACAGAGGTGCACAAAGAGCCAGTAGGGGCGCAGAAAGAGGGAACAGAGGTGTGAAAGAGGCACAAGGGGTGCAGAAAGAAGCAAGAGGGGTACACAAAGAAGCAACAGAGGTGCAGAAAGAGGGAACAGGGGTGGAGAAAGAGACAAGAGAAGTGCAGAAACAAGCAACAGAGATGCAGAAAGGGGTAAGAGGGGTGGAGAAAGAGGCAAGAGGGGTGCAGAAAGAAGCAAGAGAGGTGCAGAAAGAAACAAAAGAAGTGCAGAAAGAAGGAACAGAGGTGCAGAGAGAGGGAAGAAAGGTGCAGAATGAGGGAAAAGGGGTGCAGAAAGAGGCACGAGGGGTGCAGAAAGAAGCAAGAGAAGTGCAGAAAGAAGCAACAGAGGTGTAGGAGGAGGGAAGAAGGGTGCAGAAAGGGGCAAGAGTAGTGCAGAAAGAAGTAACTGAGATGCAGAAAGAGGGAAGAGGGGTGGAGAAAGAGGCAAGAGGGAAGCAGAGAGAAGCAAGAGAGGTGCAGAAAGAAACAAAAGAAGGGCAGAAAGAAGGAACAGATGTGCAGAAAGAGTCAAGAGGAGTGCAGAAAGAGAGAAGAGGGGTGCAGAGAGAGGCACAAGGGGTGCAGAAAGAGGCACGAGGGCTGCAGAAAGATGTAAGAAAAGTGCAGAAAGAGGCAACAGTGGTGCAGAACGAGGGAAGAGGGGTGGTGAAAGAAACAACAGAAATACAGAAAGAAGCAACAGAGATGCAGAAAGCGGGAAGACGGGTGGAGAAAGAGGCAAGAGGGGTGCAAAAAGAAGCAAGAGAGGTGCAGAAAGAAACAAAAGAAGTGAAGAAAGAGGAAACAGAGGTGGAGAAAGAGGCAAGAGGGGTGCAGAAAAAGGGAAGAGGGGTGTGAAAGAGGCACAAGGGGTACAGAAAGAAGCAAGAGAGGTGCAGAAAGAAGCAACAGAGGTGCAGAAAGAGGGAACAGAGGTGCAGAAAGAGGGATGAGGGGTGGAGACAGAGGCAAGAGAAGTGCAGAAAGAAGCAACAGAGATGCAAAAAGGGGGAACAGGGGTGGATAATGTGGCAAGAGGGGTGCAGAAAGAAGCAAGAGAGGTGCAGAAAGAAATAAAAGAAGAGCAGAAAGAAGGAACAGGGGTGCAGATAGAGGCAAGAGGGGTGCAGAAAGAGGGAAGAAGGGTGCAGAAAGATGCACGAGTGGTGCAGAAGGAAGCAAAGAGGTGCCGAAAGAAGCAAGAGTAGTACAGAAAGAAGCAACAGAGGTGCAGAAAGAGGCAAGAGGGGTGCAAAAAGAGGCAAGAGGGATGCAGAAAGAGGCACGAGGGGTGCAGAGAGAAGCAAGAGATGTGCAGAAAGAAACAAAAGAAGTGCAGAAAGAAGGAACAGAGGTGCAGAAAGAGGCAACATGGGTGAAGAAAGAGGGAAAAGGAGTGGAGAAAGAGGCAAGGGGGTACAGAAAGAAGCAAAAAAAGTGCAGAAAAAGGAATAGAGGTACAGAAAGAGGCAAGAGGGGTACAGAAAGAGGCAAAAGAGGTGCAGAAAGAAGCGAGAGGTACAGAAAGAAACAAAAGACGTGCAGAAAGAAGCAACAGAGGTATAGGAGGAGGGAAAAAGGGTGCAGAAAGGGGCAAGAGTAGTGCAGAAAGAAGTAACTGAGATGCAGAAAGAGGGAAGAGGGGTGGAGAAAGAGTCAAGAGGGAAGCAGAGAGAAGCAAGAGAGGTGCAGAAAGAAACAAAAGAAGTGCAGAAAGAAGGAACAGATATGCAGAAAGAGTCAACAGGAGTGCAGAAAGAGAGAAGAGGGGTGCAGAGAGAGGCACAAAGGGTGCAGAAAGAGGCACGAGGGCTGCAGAAAGAGGTAAGAAAAGTGCAGAAAGAGGCAACAGTGGTGCAGAACGAGGGAAGAGGGGTGGTGAAAGAGACAACAGAAATACAGAAAGAAGCAACAGAGATGCAGAAAGTGGGAAGACGGGTGGAGAAAGAGGCAAGAGGGGTGCAAAAAGAAGCAAGAGAGGTGCAGAAAGAAACAAAAGAAGTGAAGAAAGAGGAAACAGAGGTGGAGAAAGAGGCAAGAGGGGTGCAGAAAAAGGGAAGAGGGGTGTGAAAGAGGCACGAGGGGTACAGAAAGAAGCAAGAGAGGTGCAGAAAGAAGCAACAGAGGTGCAGAAAGAGGGAACAGAGGTGCAGAAAGAGGGATGAGGGTGGAGACAGAGGCAAGAGAAGTGCAGAAAAGAAGCAACAGAGATGCAAAAGAGGGGAACAGGGGTGGATAATGTGGCAAGAGGGTGCAGAAAGAAGCAAGAGAGGTGCAGAAAGAAATAAAAGAAGAGCAGAAAGAAGGAACAGGGGTGCAGATAGAGGCAAGAGGGGTGCAGAAAGAGGGAAGAAGGGTGCAGAAAGATGCACGAGTGGTGCAGAAGGAAGCAAAGAGGTGCCGAAAGAAGCAAGAGTAGTACAGAAAGAAGCAACAGAGGTGCAGAAAGAGGCAAGAGGGGTGCAAAAAGAAGCAAGAGATATGCAGAAAGAAGCAAAAAAAGTGCAGAAAAAGGAATAGAGGTACAGAAAGAGGCAAGAGGGGTACAGAAAGAGGCAAAAGAGGTGCAGAAAGAAGCGAGAGGTACAGAAAGAAACAAAAGAAGTGCAGAAAGAAGCAACAGAGGTATAGGAGGAGGGAAAAAGGGTGCAGAAAGGGGCAAGAGTAGTGCAGAAAGAAGTAACTGAGATGCAGAAAGAGGGAAGAGGGGTGGAGAAAGAGTCAAGAGGGAAGCAGAGAGAAGCAAGAGAGGTGCAGAAAGAAACAAAAGAAGTGCAGAAAGAAGGAACAGATATGCAGAAAGAGTCAACAGGAGTGCAGAAAGAGAGAGAGAGAGGGTGCAGAGAGAGGCACAAGGGGTGCAGAAAGAGGCACGAGGGCTGCAGAAAGAAGTAAGAAAAGTGCAGAAAGAGGCAACAGTGGTGCAGAAGCGAGGGAAGAGGGGTGGTGAAAGAAACAACAGAAATACAGAAAGAAGCAACAGAGATGCAGAAAGCGGGAAGACGGGTGGAGAAAGAGGCAAGAAGGGTGCAAAAAGAAGCAAGAGAGGTGCAGAAAGAAACAAAAGAAGTAAAGAAAGAAGAAACAGAGGTGGAGAAAGAGGCAAGAGTGGTGCAGAAAAAGGGAAGAGGGGTGTGAAAGAGGCACGAGGGGTACTGAAAGAAGCAAGAGAGGTGCAGAAAGAAGCAACAGAGGTGCAGAAAGAGGGAACAGAGGTGCAGAAAGAGGGATGAGGGGTGGAGACAGAGGCAAGAGAAGTGCAGAAAGAAGCAACAGAGATGCAAAAAGGGGGAACAGGGGTGGATAATGTGGCAAGAGGGGTGCAGAAAGACGCAAGAGAGGTGGAGAAATAAATAAAAGAAGAGCAGAAAGAAGGAACAGGGGTGCAGAAAGAGGCAAGAGGGGTGCAGAAAGAGGGAAGAAGGGTGCAGAAAGATGCACGAGAGCCGCAGAAAGAAACAAAAGAAGTGCAGAAAAAGGAACAGAGGTACAGAAAGAGGCAAAAGGGGTGCAGAAAGAAGCAAAAGAGGTGCAGAAAGAAGCGAGAGGTGCAGAAAGAAACAAAAGAAGTGCAGAAAGAAGGTGCAGAAAGAGGCAAGAGGGGTGCAGAAAGAAACAAAAGAAGTGCAGAAAGAAGCAAAAGAAGTACAGAAAGAGGCAAGAGGAGTGCAGAAAGAGGGATGAGGGGTACAGAAAGAGGCTTGAGGGGTGCAGAAAGAAGCAAGAGAGATGCAGAAAGAAGCAAGAGAAATGCAAAAAAAAGCAACAGAGATGCAGAAAGGGGGAAGTGGGGTGGAGAAAGAGGCAAGAGGGATACAGAAAGACACAAGAGATGTGCAGAAAGAAATGAAAGAAGTGCAGAAAGAAGGAACATAGGTGCAGAAAGAGGCAAGAGGGATGCAGAAAGAGGAAAAAGGGGAGTGGAAGAGGCACAAGGGGTGCAGAAAGAAGGGACAGAGGTGCAGAAAGAAGCAAGAGAAGTGCAGAAAGAAGCAACAGAGGTGCAGAAAGAGGGATGAGGGATGGAGAAAGAGTCAAGAGAAGTGCAGAAAGAAGCAACAGAGATGCAAAAAGGGGGAACATGGGTGGAGAAAGTGGCAAGAGGGGTGCAGAAAGAAGCAAGAGAGGTGCAGAAAGAAACAGAAGTGCAAAAATAAGGAACAGAGGTGTATAAAAGAGGCATGAGGGTTGCAGAAAGAAGGATGAGGGGTGCAGAAAGAAGCATGAGTGGTGCAGAAAAAAGCAAGAGAGGTGTAGAAAGAAGCAAGAGGAGTGCAGAAATAAGCAACAGAGGTGCCGAAAGAGGCAAGAGGGGTGCAAAAAGAGGGAAGAGGGGTGCAGAAAGAGGCCCAAGGGGTGCAGAAAGAAGCAAGAGACTTGCAGAAAGAAATAAAAGAAGTGCAGAAAGAAGGAACAGAGGTGCAGAAAGAGGCAAGAGGGGTGCAGAAAGAGGCAGTGGGGGTGTAGAAAGAAGCGAGAGGTGCAGAAAGAAACAAAGGAAGTGCAGAAAGAAGGAACAGAGGTGCAGAAAGAGGCAAGAGGGTTGCAGAAAGAAACAAAAGAAGTGCAGAAAGAAGCAACAGAGGTGCAGAAAGAGGCAACTGGACAGCAGAAAGAGGGATGAGCGGTGCAGAAGGAGGCACGAGGGGTACAGAAAGAAGCAAGAGAGATGCAGAAAGAAGCAAGAGAAATGCATAAAAAAGCAACAGAGATGCAGAAAGGGGAAGAGGGGTGGAGAAAGGGGCAAGAGGGATACAGAAAGAAGCAAGAGAGTTGCAGAAAGAAAGAAAAGAAGTGCAGAACGAAGGAACAGAGGTGCAGAAAGAAGCAAGAGAAGTGCAGAAAAAGCAACAGAGGTGCAGAAAGAGGAATGAGGGATGGAGAAAGAGTCAAGAGAAGTGCAGAAAGAAGCAAAGGAGATGCAAAACGGGGGAACAGGCGTGGAGAAAGTGGCAAGAGGGGTGCAGAAAGAAGCAAGAGAGGTGCAGAAAGAAACAAAAGCAGTGCAGAAAGAAGGAACAGAGGTGCAGAAAGAGGCATGAGGGTTGCAGAAAGAAGGATGAGGGGTGCAGAAAGAAGCACGAGCGGTGCAGAAAAAAGCAAGAGAGGTGTAGAAAGAAGCAAGAGGAGTGCAAAAAGAAGCAACAGAGGTGCCGAAAGATTCAAGAGGGGTGCAAAAAGAGGGAAGAGGGGTGCAGAAAGAGGCACAAGGGGTGCAGAAAGAAGCAAGAGACTTGCAGAAAGAAACAAAAGAAGTGCAGAAAGAAGGAACAGAGGTGCAGAAAGAGGCAAGAGGGGTGCAGAAAAAGGCAGTGGGGGTGCAGAAAGAAGCGAGAGGTGCAGAAAGAAACAAAGGAAGTGCAGAAAGAAGGAACAGAGGTGCCGAAAGAGGCAAGAGGTTTGGAGAAAGAAACAAATGAAGTGCAGAAAGAAGCAACAGAGGTGCGGAAAGAGGCTTGAGGACAGCAGAAAGACGGATGAGGGGTGCAGAAGGAGGCACGAGAGGTACAGAAAGAAGCAAGAGAGATGCAGAAAGAAGCAAGAGAAATGCATAAAAAAGCAACAGAGATGCAGAAAGGGGGAAGAGGGGTGGCGAAAGGGGCAAGAGGGATACAGAAAGAAGCAAGAGAGTTGCATAAAGAAACAAAAGAAGTGCAGAAAGAAGCAACGGAGATGCAAAACGGGGGAACAGGGGTGGAGAAAGTGGCAAGAGGGGTGCAGAAAGAAGCAAGGGAGGTGCAGAAAGAAACAAAAGCAGTGCAGAAAGAAGGAACAGAGGTGCAGAAAGAGGCAAGAGGGGTGCAGAAAGAAACAAAAGAGGTGCAGAAAGAAGCAAAAGAGATCCAGAAAGGGGGAAGTGGGTTGGAGAAAGAGGCAAGGAGGTGCAGGAAAAAACAAAAGAAGTGCAGAAAGAAGGAACAGAGGTGCAGAAAGAAGCAAGAGGGGTACAGAAATAGGCAAGAGGGGTGCAGAAGGAGGGAAGAGGGGTGCAGAAGCAGGCAAAGGAGTGCAGAAAGAAGCAAGAGAGACACAGAAAGAAACAAAAGAAGTGCAGAAAGAAGGAACAGAGGTGCAGAAAGAGGCAGTAGGGGTGCAGAAAGAGGGAAGAGATGTGTGAAAGAGGCACGAGGGGTGCAGAAAGAAACAAAAGAAGTACATAAAGAAGGATCAGAGGTGAAGAGAGAGTCAAGAAAGGTGCAGAAAGAGGGAAAAGGGGTGCGGAAAGAGGCACGAGGGGTGCAGAAAGAAGCAAGAGAAGTGCAGAAAGAAGCAACAGAGGTGCAGAAAGAGGGAAGAGGGGTGGAGAAAGAGGTAAGAGGGAAGCAGAGAGAAGCAAGAGAGGTGCAGAAAGAAACAAAAGAAGTGCAGAAAGAAGGTACAGATGTGCAGAATGAGGCAAGAGGAGTGCAGAAAGAGAGAAGAGGGGTGCAGAAAGAGGCACAAGGGGTGCAGAAAGAGGCACGAGGGGTGCAGAAAGCAGTAAGAAAAGTGCAGAAAGAAGCAACAGAGGTGCAGAATGAGGAAAGAGGGGTGGAGAGAGAGGCAACAGAAGTGCAGAAAGAAACAACAGAGATGCAGGAAGGGGGAAGAGGGGTGGAGACAGAGGCAAGAGAGGTACAGAAAGAAACAAAAGAACGCATAAACAAGGAACAGAAGTGCAGAAAGAGGAAGGAGGGGTCCAGAAAGAGGGAAGAGGGGTGGAGAAAGATGCAAGAGAGGTGCAGAAAGAGGCAAGAGGGGTGCACAAAGAAGCAAGTGAGGTGCAGAAAGAGGCAATAACGGTGCAGAAAGTAGAAGAGATTTGCAGAAAGAGGCAAGAGAAGTACAGAAAAAGAAAGAAAGGTGCAGAAAGAAGCAACAGAAATTCAGATAGAGGCAAGAGAGGCGCAGAAAGAAGCAATATTGGCTTGCACACCATTAGTACCAATTTAACACTCACCTTTAGCAATAAGTAACAGGTGACCATTCTAGGTTTGCAAAGGAACTTCCACCACGCTGCATTTTTGGTAACGTTTGAGCCGTTTGAGCTAGAAACAAGGCTTTTTTGTTCAAATCTGCAGATTAGGCAGCAGATAATGGATTATGTGGCTAATGCGGAAAATGTATAATTGTGCGAAAGTCGGTGCAGCCAAACAGTCACATAATTCTAGTGGCCCTGCTCATACCTCTGACTAGGTCCAGAAGTGCTCCTCAGTGATTCCTTCTTTTATTTGTCTCATTGAGTTCATAGTTTAGCTTCTATGGAAACAAGGAAGACTAAACCTGAGGTTACCACTCCACAACACATACTACCATACCACATAATTACTCTCCATAACACATAATCCCACTCTACATAATTCCTATACACTAAATACCACATACTTCTTATCCGCATAATTTCACTGCACAACATACCACATAATTCCAGTACACACAACGTACATCCACTCCACTCCAAAAAACATTAGTAAAAAACTTTTACATTTATAACTCCAATAGCTCTAACTCTTGCAAATGCAAGACCTATTACATTAGAAATGCTTCTTTAACTGGTGGTCGCATTTGCAGAGTGGTGGAGAAAGGGGGCTGGGCCTCTAACCAGCACTCAGGAATTCCACTGCGTAGGACTTACAGGAGGTACCAGGAGGGCTTCTTGGCCCCGAAAGTCCCTCAGGAGTAAAGCGGACTTCATCCCCCAACCCGTAGTGTGCCAGGAGGCGCGTTTGCAGAGTGGTGGAGAAAGGGGGATGAAGTCCACTTTAGTCCTGAGGTCCTCAGGACACAAGAGGACCTCATCGTCCCACCAGCAGAGCACCAAGAGGCGCGTTTGCAGAATGGTATAAAAAGGGGCATGGCCTCGGACCACTTCTCAGCAATTCCACTGTGTAGGGCTTACTGGAGGTACCTGGTGGGCTAGTTAGCCCCCAGGGACCCTCAGGGTTCAAGGGGACTTAATCCCCCAACCCAGAACGAGCCAGGAGGCACGTTTGCATAAGTGTGCAGCGAGGGGGCGGGGCCTCCGGCGAGTTGCCGGGTTTCTTTTGTTTTTGTTTATTTTAGGAAGTGGGGCTGTGTGACCCTCCTTCGATTAACCCTTTTGGGCCCCGGGGACCCTATCCCCCGGGGCCATAGCCATTTAAAAAAAAATCATTTGAAAAGGGAGAGGGGCGCGCGCCGCTTCCCTCCCCAGGCCAGTTTCGACCCCGGGGACCCATCCCCTGGGGCCCGGCAAAACCTTTTGAAGTCATCAGTGATGTCATTTGAGATGTCATCAGTGATGTCATCAGTGATGTCACTGACCATGTCATGAATGATGTAATATGTCATCAGCAGTGCATTGCGGGGGCGCGATTTATAGTTAGCTCAACTAACTATAACGTCCGAATTTCTCTGGTTTTGTACGCGTGAAATGTCCAACTAACTATAACGTACCTGAAACCTGTGGTTTCTTCAGTGAATTTCTATGGTTTTTTAAATGCTAATTTCTAACTATAGCGTCCCTGAAACTTATGGTTTTTTCAGTGAATTTCTAAGGTTTTTTAAATGCTAATTACTAACCATAACGTCCCTGAAACCTATGGTTTTTTTCAGTGAATTTCAAAGGTTTTTTAAATGCTAATTTCTAAGTATAATGTCCAAAAAATACTTTTTCTTAGTGTTTTAATTGTTATAAAAATAATGTAACGTTTTCTCTTTTCTAAAATATAAATATACATTATTTTTTTATTTAAAAAGTGGATTTGTGTACCGCTTGTGTACCTGTCTCAGTGGGTGCGCGAATCCAACAATTTTGCCACCATATTGGAAAAGTCATGTAGGATGCGCATTCGGTATGCGAAGGGTGCGCGGATCTCAGCCCCGCGTAACGTCACATACTTATTTTCAGGGGTCGCGCCAGGTGCGCGAATCCACCGTAATTTTTATGTTTTAAAAGTATGTGTATATAAGTTTAATATGTATATTATAGCAAGAGATGATTTAATCTAATTATAAAAATCATATATTTTTAATTGTAATAAAGATATATTATTGTTAAATATATTTTTCAGGAATCGCGTCGGGTGTGTGCTGGTTGCGCGTCGGGTGCGCAAATCCCATGTGACTTCAAAAGAAAGTATTTAATTGGTTAAGAAGCTTTTGATTCTAGAACTTGAAGGACCCCACCCTATTTTTTCATTCTTTCAACTGCATCTCAGAAGACACAGCTCTTGTGTTTTGCTCTTCTTCTTTGGGGTTTTTTGGTGGGTTTTTTCTTCATCAGAAAATGGCTGCTTCCAATCCAGTACAGCAGCTTCCACCTGAAGATGAAGAAGAGTTGGAAGAACCGGTGAAGGTGAGATATGAAAGTATCGTTTGGGCTTTCTTCTCAATTCCACCTGGGGAGAAGAAGGTAAATGCACGAAAGGTTACGTGCACCATATGTCAGAATGTCTCGTCACGAGGATCTGACAAGAAGTATTCATGTGGCACCTCTTCAATGCTCAAGCATTTACAAACAATGTATCCACGGCATCTCGCGAGGGAACAGCAGCGACGAGACCTACAGAAGCAGGCAAGTCAGGAAAACACTGCTGGACCAAGTACTTCATCTGGTTCCTCTGCAACATCAACACCTCAGATTGTACCTGAATTTGCCAGAGTGGAGCAGCATTGTGTAAATTGCAAAACAATGTTATGTTATGGCGAACAATCAGTGCATGCCATCGTGGTTGCCATTAAAAACCACTTTGTGATTGCATAATGTTTTGCAACTTTTCACCGTTGGTTCTGTTAATTTTTTCCTTTTTTTAAAAAAAACACCAAAAAAATACAAAATAGAGTTGAAAAAACACATAAAAAATACAAAAGAAAAAAAGAAGAAAAAAATGTTTCTTTTTAGAACCGCCTATTTGGTTAAACATAGACACATTTGTAAGTGTTGTATGAATTGTGGCAAGTGTAATAAATGGAGAAGTGTATGGGTAGTGCATGTGTGATTGCATGAGTGCATGTGTAGTGCCTGGGTGATTGGAGATGTGCATGTGTACTACCTGAGTGATTCCATGAGTACATGGCTAATACCTGGGTGACTGTAAGAGTGCATGGGTAGTGGCTGGATGATTGCATGAGTGCAGGGGTAGTGCATGCGTGATTAGAGGAGTGCATAGATAGTGCCTGAGTGATTAAAGGAGTGCATGGGTAATGTTTCGGTGGTGGCAAGAGTGCATGGATAGTGCCTGAATGATTGGATGAGTGCAAGGGTAGTGCCTGGGGGATTGGAGGAGTGCATGGATAGTGCTTGGGTGATTGGAGGAGTGCAAGAGTAGTGCCTGGGTGATTGGAGGAGTGCATAGATAGTGCCTGGGTGATTGCATGAGTGCACAGGTAATGCCTGCTTGATTGCATGAGTACAGGGGTAATGTCTGTGTCATTGGAGGAGTGCATGGGTACTGCCTGAGCGATTGAAGGAATGGATGGGTAATACCTGGGTGATTGCATGAGTACATGGCTAGTGCCTGGGTGATTGCATGAGTGCAGGAGTGATATCTGGGTGATTGGAGGAGTGCATGGGTACTGCCAGAGTGGTTGAAGGAGTGCATCAATAATGCCTCAGTGATTTTGTAAGTGCATGGGTAATGCCTGGGTGATTTTGTAAGTGCATGGGTAATGCTTGGGTGATTGCATGAGTGCAGAGGTAATGTCTGGGTGATTGGAGGATAGCATGGGTACTGCCTGAGTGATGGAAGGAGCGCATGGGTAATTCCTGGGTGATTGCAAAACTGCATGGGTAGTGCCTGGGTGATTGGAGCAGTGCATGGGTACTGCCTGAGTGATTGAAAAAGTGCACAGGTAATGCCTGCGTGATTGCATGAGTGCAGGGGTAATGTCTGTGTGATTGGAGGAGTGCAAGGGTACTGCCTGAGTGATTGAAGGAATGGATGGGTAATACCTGGGTGATTGCATGAGTGCACGGCTAGTGCCTGGGTGATTGCATGATTGCAGGAGTAATGTCTGGGTGATTGGAGGAGTGCATGGGTACTGCCAGAGTGATTGAAGGAGTGCATCAATAATGCCTGAGTGATTTTGTAAGTGCATGGGTAATGCCTGGGTGATTTTTTAAGTGCATGGGTAATGCTTGGGTGATTGCATGAGCGCAGAGGTAATGTCTGGGTGATTGGAGGATTGCATGGGTACTGCCTGAGTGATTGAAGGAGCGCATGGGTAATTCCTGGGTGATTGCAAACCTACATGGGTAGTGCCTGGGTGATTGGAGGAGTGCAGGGGTAATGTCTGGGTGATTGGAGGCATGCATGGGTACTGCCTGAGTGATTGAAGGAGTGCTTGTGTAATGCCTGGGTGATTGCATGAGTGCATGGGTAGTGCCTGGTTGATTGGAGGAGTGCATGGGCACTGCCTGAGTGATTGAAAAAGTGCATGGGTAGTGCCTGCGTGATTGCATGAGTGCAGGGGTAATGTCTGGGTGATTGGAGGAGTGCATGGGTACTGCCTGAGTGATTGAAGGAGTGCATGGGTAATGCCTGGGTGATTGCATGAGTGCATGGGTAGTGCCTGGTTGATTGGAGGAGTGCATGGGTAATGCCTGGGTGTATGGAATAGTGCATGGGTAGTTCCTTGGTGCATGGAGGAGTGCATGGGTAGTTTCTGGGTGATTGGAGGAGTGCATAAGAAGTACCTGGGTGATTGCATGAGTGTACGGGTAGTGTCTGGATGATTGGAAGACTGCGTGGGTAGTGCTTGAGTGATTGCATAAGTGCAGCAGAAGTGTGTGAGTGCATGTATGAGTGCATGGGAGGTGCCTGGGTGATTGCATGAGTGCATGGGTAGTACCTGGGTGATTGGAGGAGTGCATGGGTAGTGCTATGGTTATTGCATGACTGCGTAGGTAGTGCCTGGGTCATTGCATGAGTGCATAGGTAGTGCCTGGATGATTAGAAGACTGCATGGGCACTGCCTCAGAGATTGAAGGAGTGCATGGGTAATGCGTGGATGATTTCATGAATGGAGGGGTAACATCTGGGTGAATCGAAGAGTGCATGGGTATGTCTGAGTGATTAGACAAGTGCATAGGTAGTGCTTCGGTGATTTTATAAGTGCATGGGTAGTGGCTGGCCAATTGGAGGAGTGCATGGATAGTGCCTGGATGACTGAAGGAGTGCAAGGGTAGTGCCTGGGTTATTCCATGAGTGCATAGGTAGTGCCTCGGTGATTGCATGACTGCAGGGGTAGTGCCTGAGTGATTGAAGGAGTGCATGGGTAGTGCCTGTGTGATTGCATGAGTGCAGGAGTAATGTCTGGGTCATTGAAAGAGTGGATAGGTAATGCCCAAGTGATTGTATGATTGCATGGGTAATGTGTAGTTAATTGAAGGATTGCATGAGAAATGTGTGACTGATTGCATGATTGCAAACATAATGTCTGTGTCGTTGCATGACTGTACTGGTAGTGTCTGGGTGATTGCAAAAAGTGTAAAAGTAGTGTCTGGGTGATTTTTAAGTGCATGAGTACTGGCTGGATGATTGGAGGAGTGCATGGGTAATACCTATGTGATTGCATGAGTACAGGGGTAATGTCTGGGTGATTGAAGGAGTGCATGGTTAATGCCTGGGTGCATGGAAGTGTGCATTGATAGTGCCTGGGTGCATGTAGGACTGCATGGGTAGTTCCTGGGTGATTGGAAGAGTGCATGAGTAGTACCAGGGTGACTGCATGAGTGCAGGAGTAGTGCCTGGATGATTGGAAGACTGCATGGGTAGTGCTTGGATGATTGCATGACTGTTGCAGAAGTGCCTGAGTGCATGTATGAATGCTTGGGCTCTGCCTGAGTGATTGAAGGAGTGCATGGGTAATGCCTGGGTGATTGCATGAATGCAGGGGTAATGTCTGGGTGAATGGAGGAGTGCATGGGTAGTGCCTGAGTGATTAGACAAGTGCATAGGTAGTGCCTCAGTGATTTTATAAGTGCATGGGTAGTGGCTGGCCGATTGGAGGAGTGCATGGATAGTGCCTGGATGAGTGGATGAGTGCAAGGGTAGTGCCTGGGTTATTCCATGAGTGCATAGGTAGTGCCTGGGTGATTGCATGACTGCAGGGGTAGTGCCTGAGTGATTGAAGGAGTGCATGGGTAATGCCTGTGTGATTGCATTAGTGCAAGGGTAATGTCTGGGTGATTGAAGGAGTGCATGGGTAATGTCTGAGTGCATGGAAGAGTGCATTGGTAGTGCCTGGGTACATATAGTACTGCATGGGTACTTCCTGGGTGATTGGAAGAGTGCATGAGTAGTACTAGGGTGATTGCATGAGTGTAGGAGTAGTGCCTGGATGATTGGAAGAATGTATGGGTAGTGCTTGGATGATTGCATGACTGTTGCAGAAGTGCCTGAGCGCATGTATGACTACATGGGCACTGCCTGAGTGATTGTACGAGTGCATGGGTAATGCCTGGGTGATTGCATGAATGCAGGGGTAATGTCTGGGTGATTGAAGGAGTGCATGGTTAATGTCTGGGTGCAAGGAAGAGTGCATGGGAAGTGCCTGTGTGATTGCATGAGTGCATAGGTAGTGCCTGGATGATTTTATAAATGCACAGGTACTGCCTTTGTGATTTAAGGAGTGCATGGTAATGCCTGGGTGATTGTATGAGTGCAGGGGTAATGTTAGGGTTATTGGAATAGTGCATGTGTAATGCCTAAGTGATTGCATGAGTGCAGGGGTAATGTCTGTGGCATTGCAGGAGTGCATGGCTTATACCTAAGTGATTGCATGAGTGCAGGCGTAATGTCTGGGGGATTAGAGGAATGCATAGTTAATACCTTGGTAATTGCATGAGTGTAGGTGTAATGTCTTGCTGATTGCAAGAGTGTAGGGATAGGGCCTGGGTGATTGGAGGAGTGCATAGGTAGTGTCTGAGTGATTTTAAAACTTGAAGGGTACTGGCTGGGTGATTGAAGGAGTACAGGAGTAGTACCTGGGTGATTGGAGGACTGTATAAATAGAGCTTGGGTGATTTTATAAGTGTATGTGTACTGCCTGAATGAATAGAGCATTGTATAGATACTGCCTGGATGATTGAAAGAGTACAAGGGTAGTGTCTAGGTGATTGCATCAGTGTAGGGATATTGTTTAGGGTATTGGAGAAGTGTATAGGTACTACCTGGGTGATTGGAAGAGTGTACAGATGTTCTAGCTGATTGCATGAGGGAACAGATAGTACCTGGGTGATTGGAAAACTACATAGGAAGTGTCTGGGTGTTCTTATAACTGTATGAATACAGGATAGGTGATTGGAGAAATGCATGGATAGTGCATGAGTGATGGCAGGGGTGTGGGAATAGTGCCTAATTGTATAGATCAGTGCATGGGTAGTGTTTGAAAAAATGGATGGCTGCAATAAAAGTGAGGGTAAACATTACTTCATATTATTATGCTTATTACATTATTTCATCTTACCTTCTTTATTAAAGTAGATACCAACCTCATTGAAACTATTTTACAGTAGTTTTATTGTAAACTGAATTTAAAATCTTTTCAAGCTTTAGTATTGCTTTCTGTAAAAAGAAGAAGAAAAACTGTTATTGCATATAATATTATAGTTTTAAGAACACAACATAATTTTAGAATTACATAACATATTCAGTTTCCCTTTTTTGCTGTTCTCAGATTCTACTGAATTTCACCATACACAGTGATTTCAATGTAGATCATCATATAGTTCAACTATATGTTTACCTATCTACAGTTTCTAAATTACATTCTTCAACTACAATAAATCATTTATTTCTTTGAAGTACATTTCTGATATATACATTCTCATTTCCATCGCGTACAATATAAAGATCAAATATATAAACTATTTCTTTCAAACACAATTTTGCAAATGCAATAAGAATTAGCACAAACAATAATCCAAACAGTAATTCTTCATATCTTCCCAATAGGCCGAATTATGTTTCCAATCAATTTGCATTGAAAATATCCAAAATAAACTCATTAATTTGTGTTTACATCTTCCCAATAGGCCGAATGATGTTTTCAAAACTTTGGCAACAAAAATATCAGATATGAATTTGGTAATTCGAAAGGCAACCTACATTTGAATTCCAAATGGGCATCATTGCAATGTGTCCATCCTTTATTGCACTTTAAATACACAGTATAGTGTCCAGATGTTGTAGTAGGTCCATCATGGAAAATAATAGCCACAGCTTTAAAAGTTCTTCCTGAAATTGAAAGTTGACTTGCCACAAAAAAAATTATTTTGTTTTCCAATTTTCTTCCATTTGCTCTACAACGTTTTAGCATTAAAATGACATATTTTCCAAATCTTTCTATATATAATGTTGACAACATTTCTGATTTACAATGAGAGCATTTCATATCTTGATTCGCTGATTTGACTAATTTGTTAAAAGACACTGATTTGCAATCTGGTATTGTCAAATATATGAATCGTTCAGTGTCTATTTCAGTTGTAGAAGAAAATGAACACTCTTCACATTTATGATCCCATCTGTAACTTAGTCCAAACAAATTTTCAATTTCTATTCCTTCATCTTCCAATACTGCAAGCATAAACATAAGGATTTCTTGTGCATCTTGTTGTAGATTGAGTGTAAATTGCGAAGAACCAGTACATATATCCAAAAGATGCCGAATGCCAGAAGCAGTATGGATTTTGGTTCTATCAATTACCAACTTTTGAAAAATATAATGTAGTAAAGAACAGAATCTTTTTCTCGATTTTCCATAATTTCACGATGAAGATCTTCTAGATAAAAGACAACATTCACAATTACATTAGCATAGCAGTTGATACCTGAACTATTTTCTAACTGGTATCCTACAATATCATCAACAGTGTCTATTTTCATTTTCTTTGCAGCTTCATCATTCTCTTGAATTGTTTTCTTTTTTTGAATCACACTAGAATGTTTCTCATATTTCAGTTTTGGACATACTACACATTTCTCATATATGGGCTATTCACCTAAGTTAGGAGCATAAAGTCTTCTTAACCGATTATACTCTTTTACACAATTTGTATCAGCACTAATCTTTTTCTCATCAAAATCAATCAAATACAAACCAGATTATGTTCTTACTCGAGACAATGCAACGTATGCCATGCCCTCTTTAAACACTGTACTTCCAATATTTATCAAAGCACTGTCTACACTTAAACCTTGAGATTTATGAATGGTCACTGCATATGCTAAAGAAAGAGGAAACTGTTTTCTACGAACATACAAGACTTTTACAAGCAAAAAATGAACAGCACAACGTCCAATCTGTTTTACCTCTTCAATCTGATCAAATTTAATCTTCAAAAATAAAATTCCACCTCTGTTCTGATAATTTACAAAATCAACAACTTTTCCCATTGCTCCATTTACTAAACCTTTTTCTACATCCAAATTATGCCGTAAAATTACCCGACAGTTTTCACATACATAAAAAGTCTTTTCTAAACCTGCAGTCTTAGACACAGACTTTTCCAAAGAATCCAATTTTGATTGTAATTTCTCTGAGAGAAGAATAGTAACTCCTTCGTGTTCCATTTTATCAATGGCTTCCATTTTCACTATTGGTTGTTTTTCCACTTTCAAAAGTTCTTGATTGAATGTAGAACACTCTTGCAGTGTTGGCATTAGGCAAACTATAGAGTTCTTTTCCCCAACTTTTTTGTACATTATTTCAGGTGCAATGTTTTCATTTTGAAACAAGTTCGTTAGTAGCCGACTTTGTAAAGCTTCTTTACCATGTTTTGTCAAAACACCAATTCTTATATCTTGAAGAATGTTTCCATAATGTTCATCACTTGCTTGTCGCATATTCTTAATAAGTTCTTTATATTCAAAATGAGACCAAATGTTTACATTTCCAATACTTCCCAAAGATTTCCTACTGTCTTCATGGACAAGTGTTTTAAAAACTGGTTGTCCTTTCACATGTGTAAGTTGTAGTAGATCCCAAATACAATTACATGTTTTCCTCCAAATAAAACATCATAATCTGTTTTTAAAATGTGTTGCATTCTTAAATGTACAAAGGCAAGCATTAAGTTTGAGACCATGCTCACCTCATCAATGATTAGAAGTTTAATTTTCTTTAGTACTCTGGAGACTTCATAACAAGCTTCTCCGGATAGCTTGTGATATTCCAATTTATTTTCATGTTCAACTGGTAGCATGAGTAAACGATGTAATGTAATCCCTTTAATGTTGTGTGCTGCTAACCCAGTTGTAGCGGTTACAACACAAGATAAATGTGATTCAGTGGTTTGCTGTAGATGACTGGTGAAAAATGTAATTAAGAAACTTTTTCCTGTTCCAGCTTGACCACTGATATACATTCGAATAGGTTTAAATGATGTACAGTTGCATTCTTTTTTTTCATGCAATAAACCATGCTGTATCTGTTGTGTCACTTGCTGAAATATTTCTTTTTGTTCAAAATTTAGTTGTTTTTCCAAGTTTCCCAACTCACTAATATCCTGTTGTGCTTGTTGCATTGCCGTTTCTACTTCATTCATAGCTATTGCTGCTTCATTTTCAAGAATTGGTTGTCCTAGTGGATCTTGACTTAGAGGAGCAGGACTTTGACTATCTTGAGAGCTGTCTACAGCTATTTCAGCTGCAACAGTAGTATCTTGTTCAATCTCTTCATTTAACATTTGTATATAATTTGGAAAAATTGTTCATTGAATTCTATCTTTACATTCATTAAAAGAATCTTCATAGCAGCAGAAAAAATCTCCAAGTAATTCCATTTCACTACGCCAATGCTTGAAAAGTTGCAGAAGTGCTAAATAGAAAAATTGCCTTTTATCTGGAGTTTCGCAACTGAGCTTCCTGTGGTTAGTAAGATTTCCTTTGGCATGTTTTACCAAACATCCTTCACATCCAATTACTGCATATATTTCTTCATTTATATTTTCTGTAACATTTCTCTTAAAGCTGTAATGTTGCAGTACTTCATAGAGACATATGTTTTCCAGATGTGGACTTCTTTTAGGATAGTATGTATCCAACATATTCGTTTTAACAATATCTGTACTTTCTGGTTCATTCAATGCTAAGTATTCAATTTCTTGTACAGATTTCAATACTCGATTTCGTGTTGCAGCAAGACCTAGACTTACCCAAATGATTCCTCTTGACTTTGAATATAAACTTGCAGAGCTCAACCGATCCGAACATTCGTAGGATCCAATCTCTCGATGGGAAAGCATCTTCAAACTAAAGCTGTACAATTTGTTACTAAGAGTCTTCTCTTGTAAAATTTCTTCCCACATTTCTTTCAACTCTGTCTTTTCAGATTTGGTCATATATGATGTAACATAGCGAGCAACAGCAATCGAATTATCTGCAACATACTGGATATCCATATTTGCATTCCACATTGTCAAAATCACTGGATTGTAGTCATTAATATACTTTGAATCTTCAGTTCTTTTTATGTTGTAAGTATTCTTCGGAGATTTTCGAGTTATAGTATGCCTTACTGCTGACATAAAATTGTTAACTCTTCCTTTTGAAATTACTGGACGTGGGAATCCAAAACGACATTTTGTATAAAATCTTCCCTTTGACTTGTATTTCCGTCGACAATATTTTCCACATCGATGACTTTGAAATTGTGAAGCTTGCTGTCTCAAGTTGTTTTCTCCTCCTTCATTTGGAATGGCACAGGTAACATATTCTTCAATGAAAGACAAAACTCTTTCATCAGTATCAGTTCCAAATTTAGGTGATCCATAATAGCATGTGTATATGAGGAGCTCCTCTGTCTTGGTACTTCTTTCTCCAAAAGAAATCAATAACTTCTCCAAGAGGTGGATTCTTTTTATTGCGGATAAAAGACATCATAGCTTGAAACCTATGATTAAAATATCTGCACACATTGACAGGATCCAAGGAACACAGTTCTCCAGCTGTCTTCAATTCAATGTTTTTTACATTTGAGTTTGCTTGTCGTAGAAATTCAAGTAAATCGTCCCATGTGTATCCAGCACAGCTAAGCGTAACAAACCACGTAGGGGTTCCTTAACATATATTTAAGCTCTCCGTGACGATGATACCAATACTCATTAGTACCACTTTGACACGCCATCAAATTAATTAACTGAGATTCTAAAAGATCGTCTCTTTGTGGAACTTTGTCCAAAAATTCCTTTGCAGAAAGATGTGTAAGATGAACTCCTGTTTTTAATATGTGGTTCACTGCATATGAAAGTCCAGACAAGTCACTTTCAAGCAGGAGATGAAATAAATATGGCATACACTGTCGAAATCTTGGATCTTCTGAGTACAATCTTGTTGTGCGATATTCTGAAGCTGGAAACTGCACGGGTCGTTCATCATATCGTCCACCTTTTCCAGTGGGGAAGAGCTGTGGAAAACAACGAGCTTCCAAACTTTTTTCCCATACACTCTTGGGAGTTCCCTTCGCTTTCTTCATTTGGAATAATTCAATAGTGTTTCCTATCACTTCTTTTGAATGTAGAGGATGTATACTATAATGTTCATAAATTTCTTCACTTCTGGAGTTGTCCACTTTTTCTATCTGGCCAATTGAAATTTCTCCTTCATCTTCTAAAGATATTTCTTGTTCTTCCACATATACATTTTTATAATAAATATTGTTTTGTACAAGATATAATGTAGCCTTTTGAAGTTTGGTGACATCTACTAACTCTTGCCATATTTTCCAACTCTTTGTTGGTACACCATCAACTAGAATAACTACAGGTTCACTTTCCTCTCTCTCTACACCAACAGTTTCAATATTTTTCCTAAAATCTAAAGGTAAATACATAACTCTTACTTTTAAACTTCTTTGTAAAATCGTTGGAGGCAACTTACCTGTTTTAGGCTCCATACGAACTAAAGCCTGAAACGGGTGCACAGATTGAATAAGAATGGACTCATACGTATTTAAATCTACCAGTTCCGGAGGAATAGCTACCAACTCTAGATTGTTATGTACAGCTCTAGCTGGCATTTTGTTCTCTTCTAATGTGTTGTAACAATATTTACAAATACGTTGATCACTACCTAACTCAAAACGACCTTCCACCATCAAATAAGCACCAAATTGCTCCCAGTTGTCATTGTTTTCCTTTTCACTTTTTAAAAACACATCAACATTCCTAGTTTGACTTCTATAGTGAGTACCTTCACAACAAATGCAAACATAGGGGCTGATTACGATGGCGGGCGGAAAAGCCTTCCGACCGCCGTGCTAGTGGGAAATTTCTGCCCGCAGGTACCGCGGCATCACCGCTGGCCAGATTAGGATGCACCGCCAGAAACTTCCTACCGCGGCGGTCGGATTCCAGGATTCAGCAGCGGATAATGCTGCAAAACTCCGTCCGCGATGCAGGTTGTGCATTTCGCTGCGTGAAAGGCCAAAGACCGCCGTTTCCTGCAGTGGACTGGGAACACATGGAGCTATCCCTGCAGTATTGCCACACGCCATCCTCGAATGGCCAGATTCTCCGCAGCGGTGTGGTGGGCTGTTTGAGGCATCGTGATTTGACCGGCGGTCGTGACCGCATTCCGCACGGCGGTACCTCTCTGTTGGCTTCGTCCGCTACCGGTGCGGACAGAGATTTTCGGTGGAACCCGGAACACTGCAGCGGACTGGAAATGGGCTATCTACGCCCATCATAATACGGCGGACGCAAAGACCGCCAATGGAGTGCCGAAAAGGGCATTTTCCGCCACCGCCAGCACGGCGGATGTGCCTTTGCCCGCCATCGTAATCAGCCCCATAGTTTGGTTTTTCACAAGAAAGTACCTTAAACTTTGTAATTTCTTCTGCAAACTTCTCAGTAGTACTATCTTCTACCTCTTCTTGAACACCTACACTTATCAAACTGTCACTTTCTCTACACTCCTACTCAGGACCAAAGAAACGAAACTGTATATCATCAGAAACTTTGTTTACATCCAATACTGAACCATACAAAAGAGCAGTGTTTATTTCACTTAAAGATAATGCAGGACTTTTTACATAGTACAATCTTCTTACTAACTTCCGCATTTCTGAGTGATGCACTGCTAACATTCTTAAATGATGAAAAGTACTTTGACACACTTTTCTAGAAAAACAAGCCAGAGAATGACCCTGCAAGCTAGTATATTTTCTCACTTTACAAGGATCTAGTCCTTGCAATATCTTAATCTTCTGTTTAACACTTTTATTACCATAATCTCGTAAGAAATTTCGTAACATATCAATAGATTCCTGTTGTATACTACAAATATTACTACAATCCCACTTATGCACTGGAGCTTGTGTACGTCTCCCTTGAACTTCTTCAGCTATTACTTCTTCCACATTTCTATGAACCATCTTTTCTTTTTCAATTGAACAACCGTTTTTAACCTCATAACAACGACCACTGGTATCAACTGCATGAACTAATGTATTTTGTTGAAAATAGCTTTCTTCATTAAAAAAAGGTTCAGTACTAGAAGTGTGCTTCCATTCACCCAAAAATCTTTTGCAAAAGTTAATTCTATTGACCAGTCTTTTTCTTTTACTTTTCTCCTTCATAAAGTGCATTGGTTTATTCAATGTTTTCATTCTCTTCAATACTAATATAAACAATTTTCTTTTCAATTCAAAAGCCTTTTCGACTATACTTTCAATCTGTTCTTTCTTCTTGTAAAATGCTGATCTTCTTTTATATTTTTTGCAATCTTTCAATAAATTTTGTAGTACTCTACTTTTATACATTCTCTTCATAATGTCTTTATATTCTTTCATCCTTTTTTCAACATGGATTGTTTTCCTATAACCTGATTTTGCATTAATTTGTCCTTTTTTTGTTTTCTGTTGATTGCTTGTAGTACTTTTCTTTCTCTTTTTCCCATTTTGAAAATCGATTACATTTTTTAAAAGACTTTTAACAAATTATTTTGTTCTCTTACCAGAAGACTTTTTCTTCAACGTCACATGTTGTACTTCATCTAATTTCTCCTTTTCTCTCTCCTTTAAATAGTTCTGTTTTCTTTGTTGTCTTTTCTTTTCAACTTTTCTAGTCAAACTGAATATTTCTTAATAATTATGGAGAATATCTAAAAAAAGTAAAGTTTATTATCTTTCTAAAAATTATTTAATATTATTAAAATAATTATATACAAATATTGTCATCTTTAAATAAAGAAATACATTGAGTAGCGACTAGGTGAATAGATTAGTGCAACAGTAGGACCTGGGTGATTCTACAACTTCAAGGGTAGTGCCTGGGTGATTGCATGACTGAAGGGGTAATATCTGGGAGATTCCTGGAGTACATTGCAAATGAGTGGGTAATTTTATAACTGCATGAGTACTGCTTGGGTGATTGCAGGAGTACTGAAGGAATGCCTGAGTGATTGGAGGAGTGGAAAGGTAGTGCCTGGGTGATTTTATAAGTGCATGTGTACTGGCTGAGTGATTACATAAGTACAAGAGTAGTGCGTGCGTGATTGAAGGAGTGCAAGGGTAGTGCGTGAGAGGTTAAATAAGTTAATGGGTAGTGGCTGGGTGATTGAAAGAGTGCATGGGTAATACCTGGGTGATTGCATGAGTGAATAGGTAGTGCCTGGGTGATTTAATGACTGCAGGGGTAATGTCTGAGTGATTACAGCAGTGCATTTGTAGTACCTGGATCATTTGAGGACTGCATGGGTAGTACTTGGGTGTTTTTATAACTGCATGAGTGTTGGGCCTAGCCAAATAGAAAGCAGCAGACTATTACATGACTCAACTATAAGTCTCTCCATATTGTTAAAAGCATGCATACATATGTCTCTACCTTTTCAAATCATCATCCTATCTAAAAGAAATATATATACAATATTTCTGGAATATAGTGAAACCTACGACTGAAACATGTAATAGATCTGCCTGAGTGATTGCATAACTCCATGCGTAGTGCTTGGGTGTTTGTATGACTCCAAAGGTAGTTGCTGGGTAATTGCAGGAGAAGATGGATAGTGACTGGCTAATTCATGAGTGCACACATAGAGGTTGAGTGCATGGATAAGTGTATAAATAGCACCTGAAGGCATAGATGAGTCACTGAGTAGTGCCTAGGTGAATAGATGAGTGCAACAGTAGTGCCTGGGTGATTCTATGACTGCAAGGGTAGTGTATGGGTTATTACATGAGTGCATAGGTAGACCCTGCATGATTCTATGACTGCAAAGGTAGTACATAAGTAGTGCCTGGGTGATTCCATGACTACAGGGGAAATATCTGGGGGATTACTGGAGTACATAGCAAGTTAGTAAGTGATTTTATAAGTGCATGAGTACTGCTTCGGTGATAGCAGGAGTAATGAGGTAGTGTCTGAGTGAATAAAGGAGTGCAAATGTAGTGCCTGGGTGATTTCATAACAGCATGACTACTGGCTGAGTGATTACATAAGTACAAGGCTGGTGCCTCTGTGATTGAAAGAGTGCAACGTTAGTAAATGAGTGATTATATAACTGCATGAGTAGTAGCTACATGATTCAAAGATTGCATGGGTAATGATTCAAAGAGTGCATGGGTAATACCTTGGTGATTGCATGAGTTTATAGGTAGTGCCTGGATGTTTGCATGAGTGCAGGAGTAATGCCTGAGTGATTACAGCAGTGTAATCTGCCTGTAGCGCCTGGATCATTTGACGACTGCATGGGTAGTACTTTGGTGTTTTTATAACAGCATGGGTGTTGGGCCTAGCCAAATATAAAGCAGCACACTATTACCTGACTCAACTATAAGTCTCTCCATATTGTTAAAAGCATGCATACATATGTCTCTATGTTTTCAAATCATCATCATATCTAAAAGAAATATGTATACAATATTTCTGGAATATAGTGAAACCTACAACTGAGACATGTAATAGATCTGCCTGAGTGATTGCATAACTTCATGAGTAGTGCTTGGGTGATTGAATGAGTGCAAGGGTAGTCACTGGGTAATTGTAGGAGAAGATGGATAGTGACTGGCTAATTGCATGAGTGCACACATAAACGTTAAGTGCATGGATAAGTATGGATAGCACCTAAAGGTATAGATGAATCATCGAGTAGTGCCTAGGTGAATAGATGACTGCAACAGCAGGACCTAGATGATTCTACGACTGCAAGGGTAGTGCCTGGGTTATTACATGAGTGCAAAGGTACAGCCTGCATGATTGCATGACTGCAGGGGTAGTACATAATTAGTGCCTGGGTGATTGCATGACTGCAGGAGTAATATCTGGGGGATTATTGGCGTACATAGAAAGTGAGTGGGTGATTTTATAAGTCCATGAGTACTGCCTGGGTGATTACAGAAGTACTAAGGTACTGCCTGAGGGATTACAGGAGTGCAAAGGTAGAGCCTGGGTGATTTTATAAGTGCATGAGTACTGGCTGAGTGATTATATAAGTACAAGAGTAGTGCCTGCGTGATTGAAAGAGTGCAAGGATAGTACCTGGGTGATTGAAGCACTGTATAAATAATGCATTGGTGATTGCATACGTACAGGGGTAACCTCTGGGTGATTTAAGGAGTACATAGGTAACACCTGGGTGATTGTATGACTACAGGAGTAATATCTGGGGATTTACATGACTACATAGAAAGTGACTGGGTGATTTTATACGTGCATGGGTACTTCTTGGGTGATTGCAGGACTACTGAGGTAACGTCTGAGAGAATAAATGAGTGCAAAGGTAGTGCCTGGGTGATTTCATAACAGTATGACTACTGGCAGAGTGATTACATAAGTACAATGCTAGTGCCTCTGTGATTGAAAGAGTGCAACGCTAGTGCCTGAGTGATAATATAAGTGCATGAGTACTGGCTACATAATTCAAAGAGTGCATGGGTAATACCTTGGTTATTGTATGAGTGCATAGGTAGTGCCTGGATGTTTGCATGAGTGCAGGAGTAATGCCTGAGTGATTACAACACTGCATATGTAGTGACTGGATCATTGGAAGACTGCATGTGTAGTACTTGGGTGTTTTTATAACTACATGAGTGTTGGGCCTAGCCAAATATAAAGCAGCAGACTATTACATGACTCAACCATAAGTCTCTCCATATTGTTAAAAGCATGCATACATATGTCTCAACCATTTCAAATCATCATCATATCTAAAAGAAATATACATACAATATTTCTGGAATATTGTGAAACCTAGAAACTGAGACATGTAATAGATCTGCTTGAGTGATTGCATAACTCCATGCATAGTGCTTGGGTGATTGTATGACTCCAAAGGTAGTCGCTGGGTAATTGCAGGAGAGGATGGATAGTGACTGGCTAATTGCATGAGTCCAAACATAGAGGTTGAGTGCATGGATAAGTGTATAAATAGCACCTGAAGGCAAAGACAAGTCATTGAGTAGTGCCTAGGTGAATAAATGAATGCAACAGTAGGACCTGGGTGATTCTATGACTGCAAGGGCAGTGTGTGGGTTATTACATGAGTGCATAGGTAGACACTGCATGATTCTATGACTGCAAGGGTAGTACATAAGTAGTACCTGGGTGATTCCATGACTCCAGGGGTAATATCTGGGGGATTACTGGAGTACAAAGGAAGTGAGTGGGTGATTTTATAAGTCCATGAGTACTGCCTGGGTGATTACAGAAGTACTAAGGTACTGCCTGAGTGATTACAGGAGTGCAAAGGTAGTGCCTGGGTGATTTTATAACTGCATGAGTTTCGGCTGAGTGATTATATAAGTACAAGAGTAGTGCATGCGTGATTGAAAGAGTGCAAGGATAGTTCCTGGGTGGTTGAAGCACTGTATAGCTAATGTATTGGTGATTGCATGAGTACAGGGTTAACGTCTGGGGAATTAAAGGAGTGCGTAGGTAACACCTCAGTAATTTCATGACTACAGGGGAAATATCTGGGGATTTACATTACTACATAGAAAGTGACTGGGTGACTTTATAAGTGCATGGGTACTTCTTGGGTGATTGCAGGACTACTGAGGTAGTGCCTGAGTGAATAAATAAGTGCAAAGGTAGTGCCTGGGTGATTTCATAACAGCATGACTTCTAGCTGAGTGATTACATAAGTACAAGGGTAGTGCCTCCGTGATTGAGGGAGTGCAACAGTAGTGCCTGCGTGATTATACAAGTGCATGAGTAGTGACTACATGATTCAAAGAGTGCATGGGTAATACCTTGGTGCTTGCATGAGTGCAGCAGTAATGCCTGAGTGATTACAGCAGTGCATATGTAGTGCCTGGATCATTTGAAGACTGCATGGGTAGTACTTGGGTGTTTTTATAACTGTATTAGTGTTGGGCCTAGCCAAATATAAAGTAGCAGACTATTACATGACTGAACTATAAGTCTCTCCTTATTGTTAAAAGCATGCATACATATGTCTCTACTTTTTCAAATCATCATGATATCTAAAGGAAATATATATATATATATATACAATATTTCTGGAATATAGTGAAACCTAGAAACTGAGACATGTAATAGATCTGCCTGAGTGATTGCAATTAACTCCATGGGTAGTGCTTGGGTGATTGTATGAGTGCAAGGGTAGTCACTGGGTAATTGCAGGAGACGATGGATAGGGACTGGCTAAATGCATGAGTGCACACATACAGTTTGAGTGCATGGATAAGTGTATAAATAGCACCTGAAGGCATAGATGAGTCATGGAGTAGTGCCTAGGTGAATAGATGAGTGCAACAGTAGGGCCTGGGTGATTCTACGACTGCAAGGCTAGTGCCTGGTTTATTACATGAGTGCATAGGTACAGCCTGCATGATTGCAAGACTGCAGGGATAGTACATAATTAGTGCCTGAGTTATTTCATGACTGCAGGGGTAAAATATTTGGGGGATTACTGGAGTACATAGGAAGTGAGTGGGTGATTTTATAAGTCCATGAGTACTGCCTGGGTGATTAAAGAAGTACTAAGGTAGTGCCTGAGTGATTACAAGAGTGCAAATGTAGTGCCTGAGTGATTTTATAAGTGCATGAGTACTGGCTGACTGATTACATAAGTACAAGAGTAGTGCGTGCGTGATTGAAAGAGTGCAAGGATAGTGCCTGGGCGAGTAAAGCACTGTATAGCTAATGAATTGGTGATTGCATGAGTACAGAAGTAACATCTGGGGTATTAAAGGAGTACATAGGTAACACCGGGGTGATTGCATGACTACAGGGGTAATATCTGGGGATTTACATGACTACATAGGAAGTGACTGGGTGATTTTATAAGTGCATGGGTACTTCTTGGGTGATTACAGGAGTACTAAGGTAGTGCCTGATTGAATAAATAAGTGCAAAGGTAGTGCCTGAGTGATTTCATAACAGCATGACTACTGGCTGTGTGATTACATAAGTACAAGGGTAGTGCCTCCGTGATTGAAGGAGTGCAACGGTAATGCCTGGGTGATTATATAAGTGCATGAGTAGCGACTACATGATTCAAAGAGTTCATGGGTAATACCTTGGTGATTGCATGAGTGCAGCAGTAATGCCTGAGTGATTACAGCAGTGCATATGTAGTGCCTGGATCATTTGAAGACTGTAGGGGTAGTACTTGGGTGTTTTTATAACTGCATGAGTGCTGGGCGTAGCCAAATATAAAGCAGCAGACTATTACATGACTCAACTATAAGTCTCTCCATATTGTTTAAAGTATGCATACTTATGTCTCTACCTTTTCAAATCATCATCATATCTAAAAGAAATATGTATACAATATTTCTGGAATATAGTGAAACCCTACAACTGAAACATGTAATAGATCAGCCTGACTGATTGCATAACTCCATGCGTAGCGCTTGGGTGATTGTATGACTCCAAAGGTAGTCGCTGGGTAATTTCAGGAGAAGATGGATAGTGACTGGCTAATTCATGAGTGCACACATAGAGGTTGAGTGCATGGATAAGGGTATAATTAGCACCTGAAGGCATAGATGAGGCACTGAGTAGTGCCTAGGTGAATAGATGAGTGCAACAGTAGGACCTGGGTGATTCTATGACTGCAAGGGTAGTGTATGGGTTACTGCATGAGTGCATAGGTAGACACTGCATGATTCTATGACTGCAAAGGTAGTACATAAGTAGTGCCTGGGTGATTCCATGACTACAGGGGAAATATCTGGGGGATTACTGGAGTACATAGCAAGTGAGTAAGTGATTTTATAAGTGCATGAGTACTGCTTCGGTGATTGCAGGAGTAATGAGGTAGTGTCTGAGTGAATAAAGGAGTGCAAAGGTAGTGCCTGGGTGATTTCATAACAGCATGACTACTGGCTGAGTGATTACATAAGTACAAGGCTAGTGCCTCTGTGATTGAAAGAGTGCAACGTTAGTAAATGAGTGATTATATAACTGCATGAGTAGTAGCTACATGATTCAAAGAGTGCATGGGTAATGATTCAAAGAGTGCATGGGTAATACCTTGGTGATTGCATGAGTTTATAGGTAGTGCCTGGATGTTTGCATGAGTGCAGGAGTAATGCCTGAGTCATTACAGCAGTGCATATGTAGCGCCTGGATCATTTAAAGACTGCATGGGAAGTACATTGGTGTTTTTATAACTGCATGGGTGTTGGGCCTAGCCAAATATAAAGCAACACACTATTACATGACTCAACTATAAGTCTCTCCATATTGTTAAAAGAATGCATACATATGTCTCTACGTTTTCAAATCATCATCATATCTAAAAGAAATATGTATACAATATTTCTGGAATATAGTGAAACCTACAACTGAGACATGTAATAGATCTGCCTGAGTGATTGCATAACTTCATGAGTAGTGCTTGGGTGATTGAATGAGTGCAAGGGTAGTCACTGGGTAATTGTAGGAGAAGATGGATGGTGACTGGCTAATTGCATGAGTGCACACATAAACGTTGAGTGCATGGATAAGTATGGATAGCACCTAAAGGTATAGATGAATCATCGAGTAGTGCCTAGGTGAATAGTTGACTGCAACAGCAGGACCTGGGTGATTCTACAACTGCAAGGGTAGTGCCTGGGTTATTACATGAGTGCAAAGGTACGGCCTGCATGATTGCATGACTGCAGGGGTAGTACATAACTAGTGCCTGGGTGATTGCATGACTGCAGGAGTAATATCTGGGGGGTTACTGGAGTACATAGAAAGTGAGTGGGTGATTTTATAAGTCTATGAGTACTGCCTGGGTGATTACAGAAGTACTAAGGTACTGCCTGAGTGATTACAGGAGTGCAAAGGTAGAGCCTGGCTGATTTTATAAGTGCATGAGTACTGGCTGAGTGATTATATAAAATCCAGTACTTGTATAGCGCATGAATCACCCCCGAAGGGGTATCTCGGCGCTGGGGGCTGTTGGGAAGATTAAGCGAGCTATTGCCCAGAGTCGCATGGTGCTGGGCAGACCCCTGCCGCCGGAGCCAGGGATCGAACCGTGACCCCCAGCGTCCAGCGTCAGTCGCCCTGGCCGCGGCGCCACACCTCTCCCCTAAGTACAAGAGTAGTGCCTGCGTGATTGAAGCACTGTATAAATAATGCATTGGTGATTGAATAAGTACAGGGGTAACCTCTGGGTGATTTAAGGAGTACATAGGTAACACCTGGGTGATTGTATGACTACAGGAGTAATATCTGGGGATGTACATGACTACATAGAAAGTGACTGGGTGATTTTATAAGTACATGGGTACTTTTTGGGTGATTGCAGGACTACTGAGGTAACGCCTGAGAGAATAAATGAGTGCAAAGGTAGTGCCTGGGTGATTTCATAACAGTATGACTACTGGCAGAGTGATTACATAAGTACAATGCTAGTGCCTCTGTGATTGAAAGAGTGCAACGTTAGTGCCTGAGTGATAATATAAGTGCGAGTACTGGCTACATGATTCAAAGAGTTCATGGGTAATACCTTGGTGATTGTATGAGTGCATAGGTAGTGCCTGGATGTTTGCATGAGTGCAGGAGTAGTGCCTGAGTGATTACAGCAGTGCATATGTAGTGACTGGATCATTGAAAGACTGCATGTGTAGTATTTGGGTGTTTTTATAACTGCATGAGTGTTGGGCCTGGCCAAATATAAAGCAGCAGACTATTACATGACTCAACCATAAGTCTCTCCATATTGTTAAAAGCATGCATACATATGTCTCAACCTTTTCAAATCATCATCATATCTAAAAGAAATATATATACAATATTTCTGGAATATTGTGAAACCTAGAAACTGAGACATGTAATATATCTGCTTGAGTGATTGCATAACTTCATGCATAGTGCTTGGGTGATTGTTTGACTCCAAAGGTAGTCTCTGGGTAATTGCAGGAGAAGATGGATAGTGACTGGCTAATTGCAGGAGTCCACACATAGAGGTTGAGTGCCTGGATAAGTGTATAAATAGCACCTGACGGCGAAGACGACTCATTGTGTGGTGCCTAGGTGAATAAATGAATGCAACAGTAGGACCTGGGTAATTCTATGACTGCAAGGGTAGTACATAAGTAGTACCTGGGTGATTCCATGACTACAGGGGTAATATCTGGGAGATTACTGGAGTACAAAGGAAGTGAGTGGGTGATTTTATAAGTCCATGAGTACTGCCTGGGTGATTACAGAAGTACTAAGGTACTGCAAGAGTGATTACAGGAGTGCAAAGGTAGTGCCTGGGTGATTTTATTTACTGCATGAGTACCGGCTGAGTGATTACATAAGTACAAGAGTAGTGCGTGCGCGATTGAAAGAGTGCAAGTATAGTGCCTGGGTGGTTGAAGCACTGTATAGCTAATGTATTGGTGATTGCATGAGTACAGGGGTAATGCCTGGGGAATTAAAGGAGTACGTAGGTAACACCTGAGTGATTTCATGACTACCAGAGAAATATCTGGGGATTTACATTACTACATAGAAAGTGACTGGGTGACTTTATCACTGCATGGGTACTTCTTGGGTGATTGCAGGACTACTGAGGTAGTGCCTGAGTGAATAAATAAGTGCAAAGGTAGTGCCTGGGTGATTTCATAACAGCATGACTACTAGCTGTGTGATTACATAAGTACAAGGGTAGTGCTTCCGTGATTGAAGGAGTGCAACAGTAGTGCCTGGGTGATTATACAAGTGCATGAGTAGTGACTACATGATTCAAAGAGTGCATGGGTAATACCTTGGTGCTTGCATGAGTGCAGCAGTAATGCCTGAGTGATTACAGCAGTGTATATGTAGTGCCTGGCTCATTTGGAGACTGCATGGGTAGTACTTGGGTGTTTTTATAACTGTATTAGTGTTGGGCCTAGCCAAATATAAAGTAGCAGACTAATACATGACTCAACTATAAGTCACTCCATATTTTTAAAAGCATGCATACATATGTCTCTACCTTTTCAAATCATCATGATATCTAAAGGAAATATATATATACGATATTTCTGGAATATAGTGAAACCTAGAAACTGAGACATGTAATAGATCTGCCTGAGTGATTGCATAACTCCATGGGTAGTGCTTGGGTGATTGTATGAGTGCAAGGGTAGTCACTGGGTAATTTCAGGAGAAGATGGATAGTGACTGGCTAATTACATGAGTGCATCAAGCTAGGATTTTGCGAGTCTTTAATAGTGAATATTAAGGATTCGCAATTAAGGACTCGCAAAATCCTATGCATGTAGGAATCACTATAATAATAGCGATTCCTTCACATTCCTTATTTGCGACTCGCAAATTGCGAGTCGCAAATAAGGAATGGCTTCCCATTCATTCCTATGGGTCTACAGGCCCATAGGAATGAATGGGAAATATGCAGCGCTATTTGCGAGTACCAATAGGTACTCGCAAATTGCGCATGCAATTTCAAGGGTGCAGGGGTGTCAAAGGACACCTTGTTGCACCCCTGAAATTGTTCCGTGCACATATGTTGCGCACACACATGTCCCAAGGACATGTGTGGGTGCAACCTACAACTTTGAAAAATGCACTTTAGTGCATTGCTCAAAGTTTTTGCAAATTACCATGAAGTTCAACTTCATGGTAAATTGCGCCCCTAGTAGCGAAATCGCTAATTTTTTTACTTTGTTGCATTGCATTTAAGGAATCTCAATTGGCGATTCCTTAAATGCAATCGCAATTTAAGTAATCGCAATTTAGAGATTACTTAAATTGCGATTTTTGCATTTGGGATGATGCATCCCAAATGCAAAAATACCGGTCGCAAAGGGGCAGATTCTAAGAATCTGCCCATTTGCGACCGGTCTTTCTTTTGATGCATGTGGCAGTAGGTGAATAGATGAGTGCAACAGTAGGACCTGGGTGATTCTATGACTGCAAGGGTAGTGTATGGGTTATTACATGAGTGCATAGGTAGATACTGCATGATTCTATGACTGCAAAGGTAGTATATAAGTAGTGCCTGGGTGATTCCATGACTACAGTGGAAATATCTGGGGGATTACTGGAGTACATAGCAAGTGAGTAAGTGATTTTATATGTGCATGAGTACTGCTTCAGTGATTGCAGGAGTAATGAGGTAGTGTCTGAGTGAATAAAGGAGTGCAAAGGTAGTGCCTGGGTGATTTCATAACAGCATGACTACTGGCTGAGTGATTGCATAAGTACAAGGCTAGTGCCTCTGTGATTGAAAGAGTGCAACGTTAGTAAATGAGTGATTATATAACTGCATGAGTAGTGGCTACATGAGTCAAAGAGTGCATGGGTAGTGATTCAAAGAGTGCATGGGTAATACCTTGGTGATTGCATGAGTGTATGGGTAGCGCCTGGATGTTTGCATGAGTGCAAGAGTAATGCTGAGTGATTACAGCAGTGCATATGTAGCGTCTGGATCATTTGAAGACTGCATGGGTAGTACTTGGGTGTTTTTATAAGTGCATGGGTGTTGGGCCTAGCCAAATATAAAGCAGCACACTATTACATGACTCAACTATAAGTCTCTCCATATTGTTAAAAGCATGCATACATATGTCTCTACGTTTTCAAATCATCATCATATCTAAATGAAATATGTATACAATATTTCTGGAATATAGTGATACCTACAACTGAGACATGTAATAGATCTGCCTGAGTGATTGCATAACTTCATGAGTAGTGCTTGGGCGATTAAATGAGTGCAAGGGTAGTCACTGGGTAATTGTAGGAGAAGATGGATAGTGACTGGCTGATTGCATGAGTGCACACATAAACGTTGAGTGCATGGATAAGTATGGATAGCACCTAAAGGTATAGATGAATCATTGAGTAGTGCCTAGGTGAATAGATGACTGCAACAGCAGGACCTGGGTGATTCTACGACTGCAACGGTAGTGCCTGGGTTATTACATGAGTGCAAAGGTACAGCCTGCATGATTGCATGACTGCAGTGGTAGTATATAACTAGTGCCTGGGTGATTGCATGACTGCAGGAGTACTATCTGGGTGATTACTGGAGTACATAGAAAGTGAGTGGGTGATTTTATAAGTCCATGAGTACTGCCTGGGTGATTACAGAAGTACCAAGGTACTGCCTAAGTGATTACAGGAGTGCAAAGGTAGAGCCTGGGTGATTTTATAAGTGCATGAGTACTGGCTGAGTGATTATATAAGTACAAGAGTAGTGCCTGCGTGATTGAAAGAGTGCATGGATAGTACCTGGGTGATTGAAGCACTGTATAAATAATGCATTGGTGATTGCATAAGTACAGGGGTAACCTCTGGGTGATTTAAGGAGTACATAGGTAACACCTGGGTGATTGTATGACTACAGGAGTAATATCTGGGGATTCACATGACTACATAGAAAGTGACTGGGTGATTTTATAAGTGCATGGATACTTCTTGGGTGATTGCAGGACTACTGAGGTAAAGCCTGAGAGAATAAATGAGTGCAAAGGTAGTGCCTGGGTGATTTCATAACAGTATGACTACTGGCAGAGTGATTACATAGGTACAATGCTAGTGCCTCTGTGATTGAAAGAGTGCTACGTTAGTGCCTGAGTGATAATATAAGTTCATGAGTACTGGCTACATGATTCAAAGAGTGCATGGGTAATACCTTGATGATTGTATGAGTGCATAGGTAGTGCCTGTATGTTTGCATGAGTGCAGGAGTAATGCCTGAGTGATTACAGCACTGCATATGTAGGGACTGGATATTGGAAGACTGCATGGGTAGTACTTGGGTGTTTTTATAACTGCATGAGTGTTGGGCCTAGCCAAATATAAAGCAGCTGACTATTACATGACTCAACCATAAGTCTCTCCATATTATTAAAAGCATGCATACATATGTCTCAACCATTTCAAATCATCATCATATCTAAAAGAAATATATATACAATATTTCTGGAATATTGTGAAGCCTAGAAACTGAGACATGTAATAGATCTGCTTAAGTGATTGCATAACTCCATGCATAGTGCTTGGGTGATTGTATGACTCCAAAGGTAGTCGCTGGGTAATAGCAGGAGTAGATGGATAGTGACTGGCTAATTGCATGAGTCCACACATAGAGGTTGAGTGCATGGATAAGTGTATAAATAGCACCTGAAGGCAAAGACGAGTCATTGAGTAGTGCCTTGGTGAATAAATGAATGCAACAGTAGGACCTCGGTGATTCTGTAACTGCAAGAGTAGTGTGTGGGTTATTACATGAGTGCATAGGTAAACACTGCATGATTCTATGACTGCAAGGGTAGTACATAAGTAGTACCTGGGTGATTCCATGACTACAGGGGTAATATCTGGGGGATTACTGGAGTACAAAGGAAGTGAGTGGGTGATTTCATAAGTCATGAGTACTGCCTGGGTGATTACAGAAGTACTAAGGTACTGCCTGAGTGATTACAGGAGTACAAAGGTAGTGCCTGGGTGATTTTATAACTGCATGAGTACTGGCTGAGTGATTACATAAGTACAAGAGTAGTGCATGCATGATTGAAAGAGTGCAAGGATAGTGCCTGGGTGGTTGAAGCACTGTATAGCTAATGTATTGGCGATTGCATGAGTACAGGGGTGAAGTCTGGGGAATTAAAGGAGTACGTAGGTAACACGTGAGTGATTTCATGGCTACAGGGGAAATATCTAGGGATTTATATTACTACATAGAAAGTGACTGGGTGATTTTATAAGTGCATGGGTACTTCTTGGGTGATTGCAGGACTACTGAGGTAGTGCCTGAGTGAATCAATAAGTGCACAGGTAGTGCCTGGGTGATTTCATAACAGCATGACTACTAGCTGAGTGATTACATAAGTACAAGGGTAGTGCCTCCGTGATTGAAGGAGTGCAACAGTAGTGCCTTGGTGATTATACAAGTGCATGAGTAGTGACTACATGATTCAAAGAGTGCATGGGTAATACCTTGGTGCTTGCATGAGTGCAGCAGTAATGCCTGAGTGATTACAGCAGTGCATATGTAGTGCCTGGATCATTTGAAGACTGCATGGGTAGTACTTGGGTGTTTTTATAACTGCATTAGTGTTGGGCCTAGCCAAATATAAAGAATGCATGACGTTACGACGCATACATTTACAACGCGGTATTTTACATCACGTTCGTTACAACGCAAGTCGTTACAACGACTTGCGCTGGAGGGCGCTGGACTTAGGAATAGTATGATTTACTATTCCAACTCCAGTCTACGTACAGTAGGGAAGGTGTTGGAATAGTAAATCATACTATTCCTTAGGTTAGCGCGCCATCCAGCGCAAGTCGTTGTAATGACTTGCGTTGTAATGACTGCGATGTAAAGGCATTGCGATGCAATGCCCGCGTTGTGATGGATGTTTCCCAATATAAAGTAGCAGACTATTACATGACTCAACTATAAGTCTCTCCATATTGTTAAAAGCATGCATACATATGTCTCTACCTTTTCAAATCATCATGAAATCTAAAGGAAATATATATATATATACAATATTTCTGGAATATAGTGAAACATAGAAACTGAGACATGTAATAGATCTGCCTGAGTGATTGCAATTAACTCCATGGGTAGTGCTTGGGTGATTGTATGAGTGCAAGGGTAGTCACTAGGTAATTGCAGGAGAAGATGGATAGTGACTCGCTAATTGCATGAGTGCACACATAGAGTTTGAGTTCATGGATAAGTGCATAAATAGCACCTGAAGGCATAGATGAGTCATGGAGTAGTGCCTGGGTGAATAGATGAGTGCAACAGTAGGGCCTGGGTGATTCTACAACTGCAAGGTTAGTGCCTGGGTTACTACATGAGTGCATAGGTACAGCCTGCATGATTGCAAGACTGCAGGGATAGTACATAAGTAGTGCCTGAGTTATTGCATGACTGCAGGGGTAATATTTGGGGGATTACTGGAGTACATAGGAAGTGAGTGGGTGATTTTATAAGTGCATGAGTACTGCCTGGGTTATTACAGAAGTACTAAGGTAGTGCCTGAGTGATTACAAGAGTGCAAATGTAGTGCCTGAGTGATTTTATAAGTGCATGAGTACTGGCTGAGTGATTACATAAGTACAAGAGTAGTGCGTGCGTGATTGAAAGAGTGCAAGTATAGTGCCAGGGTGATTAAAGCACTGTATAGCTAATGCATTGGGGATTGCATCAGTACAGGAGTAACGTCTGGGGCATTAAAGGGGTACATAGGTAACACCTGGGTGATTGCATGACTACAGGGATAATATCTGGGGATTTACATGACTACATAGGAAGTGACTGGGTTATTTTATAAGTGCATGGGTACTTCTTGGGTGATTACCGGAGTACTGAGGTAGTGCCTGAGTGAATAAATAAGTGCAAAGGTAGTGCCTGGGTGATTTCATAACAACATGACTACTGGCTGAGTGATTACATAAGTACAAGGGTAGTGCCTCTGTGATTGAAGGAGTGCAACGGTTATGCCTGGGTGATTATATAAGTGCATGAGTAGCGACTACATGATTCAAAGAGTGCATGGGTAATACCATGGTGATTGTATGAGTGCAGCAGTAATGCCTGAGTGATTACAGCAGTGCATATGTAGTGCCTGGATCATTTGAAGACTGCTATGGGTAGTACTTGGGTGTTTTTATAACTACATGAGTGTTGGGCCTAGCCAAATATAAAGCAGCAGACTATTACATGACTCAACTATAAGTCTCTCCATATTGTTAAAAGCATGCATACATATGTCTCTCCTTTTTCAAATCATCATGATATCTAAAAGAAATATATATACAATATTTCTGGAATATAGTGAAACCTAGAAACTGAGACGTGATAGATCTGCCTGAGCGATTGCATAACTCCATGGGTAGTGCTTGGGTGATTGTATGAGTGCAAGGGTAGTCACTGGGTAATTGCAGGAGAAGATGGGTAGTGACTGGCTAATTGCATGAGTGCACACATAGAGGTTGAGTGCATGGATAAGTGTATAAATAGCACCTGAAGGCATAGATGAGTCATGGACCAGCCGCGGTCCGTGTAGGAGTGCCGGGCGGGCGGTGACGTGGGGCGGGGAGGGGCAGGGTGGGGGTAGCAAAGTACGGATTACGGACCAATACAGGTAAGTAAACATTTAAATCAATAAAACGAATTTCGTTGTGAGCGCTGCATCGCCAAATGCGATGCAGTGCGCGCAACGAAATTCGTTTCATTGATTTAAATGTTTACTTACCTGTATTGGTCCGTAATCCGTACTTTGCTACCTCCCACCCTGCCCCTCCCCCGCCCCACGTCACCGCCCGGCCGGCACTCCTACACGGACCACGACTGTCATGGACTAGTGCCTAAGTGAATAGATGAGTGCTACAGTAGGGCCTGGGTGATTCTATGGCTGCAAGGGTAGTGTGTGGGTTATTACATGACTGCATAGGTAGACACTGCATGATTCTATGACTGCAGGGGTAGTACATAACTAGTGCCTGGGTGATACTATGACTACAGGGGTAATATCCGGAGGATTACTGGAGTACATAGCAAGTGAGTAGGTGATTTTATAAGTGCATGCATACTGGCTAAGTGATTGGAGGAGTGCATAGATCCTGAAAAGGTAATTGGAGGAGTGCAAGGGTATTGCCTCGGTGATTGAACCAGTGTATAGCTAATGCATTCGTGATTGCATGAGTTCAGAGGTAATATCTGGGGGACTACAGGAGTACATAGAAAGTGCCTGGGTGATTTTATAAGTGCATCAGTACTGCCTTGGTGATTAGAGTACTACTGTGGTAGTGCCTCAGTGATTGCAAAAGTGTAAAGGTAGTGCCTGGGTGATTTTATAAGTGCATAGGCACATGCTAAGTGATTGGAGGAGTGCATAGATCCTGACAGGGTGATTGCAGGAGTGCAAGGGTAGTGCCTGCGTGATTAAACCAGTGTATAGCTAACACATTGATGATTGCATGATTGCAGGAGTTATGTCTGGGGGATTAGAGGAGTACATAGGTAATGCCTGGTGATTCCATGATTGCAGGAGTAATATCTGGGAGATTACAGGAGTACATAGAAAGTGCCTGGGTGATTTTATAAGTGCATGTGTACTACCTGAGTGATTGGAGTAGGACTGCAGTAGTACCTGAGTGATTGGAGGAGTGCAACATCCTGAGTAGTAGAAGAATACTGAAACTGCAGCACAAAAGTCAGGTCTATGACATGGTGTACACTTTTTGTACTGCAGCTTCAAAATTCTTTAACTACTCAGGGTGTGGGACGTACTCAAAATAAAGCATAAAAGCTAAACATGAGTCTGCTATAAATCTCAGCATATTCCTGATACTATACATGCATATTTGTCCACCTTTTGAAATCTTCATCATATATAACAGAAATAAACAAGTAGACTGAACTTTACATTTCAAAGACACACCTACATTTCTGCAGTGTATTTCAAGTGTACCTTTCCCCAGACTCATAGAAAGTAGCCTAATCAGTAATCCCTTCTGCTAACATGTCTTAAAACTCACTTTTGTGCTGCACCTTCACCATTCTATGAATATTGGGCCTAGCCAAACATAAAGCAGCAACCTATCACATGTCTCTGCCATAACTCTAACCATATTCCTAAAAGCATGCATGCTTCTATATATACCTATTGCCAAAAGCATTACACATATTAGAATACATGTGCAAGTAGAAACATAACCACACTCACAAGACCATAAAGGCCTTAAAACTTGACAGACTTCCCTTAACATTTCAAACACACCTAGACTTATGCAGTAAATTTCAAGTGAACGTTTACACAGATTCTTATAAAGTACCACAATCAATAATTCCTCTCCCAACATATCTTAAACATCACTTTTCTACTACTACTGCTTCACTATTCTAGTAGTAATCAGGTATACAGCATAGCTAACAGCAAAGCAACACTTCACTTATCTTTCATGAAAGTCTCCCCATATTTCTAAAACCATGTTTGCATATGTCTGTACCTTTTTCTAGCAGCATCATATATAAAAGTAATACACAGATAAATGTATACCTGTGTTTTATACATCTATCATCTTCAGAAGCATAGCACATTCCATAATATATGTGCAAGTAGACACATATCTCAGTCACAACACCATCCACAGCTCAAAACTTCACAGACTACACTTCAATTTTCAAACAAACACTGAAAATTATGCGGTATATATGAAATATAACTTTCCACACATCATACAAATTACTCTAATAAATAACATCTCTACAAACATCTCAAACATCACTTTCAGGCTGCTGCTGTACCATTCTACAGCTACTTATAATGTTACACCTACCCAAATACAAAGCAGGAAACCTTCACATGTCTTTACTAAAAGTCTCACCATATTCCTAAAAGCATACATGAATATGTCTGTACCATAACACTATCCAAACCTTAAAAAGTCACAGAACAAACTTCCAATTTAGAGCAAACACCAAAGATTATGTGGCATATTTCAACTGTACCTGTCTAGAAACTTAAAAAAGAAGCCTAATCAATAATACCTTATGTCAACATCTTTTAAACCACACTATTATGCTGCATCTTCACCATTCCACTACTACTTACAGTCTTGAGCCTGCCACATAAAAAGCAACAACACCTCTTAGTTATACATCATGCACCTTCAAATGTATAAGACATATGAAAATACATATACAAGCAAAGACACACTTGAAACAGAAGTCCATGCACACCTTAAAACTTGACAGACTCCACCTCCAATTTTAAAGAAACACCTAAAATTATGCGGTATACTACAAATGTACATATCCACACACTAAAACAAACTACCATAATCACTAATCCATCTTCCAATATACACATATTACTATACAAAATCTATTTCAAACAACATTTAACTACAATAAAACAAACTACAATACACATCTCTACATTTAATAATATATTTCAAACATCACAGTTCATCAATAATTTTTAAAGATTAAAAAATAAACCTAATACATAATACACCTCACAAATGTATAACTCACCTTCTAAATTGATTTGTAGAATTTAAAATATCACAAACTCATAAAAGATTTTCTTATGCACACAATCAATGTAATGCACCACTCTCAGCAAGTTAAAACCAGTAATGGAAAACTTTCCCTCTCTTCCTCCACACAAATACATGTAAGTAACAAATCACATTGCTTTCTACATTATTTAAAATTATAAAACACATTTCTATTGGTTAGACATATTAACCCTTACCAACTGACTTCTAAAAGTGCACAAACTGGTTCTGGAATTTTTTGGAGTCGTGACTCCACCGTGCACCAATGCGATGGAGCCACGAATCCATACGGGAGTTCAAAACTATATTACAAATAAAAAAAACACTATTTTTTTAACAACACACCACTTCTAAAGATAGTACTGACTTGGGAAATTATACTTTAATAACATATCACCTATATATAAATTACAATTTCACATTTTAAGTCCACAGTTAAGTTTCAACCCTTCCCCCATTCTGCTTAGTTCCAGTTTCCATAGTAACAGTTCATGGAACATTCAACTGAACTGACAGGTCACAAGTTCACCATAGTTTCAAATCCAGCACACAAGGTTACAAATGCAAACAGCAGGTGTGGTTGACGTTTGCAAAATATCTCCTAATCCTATCTTCTGTACCTTTCAAACATTTTCTTCTAACCAATAAGGAATATGCTTTTTAAAGAAAGTAACAGGCACCCTATTTTTGAGTGTACAATGTTCTTAAACAACAAATCAATTCTCTACTTTTTTAAAAACAGCATCTTGTCCACCATTTTAGATACCTCTCATTCTACTAACTGACTACCTCAGCTACAGACATCTTTTCATTACTTCCAGACATCCCTTTAAGATGTTTACAGTGTGGATTATTGGACACAGCTATGTTTTCTGTTGCAAAAGGTATGCTGAACGCAGAGGTATTGACAAAGACCTAGCTTTGCAAAATGTGGATATTAAATGGATTGCACAGAGAGGATTAAAGTTGCACCAATTGATGCCTTTGGTTAAAACCTTTTTGCATCTCCAACCCCCTGACCTCATGATTGTGCACTGTGGTGGCAATGACCTAGGCACATTGACTGGGGTAGGTCTGGAAATGCTAATGAAGGACACCTTTGCACAATTGATGTTGCTTTTACCTCAAACTGTCTTTGTATACTCTAGTATATGCCAAAGACAGAAATGGAAGTGGTCAAATCAATTCTGTCCACAGATTGAGAAAGCTAGAAAAACGTTTTGATATGATGACATCTACAGAAGTGATGGAGTACACTTCACAGATCAAGGAAACAAGGAGTCTTTCTCAACAACCAAAAGCTGTGCATCCGCACCCACATGTAGCAACAACAAACTCATATTTAAAACAAGGGCTCTTTTTAGAGCCACCCTATAACATAATAGTGAATATAATTTTTTTTTACACATACATATTTTTTTACATTTTTTGTGGATTCGCACACCCGACGCGAATCTGCAAAAGCATGAATTCAATGTACTACAACACAATACACTTTTCAAGTTTAACTATTAATTTTTAATTTTATATATTTTTAACAACTCTATCAATTGTAATCTTATCATTAACTTCAATCACAGTAACTCTTTAAAACAACTTCACAAATACAGCACTACCTTCTAAATTATAAAGCTACTTAATTATATATTTAAGGTGAATTTGCGAATCCAACGTGACGATACACGGGGGGGCCGCGCTGAGATGCGCGTTGGGGTCGCCTCTCGAAAGAAAAAAAAACACCCTGCTTCCATTATTTGCTATTCGCCCCGGGGATCCAATCCCCCGGGGCCTGCCACCATTTATTTTTTTTAAATAATTAGGAGGGGTACCACGTGGCCCCCCTCCTCCGGCCAATAATGGCCGTGGGGACCCCACCCCCCGGGGCCTGCCACCATTTTTAAAAAAAAAATAATAAGGAGGGGGACCGCGTGGCCCCCCTCCTCAGGCCAATAATGGCACCGGGGATCCCATCCCCCCGGGCCTGCTACCATTTAAAAAAAAAAATAAGGAGGGGGACCACGTAGCCCCCCTCCTCATGCCAATAATGGCCCCGGGGACCCCCTCCCCTGGGGCCTGGCCTCAGTGTTGGGGACCATGGGGGGAACCCCAATGCCCCACGGTCCCTGCTGGTTCCCCACCTCCTGCGGGAGCCGGCATTGCTTTTGGGCAAGGGGAGCTGCTAACATACAGCTCCCCTTGCCCGAAATCAATTCTGCTTTGCTTCGTTGAAGCGAGAGCAGGTTTCCTGCTCTCGCTTCAACAAAGCTAAGCAGTGTTTGCTATGGCAGGGCAGGAGCGTGCTCCCGCCCTGCCATAGCAAACAGCAATGTCCTGAGAGTGGGCTCCACCCAGGACATTGCAGGAGCCGGACCTGGGGGGTGCCGGTCCCCAGGGCTATTAAGGGCTCTTCGTGAAAATAGCCCAGGGAGGTGGTGGTCCCCGGGGCCGCGGGTCCACAATGGACCCCAGTATTTACATATTCAATGCCCCGGGGAGGTGGTGGTCCCCGGGGCAGTGTGGGGGGGCTTGAGCCCCCCACACTAATTATTTCACAAAGCCCAGGGGAGGTGGCAGTCCTTGGGGTTTGGGGGGGCCCGCGAGGCCCCCCACCCTATTTTAATAAAGCCCCGGGGAGGTGGCGGTCCCCAGGGCTTGGGGGGGCTCACGAGGCCCCCGCCCATATTTTAATAAAGCCCATGGGGAAGTGGCAGTCCCTGGGGGTTGGGGGGGCCCGCCAGGCCCCCCACCCTTATTTTAATGGTCTTAAGTTTGTCTTACGTTTTGGTCTTAAGTTAAACTTAAGTTAAACTTAAGTTAGGATTTTGTCTTAAGACCAAAACTTAAGACAAACTTAAGACAAAATCCTAACTTTACTACTCCTAAATGCCTTTTGTGAATACCGAAAGTCGTAAAGTTAGGATTTTGTCTTAGATTACTTTTGTTAATCGGGCCTGTTGGACCAAACCACGAGTAGTGCCATTTGCTGCGATAAAAACAGCATCTTTAGTAATGCATTTCCAAGATGGTGTGTGCTTCAATATGATATTGTAATTAGGATGGCACATCTATTTATGACTCATATATAGCCCTGTTATGGGTTTGTCATTGTTGAGGACCATAAGTCAAGTGAGGTTTTATTTAATGGGGACTTTATTGAGTAGATGTTGCAGAATTTTAGGTACAAATTCTTCTTAGAGAAGCTGATATTAAAAGTGAAGAGTAATGAAAGTGTCTGTGAGAAATTCAGCTAATTCATCCAGTAATGAGCCGCTAGATTCTTTACAAGGTTTTAATCTCTCAAGCAGATACAAGAAAATTACCTCACTGACTGGTATGTGTATTAATTCATGTGGGTTGAATTAGTCAGTGTTGAAGGAGAATTTGTAAAGCTGGTCTATATTGAGAATGTTTACTCTGAAGTTGTGGTATTTCTCTCTACACTGCAGTGAGAGATGGTTGTTATGAACCTTTCCATGCTGTGTGAAGAAGGTGGATAGGCTACATGAAAATGTTGTGTGATAGAAATGGTTTTGTTTTCAGATGTGAGAAAACAGCGAACCACCTAGAAAAGGTTTGCTGGCTGGTTATGGCTTCAAAGACTTTGCAGTCATAGTAGTTACGTTTTGCAGAGAACATTGCTTTGTGTAAGCAGAGCAGGTGTTTTGGGATAGACAATGAGAAGATGTATCAGAAGCGTTCTTGGTGGTGTCCTTGAAATTAAAAGGGATAATTTTTTGCTGATGTGGTTGAGGGAAGTGATCTTGTGATTGTGTGTTGCTTGGGGGAGGAGAGTAATCCAGCTGTGAATTGGATTATTTATTGTCCATCCATGTAACATATATATTAAATATGTAGTATGCATGGAAGTTATGCTGAATGATAGTGTCAGGCAAGATTCTAAGATATGCAAGGGAGACCAGGTCTTAATTTCCATGTTTATGTTGTCACAGAGCAGATAGCTCTATTTGGTGTGGGGAATATTTGTGTTTTACATTTCAAAACTGAAGTTACCAGCTTTAAATATGTTGCTTTAGTTGGTTCGGAGTTTTGCTATTAGAGTAAGAAGGCTGTTTATGAAGCAAATTGAAGGGCCTCATGGGCAGTGGCATGTAAGTGGTTTATAGGTGGTTGCTTGATTCGGTGTGTGTGCCAATGATCTTGCATTTGTTATGTTGGCAATCTAAGAGGGATTATGTGAATTTGACTGCTGTCGAGTTTTTGTTTTTTGTCGAGCAACTGCGTCAACAGGATTTAGGGTGATTCCTAATGGGCGATGGTCACTGCCATCAGGCTTTAAGGCATGGGAGTGATTAATTAGCTCAAATCGTCATGTCTGTGTAAAAATGTAATCTGTTGGGCATCTCTGGGCACCATTACAGAAAGTTTAGGAAGCAGATGTATTTGAACAGAAGTGTCCGTTCAAACATTCTGCAACCCAGGAGCATAGTGCTTTTGGCAGATCCTCTATTATTTAGAGCTACCAATGTCTGGACATACTGCTAGTTGTATATTATATGCAGACAGTAAGTCACCCTTTTTTGTCATTTACTATGGTCTAGGTGAAGATTAAAATCACCAATCATACATATTGCATTCTTGGGAAGATTTGTAGTTACATTTGACAAGTCTCTGATGCAATTCTTCCGTTGTTTCCTGAGGGTTGCTTTATATGACATGTTACTAAGTCCACTTAGTACTGCTAGTGTATCTACAAATTGTAAAGTAGTATGCATATTTTTTTTATTATGGAACCAAACAACCAATAACATTAATTGATTATATCACATACACCTTTTGTGACTTTTGTCGAAATTAATATTAATTTATTTTGGCACTGGGAACCCCTACAATTTTACACCCCAAAAGACACTTCAATAGCACAACCAAGGTTGGATGGATTGGGGATGATTTTAAACCTTAATTTCAAGGGGCAATGTGTCGCAAGATAAGGTGCAAAACAGCATATCCAAAATACAGCAAAGACACATTATGTCACTTCCAGGGTGGAATTAGAAACTTTGGAAAGATGTATTACAAAAATTCAAAGAGTACAATATAGGAAATGTAAAGTACATATGCATAAAGTACTTGTTATGAAGGCACTCAACAATAGGGTAATTCAGAACAACAAGAAAACTCAAAAATATTCTAAGTTACAATTGTACAGCAAAATCAGTAAGAAATTGGACAGCATCCCTAGAAGCACCCATAAAATCCTGGCTCACCCCCAAATTAATGGTTTATATAGGAAATCTTCTCATGGACTAACATTGAAAATGCAGACTCAAATCAAATCAAACAGGACTTATAGAGTGCAGCTTATCACCCGTGAGGGTATCCAGGCGCTAAGAACCCTGCTGAAGGGGAGGGTTCAGTTGAACAGCCAGTCTTGAGTTCTTTCCTGAATTCCAGCAGAGAGAATGTGGTCTGGAGGTGAAGTGGGAGGTTGTTCCAGGACTTCGCAGCAAAGTAGGAGAAAGAGTGTCCCCCACTGCTGCTGCAGTTGTGGGGGTGTGATAAAGGGAGTTGGAGAACAGGTGTCTAGAGGGTAGATGGAAGTTCAGTCAGTGGTTAATGTATGCTGGTCCTTGGTTGTGTGGGGCTTTAAAGTGTGGCTCAACATCTTGAACTGAGCTCATCTTGATGTGAACAAAGACAATACAACTCTAAGAAATCAGAGCATCGAGTGAAGAGTAACATACAGTGGTAAGGCTGTAAGCACTAAACCACTACAGAATATTAGTTCAGCCCCTCTTATGCTAATGTCATCCAGAGATCTCAGAACAAACTAGTTACAAAACAAAAGTGAACCATTGTGAATTAATATAATACTGCGAACAAGCAGAAGAAACCTTGAGGAGAATTACATTACTGTGCCAAAACAATGTCATTCAGCCATAAACAAACATGACTTGCTTGCACACATGCAGCAGAAATAATAAACAGTGAATGTGCAGGGTGAGACATTCATTTTGAACAAGATGGTGTCAAGGACTAGCTGAGGACTGGTTAGCTTGAAACAAGAAAATGCACTTGAACAGGTCATATTAAAATAGTTTCTAAGGCAAATGCATCATATAGATGTACATATATAGATTCTGATTACTATTCTGCATATTGTTAATAATAACAAATTCTATTGATACAGAAAACTGCCTTCATTTGCTTCCTGAAGGATGTTGTTAGCTTTCCCATGCTCATGTATTACTGTGAATCCTTTACACATTTCAGCCTCTTTCAACAATCATGCCTCTTGTTAACAAATACTGTTGTTTTGGTCTTCAAACTGATTTTTTGTTTTTTTGTTTTTAATAAACTGTTCAAACTGTGGACATCAAATGTAATAAGAGATAGGTTGTGCAAGTGGCTTCTGTCCTAGTCTACATTACTTGTAAAGGAGTTATTCCCTACATTTTTTGTCTGAACTCAACAGGCGAAAAGGAAAACGTTTACCTGTCATATGATAGCTTCGTGAGTTGCCTCGGACTTCACACTCTTGTCTATCCCTAGGTAGGCTTATTTTTATATTCACTTTAACTTGGTGAACAATTCATCTTTCCTGTATCAACAAAAAATTTTCAGTTTGCAACTGATAGAACTAGTGAGAACCTAAACCTGTGTGATTAGTCAAAATGGGATTGGTGGGTTTACTTGTGAATTGCAACTCGTCTTACGGGACTACCATGATCATCCCCTATGCATATATTTGCTGCTGTGATTTCAATAATAATTCCTTTATCAAGATGAAATACAGCAGCATTTTTGTCTTTTCTTTTGTGCCCCTTATTCCAATTATTAGACTTATGAGAGCCATTAAGAAGAACTTTTGGAGCAACGAGTCGTTCTGTTGAGCTTTTCTTCTGCTCTTTTTAATTATCATTTGATCCCTTTTTTTATTTGCTGCAGTATCCTCTTTGATGGGTTATTTGTATCTTTATGTTAGTTACAACTGCTTTCTCTGTATTTGGTTTCAAGTATCTGACTATTTTCTGCACTTCAACCGCTGGTCACATCCTCAAGCTCTTCACTTGTGGAAGCTTACTAGACTGTTGATTTTACTTTTTCCCTATACACCCCATTTATGTCTAGCTGAGATTGGATAATCTGCCTGTTTTTTACTCCACTTCGCTCTACAGATAATATAGACTGAGGATTCTGGGCATGATATCAACGTGGACATGTGAGGTACATTTTCAGTTGTGGAGTGGGATATCTTTGACCAGTTCTACTAGAGAGGGCATACCAGTATTAATTTCCTTTACTTCAGTCGCTGTGACTTCCTGCATGGGATTCCAGAGGGACAGTCTTTTTTAATCTAATAGTTCATCAGAAACCTCCTTCTAATATCTTACTTAATATCTGCCACTACTTTGGATTCCCTTTCGTGTTTGGGTTTGAAGGGTTTGCTCTGAGGTGCCTTCGCCGGGCACTTCCGGAGAGCTCCAAGACTCCTCTAATTGTATGGTTTCCTTTGGAGGAGACCTTTTTCCATCCATCAAATGGGGCTTTTACTTTAGATTCCACAGCTAATCCCCTACTGGATCTCTTTTTAACGTACAGCATTTCTTGTGGTGCCAAGATGAATGGGTGAGGGATCTAAATGGAAGAGTTATGAATTTAGAATAGAATGCTCAATTTCACATAGCTTAGCAATTACTAGGATTCAGACAGCTACTGTTTTCCCCCTCTTCTGTGAGTTTAGACCATTATTCCAAGAAACTGGGGACAAAGTGTGGGGAAGGCAAGAATAAATGTCTGATAATAATAAAAGATGTGTTCTGTACCACATTGAAGTAGAACACATAAGCTACGCAAGGTATATGAATAGTAAATAGGCCCAATATGCACCGTTGTCTTTGCTGCTCTGCTACTACCTTCGCCCCCTTTTTCACTCCGCTCTCCTCCTCTCTTCAATAACAACAAGGATTGGCAAGGCCAATAGGTCTTGTCTATATGAGATGAAATCGCTTGGCTTTCGTAGAGGGGAGTGGCCTTGTTTGTAGTGGAGTGGAGCGGCATAGTGTGGAATGAATTGGAGTGGAATTGTCTGGCATTGTGTGGAGTGGAATTGTGTGGCTTTGTGTGGAGTGGATTGGAATTGTGTGGCATCGTGTGGACTGCTGTGGAGTAGACTCGAGTGGTATTGTGTGAGTTGACTGTAGTTAAGTGGCATTGTGTGGCATGGCGTGGAGCAGAATTGTGTGGTATTGTGTGGAGTGGAGTTGAATTGTGTATCATTGTGTGGAGGGGAATGACATTGTGTGACATGGAGTGTATTTGTGTCACATTGTGTGGAGTAGAGTGGCATTGTGTGGAATGAATTGAAGTGGAGTGGAACTGTGTGACATTGTGTGGAGTGGAGTGGAATTGTATGCAGTGGAGTGGAATTGTGTGGCATTGGGTGGCATGGAATGTAATTTTGTGGCCTTGTGTGGCATGGTGTGGAATTGTGTGGCATGGAGTGGAGTTGCATTGTGTGGAGCAGAACTGTTTGGCATTGTGGGTCATGGGGTGGAGTGGAATTGTGTGGTATTATGTTGAGTGAAGTGAAATTGTGTTGCATTCTGTAGGGTGAAATTGTGGGGCATTGTGTGGTGTGAAGTGAAATGGAGTGGAATTGTGTGGCACTGTATAACGTGTAGTGGAGTAGAATAATGTGGCATTGTGTGACTTGGAGTGGAACTGTGTGGCATTGTGTGCTGTGGTGTAGAATTGTGTGATATTTTGTGGAGAGGAAGGGCACTGTGCTGAGGGGGTGGAATTTTGTGGCATTTTGTGGAGTGAAATTGTGTGGCTTTGATCTGAGTGGATTTGTGTGGCATTGTGTGGAAAGGAGTTCAATTTTGTGGCATTGTGTGGAGAGGAGTGGAATAGTGTGTCATTGAGTGGAGTGGAACTGTGGGACACTGTGTGGTGGAGTGGAATTGTGTGACATCATGTGAAATGGATTGGAATTTTGTGGAGTGAAGTGGAATTGTATGGAGTGGAATTGTGTGGCATTGGGTGGCTTGGAGTGGAATTGTGTGAAGTGGAGTGGCATTTTCTGGCATTGAGTGGTATGGAATTTTGTGGCATTGTGTGCAGTGGAATTGCATGGCCTTCTGTGCCATAGAGTGGAATTGTGTTGCATTTTGTGAAGTGCAGTGAAATTGTGTGGCATTTTGTGGATTAGAGTAGATTGGAGTGGCATTGTGTGGCACAGAGTGGAATTCAGTAGAGTGAAATTGGGGGCATTGTGTGGAGTGGAATTGTGTAGTTTTGAGTGAATCGACTATGTGTGGAGTAGAACTGTCTGGCATTGTGTTGCATGGAGTGGAGTGGTATTATGTAGAGTGAAATGTAATTGTGTGGCATTGTGTAGAGTGGACTTGTGTGGCATTGTATGGTATGGAGCACAGTGAAGTGGAGTGGAATTGTGAGGCACTGTGTGACATGTAGTGGAATAGAATTATATGGCATTTTGTGGCTTCAAGTGGAATTGTGTGGCATTTTGTGGAGTCGAGTGGAGTGGCATTGAGAGGACTGGAGTGGAATTGTGTGGCAGTGCGTGGAATGCAATTGTGTGTCATTGATTTAAGTGGAATTGCATGGCACTGTGTGGAGTGGAGGGGCAATGTGCAGCATTATGAGGTGTGGAGTGTAACATTGTGTGGAGTGGAATTCTATTGCATAGAGTGTAATTGTGTGACATGGAGTGTAATTGTGTGGCATTGTGTGGAGTGGAGTGGAAATGTATGGCATGGAGTCTAATTGTGTGGCATGGAGTGAAATTTAGTGGCACAAGTGGAATTGTGTGAAATGTTCTGTGTGCACACAAATCTCTGTTCTCCTTCTCCCTCCTGTCTAAATTGTACTACCACTGTCACGTTTACTGCCTGACTAGCTTCGTAAGCTGCAGTAAGTGCTGCATGTTGGAACTTCCACACCACCAGCAGTAGGGAGGGATTACGCACGGTGAGGAGGGTCCGTCTAACAAAGGTCCAATGAGGAGGCCAATGAGGAGGCCACGCCTTGGTTGAGGGAACAATTTGAGCTCTGATGGAGAGCTATTCGTCTCCTACTTCTAGGACAATATGTGCACAACAAATGTCTCAGAATACTCGGCTTCCTCTGCTTCCTCAGATCAGCCTTGGCGTCCTTCGGCTACCAACAACACGGAATCCGCAGGAATGCACTCTTCACTACACTGTTCCATGCTCCATCGATCTTAGGAGATCTAGTCACCGGATCATATTAAAACATCCGCGAGCTCCTCCTAAACACTTGCTGGGAGTTGCAGCTCCTTGGCGGCACTAGGTTGCAGCCAAGAGGAGATCCCAAATGATGAAGCATGCCACTTCGGTGGGTGATGGGATTCCGTCCTCTTAAATAGGACTCCCCTGATTCACATCTTTCTGTTGGATTGCCTGTGTCTTTGTCTGTACTCTTTCAAGAGACCCGCGGATTCCGTGTTGTTGGTATATATGGTATGGGGATTGATCCGCGCTGGTCTTTAAACTTCCCTTAGACCCCTTTCTCTATCTGGTCTTGTATTGTCCTTCGGTTACCTTCAATTCCTCTCGACTCTGTCCAGTGCTGTGTCAGTATTGACGGTATTTTTGGGGGAGGCCATGAGAACAATCAAAGTTCCAGAGAAGGATACTGGGTGAGGGATGTATATTTCGAAAACCACCTCTCTGTGGGCTTGAGCACGTCATCTGCGTATCAATTATTAAATCATGCAAAGTGTCAGAGCTTTAGAATGTTTGTTGGTTATTTAGTGAATCAACTAAACGTCTATCACCTTGGTAGCCTGCGAGGTTTAAGTACAGATATCTATATTAGAATGTTTACGCTACTGCAAAATGTCGCTTTCCGATTTGTTTGATGCACAGATTTAACTGGGAAACTTAAGGATCACCTTATGATAGAGCTCTTTACTATGAAGCAAAGGCATATTTCCAGCTATTGTTATCTTATTTTTGTTCACATTCCCAACAAGGTTGACCATATCGCTGGTAGGTGGGTAAAAAGGGCCAGGTAGTCTGAAAGATGTTTATGTACATTTGCCAAGAAGCCTAGTTGTCCATATATGATTGGAGAGAAGGAAATACATTGCCTCTCGTAGTTTTTGTTCCTACAGAACAATCCGACATCCAGTGAAGCCCAGCCCAGCATAAGTAGCTTTGTGTCTAAATCTACAATCTACCTTCCTTGCTCATCTCTTACAGGACGGGTTGCTCAAACTTCACCACATCAGATTAACTCCAACCAGCACACCTTGACCCACGATGCAACATACAATGAACCATTCAGTGACCCATTTCACAACTCAATAGTCTCCTACGTCACTAGTTCCCATCCCTTTAAGAATAAGAATGGGGGCAAGTGACCGAGAAAAATATTAAGGAGAGATGCGATAGGAAAACCTTAAAACTAAACCAATCTAAACCAATCACGTTGCAAAAGATATTGAAAAATGAGTTCGGAGCCTGTGTCTGCTTCCCTGAGACTCTAATAGACAGTTCAACTGAACATATGGCTAAAGACGGCCACTGAAAATCACTACCGTTTCAATGTTTGCAACCACCAGCGCGGTCACCAACCATCGATACATTTCCCTGCCATGGGGAATCGGAGAGAATTCCTCTTGGCTGTCCCTTTTCCTCGAGATGTGTAAGGAATCACAGTGTTCACTTTGTAAGCTGCAAAACATTTGCCACTCATGTCATGTTAGATTTGTTTTTTCCATTGCATCTTTATGCCTATGTTCTTATCCGCCTTGTATATAAGAAAAATGCATTTAAAACTTTCGGTACCAATAAACAACATCGGAACAAATACATTAAAAATGATATACACTTAAGAACATGCTGTCTTTGAGTTCGCAGTGTTCTGCTTTTCTAATGACAGGTAACCGTAATTCTATACTGGAGACCATGACTTTGGTCACGAACATAAATAAGATGTTATATGTTATTAATAGTAATGTATCAGCTATTACTCAACTTTATGAGCCTAACTAAAGGCACATGTCATATTGCTTTTAATGTTTGGAGCGCCAGAGATGAGGTCTCTCTTGTAGGCGATCTCTGCGGGGATGAGGCACTAATGAGGAATGTAGATATAGGACTATCTAATCCAATATGTACAGAATGCAGGAAAACAAATAAAGACAGTGGGCCTGATTCACAGAACTAACTTACGTCAAAAACGTAAAGTTAGTACTTTTTGGTATTCACAGAATACACTTACTCATTTTGGTATTCACAGAATGAACTTACTCATTTCGGTATTCACAGAAGTTAGTAGTCCTAACTTTAGGACTCCTAAATGCCTTCTGTGAATACCGAAAGTCTTAAAGTTAGGATGTTTCTCAGTTTAGGAGTAGTAAAGTTAGGAGTCCTAACTTTACTACTCCTAAACTGAGAAAAATCCTAACTTCAAGACTTTCGGTATTCACAGAAGGCATTTAGGAGTCCTGAAGTTAGGAGTCCTAACTTTACGACTCCTAAACTGAGAAAAATCCTAACTTCAAGACTTTTGGTATTCACAGAAGGCATTTAGGAGTCCTGAAGTTAGGAGTCCTAACTTTACTACTCCTAAACTGAGAAAAATCCTAACTTCAAGACTTTCGGTATTCACAGAAGGCATTTAGGAGTCCTGAAGTTAGGAGTCCTAACTTTACGACTCCTAAACTGAGAAAAATCCTAACTTCAAGACTTTTGGTATTCACAGAAGGCATTTAGGAGTCCTGAAGTTAGAGTCCTAACTTTACTACTCCTAAACTGAGAAAAATCCTAACTTCAAGACTTTCGGTATTCACAGAAGGCATTTAGGAGTCCTAAAGTTAGGAGTCCTAACTTTACGACTCCTAAACTGAGAAAAATCCTAACTTCAAGACTTTTGGTATTCACAGAAGGCATTTAGGAGTCCTGAAGTTAGGAGTCCTAACTTTACTACTCCTAAACTGAGAAAAATCCTAACTTTAAGACTTTTCGGTATTCACAGAAGGCATTTAGGAGTCCTAAAGTTAGGACTACTAACTTCTGTGAATACCGAAATGAGTAAGTTCATTCTGTGAATACCAAAAAGTACTAACTTTACGTTTTTGACGTAAGTTAGTTCTGTGAATCAGGCCCATGGTTTTGCCAGTATACATTTTTTGAGTTATATGAACATGTTTCCAAAGATCTGTTTTAATTTTTCCTCGTTGTAGGCACAACCATCTAGAGCATGGGTACTCACAAACTTTCTCTCGGGGGCCAAATTTACAGTGTGGTTTGTGGCCGAGGGCCGCACCGGTAGGGGCGGGGTCATTGGGGGAGGGGGCGTGGCTAGAGCAAAACAAAACTGTGACTATGAGGTGGAACACAGGCCCCTGCAGCGGACGCCTTCGTCCACTGAGCCACCGGACCCGGCATACACATCTCTCTCTCTCTCTCTCTCTCTGTCTCCCTCCCTCTCTCTATCTCTCCCTCCCTCTCTCTGTCTCTCTCCCTCTCTCTGTCTCCCTCCCTCTCTCTGTCTCCCTCCCTCTCTCTATCTCTCTCTCTCTCTCTCCCTCCCTCTCTCTCTCTCTGTCTCCCTCCTCTCTCTGTCTCCCTCCCTCTCTCTCTCTCCCTCCCTCTCTCTGTCTCCCTCCCTCTCTCTCCCTCTGTCTCCCTCCCTCTGTCTCCCTCTGTCTGTCTCAGTCTGTCTGTCTCCCTCCCTCTGTCTCCCTCTCTCCCTCTCTCTCTCTCTGTCTCCCTCCTCTCTCTGTCTCCCTCCCTCTCTCTCTCTGTCTCCCTCCCTCTCTCTGTCTCCCTCCCTCTCTCTCCCTCTGTCTCCCTCCCTCTGTCTCCCTCTGTCTGTCTCCGTCTGTCTGTCTCCCTCCCTGTCTCCCTCCCTCTGTCTCCCTCTATCTGTCTCCCTCCCTCTGTCTCCCTCCCTCTGTCGCCCTCCTCCCTCTGCCTGTCGCCCTCCTCCCTCTGTCTGTCTCCCTCTGTCTCTCTCTGTCTGTCTCCCTCCCTCTGTCTGTCGCCCTCTGTCTCCCTCTCTGTCTCCCTCTGTCTCCCTCTGTCTCCGTCCTTCTGTCTCCCTCCCACTGTCTCTCCATCTGTCTCCCTCTGTCTGTCTCCCTCTCTGTCTCCCTCCCTCTCTGTCTCCCTCTCTCTCTGTCTCTCTCTGTCTCCCTCCCTCTGTCTCTCCCTCTGTCTCTCTCTCTCTGTCTCCCTCTGTCTCCCTCTGTCTCCCTCTCTGTCTCCCTCTGTCTCCCTCTTCTGTCTCCCTCTGTCTCCCTCCCTCCCTCTGTCTCCCTCTCTCTCTGTCTCCCTCTCTCTCCCTCTCTGTCTGTCTCCCTCTGTCTCCCTCCCTCTGTCTCCTTCCCTCTCTCTCTCTGTCTCCCTCCCTCCCTCTATCTCTCTCTCTCTCTCTCTCTTCCTCCCTCTCTCTCTCTCTCTGTCTCCTTCCCTCTCTCTGTCTCCCTCCCTCTCTCTCTCTCTGTCTCCCTCTATTGGTCTCCCTCCCTCTCCCTCCCTCTGTCTCCCTCCCTCTGTCTGTCTCCGTCTGTCTCCCTCTGTCTCCCTCCCTGTCTCCCTCCCTCTGTCTCCCTCCCTGTCTCCCTCCCTCTGTCTCCCTCTATCTGCCTCCCTCTATCTGCCTCCCTCTATCTGTCTCCCTCTATCTGTCTCCCTCTATCTGTCTCCCTCTATCTGTCTCCCTCCCTCTGTCTCCCTCTGTCTGTCACCCTCCTCCCTCTGTCTGTCTCCCTCTGCCTCTCTCTGTCTGTATCCCTCCCTCTGTCTCCCTCCCTCTGTCTCCCTCCCTCTCTGTCTCCCTCTCTCTCTGTCTCCATCCCTCTGTCTCCCTCTCTCTCTGTCTCCCTCTCCCTCTGTCTCCCTCCCTCTGTCTCCCTCCCTCTGTCTCCCACCCTCTGTCTCCCTCCCTCTGTCTCCCTCTGTCTGTCTCCCTCCCTCTGTCTCCCTCCCTCTGTCTCCCTCCCTCTGTCTCCCTCCATCTGTCTCCCTCTATCTGTCTCCCTCCATCGGTCTCCCTCTATCTGTCTCCCTCTATCTGTCTCCCTCTATCTGTCTCCCTCCCTCTGTCTCCCTCCCTCTGTCTCCCTCTGTCTGTCACCCTCCTCCCTCTGCCTGTTGCCCTCCTCCCTCTGTCTGTCTCCCTCTGTCTCTCTCTGTCTCCCTCCCTCCCTCTGTCTCCCTCCCTCTCTGTCTCCCTCTCTCTGTCTCTCCCTCGGTCTCCATCTCTCTGTCTCCCTCTCTCTGTCTCCCTCCCTCTGTCTCCCTCTCTCTCTGTCTCCCTCTCTCTCTGTCTCCCTCTCTCTATGTCTCCCTCTCACTCTGTCTCTCTCTCTGTCTGTCTCCCTCCCTCTGTCTCCCTCTGTCTCCTTCCCTCCCTCTCTCCCTCTCTCTGTCTCTCTCTGTCTCCCTCCCTCTGTCTCCCTCCCTCTGTCTCCCTCTCTCTGTCTCCCTCTCTCTGTCTCCCTCTCTCTGTCTCCCTCTCTCTGTCTCCCTCTGTCTCCCTCTCTCTCTGTCTCCCTCTCTCTCTGTCTCCCTCTCTGTCTGTCTCCCTCCCTCTGTCTCCCCCCATCTTTCTCCCTCCCTCTCTGTCTCCCTCCCTCTCTCTGTCTCCCTCCCTCTCTCTCTCTCTGTCTCCCTCTATTGGTCTCCCTCCCTCTCCCTCCCTCTGTCTCCCTCCCTCTGTCTCCCTCCCTCTGTCTGTCTCCCTCTGTCTCCCTCCCTGTCTCCCTCCCTCTGTCTCCCTCCCTCTGCCTCCCTCTATCTGCCTCCCTCTATCTGCCTCCCTCTGTCTCCCTCTATCTGTCTCCCTCTATCTATCTCCCTCCCTCTGTCTCCCTCTGTCTGTCGCCCTCCTCCCTCTGTCTGTCTCCCTCTGTCTCTCTCTGTCTGTCTCCCTCCCTCTGTCTCCCTCCCTCTCTGTCTCCCTCTCTCTCTGTCTCCGTCCCTCTGTCTCTCTCTCTCTCTGTCTCCCTCTCCCTCTCCCTCTGTCTCCCTCCCTCTGCCTCCCTCCCTCTGTCTCCCTCCCTCTATCTCCCTCCCTCTGTCTCCCTCCGTCTGTCTCCCTCCGTCTGTCTCCCTCCCTCTGTCTCCCTCCCTCTGTCTCCCTCCATCTGTCTCCCTCTATCTGTCTCCCTCTATCTGTCTCCCTCCCTCTGTCTCCCTTCCTCTGTCTCCCTCTGTCTGTCACCCTCCTCCCTCTGCCTGTCGCCCTGCTCCCTCTGTCTGTCTCCCTCTGTCTCTCTCTGTCTGTCTGTCTCCCTCTGTCTCCCTCCCTGTCTCCCTCTCTCTCTGTCTCCCTCCCTCTGTCTCTCCCTCTGTCTCCCTCTCTCTGTCTCCCTCTCTCTGTCTCCCTCTGTCTCCCTCCCTTTGTCTCCCTCTCTCTCTGTCTCCCTCTCTCTCTGTCTCCCTCTCTCTCTGTCTCTCTCTCTCTCTGTCTGTCTCCCTCCCTCTGTCTCCCTCTGTCTCCCTCCCTCTCTCCCTCTCTCTGTCTCTCTCTGTCTCCCTCCCTCTGTCTCTCCCTCTGTCTCCCTCTCTCTGTCTCCCTCTCTCTGTCTCCCTCTCTCTGTCTCCCTCTGTCTCCCTCCCTCTGTCTCCCTCTCTCTCTGTCTCCCTCTCTCTCTGTCTCCCTCCCTCTCTGTCTCCCTCCCTCTCTGTCTCCCTCCCTCTCCCTCCCTCTGTCACCCTCTGTCTCCCTCCCTCTCCCTCCCTCTCTCTCCCAGTCTCCCTCCGTCTCCCTCTCCGTCTCCCTCTCCATCTCTCTGCCTCTCTGTCTCTGTCTGTCTCTGTCTCTGCCTCTATCTGTCTGTCCCTGTTCCTGTCTCTGCCTCTATCTGTCTCGGTCTGTCCCTGTCTGTCTGTCCCTCTGTCTCCCTCCCTCTGTCTCCCTCTGTCTGTCTCCCTCTGTCTCCCTCTCTCTGTCTCCCTCTCTCTGTCTGCCTCTCTCTGTCTGCCTCTCTCTGTCTCCCTCTGTCTCCCTCCCTCTCTGTCTCCCTCTCTCTCTGTCTCTCTCTCTCTCTGTCTCTCTCTGTCTCCCTCCCTCTGTATGTCTCCCTCTGTATGTCTCCCTCTGTCTCCCTCTCTCTGTCTCCCTCTGTCTCCCTCTCTCTGTCTCCCTCTGTCTCCCTCTGTCTCCCTCCCGCTGTCTCCCTCTCTCTCTGTCTCCCTCTCTGTCTGTCTCCCTCTCTGTCTCCCTCCCAGGCCTGAGCTCCCTGGCCTTGGCTCAACTCTCTGACTACAGGCTGGCGGGAAACATCACATCACAGGCTCTTAAAGCACACCTCACCCGGCTCTCACTCCCTGCTGCCCTCTGTCACCCTCTGCCATCTCACCCGGCTCTCACTCCCTGCTGCCCTCCGTCACCTCACCCGGCTCTCACTCCCTGCCCTGTCACCCTCTGTCACCTTACCCGGCTCTCACTCCCTGCTGCCCTCCGTCACCTCACCCGACTCTCACTCCCTGCTGCCCTCTGTCACCTCACCCAGCTCTCACTCCCTACTGCCCTCTGTCACCCTCTGTCACCTCACCCGGCTCTCACTCCCTGCAACCCTCTGTCACCTTACCCGGCTCTCACTCCCTGCAACCCTCTGTCACCTCATCCGGCTCTCACTCCCTGCTGCCCTCCGTCACCCTCTGCCACCTCACCCGGCTCTCACTCCCTGCTGCCCTCCGACACCTCACCCGGCTCTCACTCCCTGCTGCCCTCTGTCACCCTCTGCCATCTCACCCGGCTCTCACTCCCTGCTGCCCTCCGTCACCTTACCCGGCTCTCACTCCCTGCTGCCCTCCGTCACCTCACCCGGCTCTCACTCCCTGCTCCCTCCGTCACCTCACCCGGCTCTCACTCTCTGCTGTCCTCTGTCACCCTCTGTCACCTCACCCGGCTCTCACTCCCTGCTGTCCTCTGTCACCCTGTGCCATCTCACCCGGCTCTCACTCCCTGCTGCCCTCCGTCACCTCACCCGGCTCTCACTCCCTACTGCCCTCTGTCACCCTCTGTCACCTCACCCGGCTCTCACTCCCTACTGCCCTCTGTCACCCTCTGTCACCTCACCCGGCTCTCACTCCCTACTGCCCTCTGTCACCCTCTGTCACCTCACCGGCTCTCACTCCCTGCTGCCCTCTGTCACCCTCTGCCATCTCACCCGGCTCTCACTCCCTGCTGCCCTCCGTCACCTCACCCGGCTCTCACTCCCTGCTGCCCTCCGTCACCTCACCCGGCTCTCACTCCCTGCTGCCCTCTGTAACCCTCTGCCATCTCACCCGGCTCTCACTCCCTGCTGCCCTCTGTCACCTCACCCTGCTCTCACTCCCTGCTGCCCTGCGTCACCTCACCTGGCTCTCACTCCCAGCTGCCCTCCGTCACCTCACCCGGCTCTCACACCCTGCTGTCCTCTATCATTCTCTGTCACCAGCGTGTGTGGCAGCCTGGGCTGAGACAGCTTCCCGGGCACACACACAGCCGCACCCGAGTACTTCACAGGTCTTTAACCCTTTCCGTGCTCATGACGAGCTCAGCTCGTCATGCTGCGCGGTAGCGCTGTGCGCACTACGAGCTGAGCTCGTCACGACCCCACCCGCGATCGGAATGTCCAGCATACGAGCGGAATTCCGATCGCGGTCAAGGGGTTAAAAGACCATTTGCATGATAACGAGGCTTTGTTGTATTTCACCTCTTCTTAGCGCCCCTGCAGCTCCACTCGGACTATCGCTGGAATCGCCCGGCCCCCATAGAGCAGAGTCTGTGTTTGCTGACACTCTGTAAAAAAAAAAAAAAAAAACACAGGTGCGATGTCTGCAAGGTCCGCGGGCCGCCAAGGAAGGCTTGCCGGGCCGCTAGCGGCCCGCGGGCCGTACTATGAGTACCCGTGATCTAGAGTATGTACCTTAAAATGAACACGGCCTTGCGTTTGAGGACCCACATTTAATCTGCCTTCTAAATTTAAGTGTGGGCTAATCATCTACTGTTCACAGATGTGAACTATGCTGAAAATCTGCCGACAATGGGATAAAAGTCATTTTGAAATGCAGGTGGCAATTCATGCTGGTGCGTAGTCAAGATTTTTTGCGAGACTCATGGAGAGGCTGTTATATTTGAATGTCAGCAGCCAATCAGCACAATGTTTATAACATAGGGACTTACTTTGATTGGTTGAGAAGATGACCACCATTTGGTTATGATTTACAGCCAACCATAACACGTGTGAGCAGGCCTCACCATCCTGGATTGTCTTATGCGTTCAGGAGGGCGCAGGAAGTCCAAATTATGGAAGTTTTCTCTGTTCTGGCAGAAATTCACACGTTTTCCAAGTCTGTCTACCCAGCGGATAATAGTGAGTTTCTTCCCCAAATTCTGCTCTGTCAATGAAGTAGTGAGGATAATTTCACTTGATCTGCTTTCCAACTAATTTTCTCCACCAACCCTACATATATTGCCCAAGTATTGCTTTTTTCTTTGAAGGTTCTATTTACAACTTATACATTAGGGTAAATTTGTGTTACCCTAATTGTATTCCTTTCAGAAGGTGCCAGTGCTGTTTTCCTTAAAATAACATTTTTGTCTTCATAGACATTAAGGGCCTGATTATGATTGTCTTCGGTCGGACAGCCGCCCATTATTGCAGCAGTCAGGAGACCGCCCGACAAGCAGGCAGCGGTCCGACCGCCGTATTTCGATATGACCGACGTCCTGTTGGTCGGAAAGTGCTCCATATCATGGTGGCTTTTGCGGCGGCCAAGGAAGAGGACTGCAGTACAAGCCCCTGTGGTACAGAGCACCTCCTGCACATCCAAAGAGCGTGTGCCATGCACCATGTCATGTGCTATGCACACGGTGCATGGAGGTGAGTGGGGGCACTACATGTGCCCCAAGGGCCACTTTACAGTGGCCCACGACAGATGGGGGCCCTGTTTGAGGGCCTCATATCTCTTTCTGACAGCCTCTTGTTGGAGGTCTTCTTGCCATGAAAAGGCTGTCGGAAAGGGATATTGTAATCTTGATGGCGGTGCCTGCCTCAGCACCACCGCCATTCAGGGACATGACTCCGACCACCGCCCGTCAGGATCTCTGATCCTGGTGGAGGCGGCGGTCTTCCCTCCGACAGCTGTGGGTCCGACCGCCGGAATTCCAACCCGGTGGTCGGACCGAAGGGCTGTCAGCTGTCGGACCACCACTGAACAGCCTGTCGGTGGTGGTCCGACTGCCATTGTAATCAGGCCCTAAGTAAGGGACAAACTAGACCAAATCTGTTTTACTTTCGCCAACACTTTTCCAGAATATTTTTTTAGCCTTTTAGGCAGAAAGGACTGGAAGTCAGAGTGAGGGCTAACATTTTATCCCTCATTAGAGAATGTTAGATAATTTTCAGTAGTGCAGAGACAGAATATCGAGTACAAAATATCGAGTCATTAATATCGTGAGTCAGGAATATCGACAGTAAAAATATCATGGTCAAGAATATAGATTTAAGGCAAGTAATATTGATTTTAAAAATATCGAAGTGTTTAATATCGTTTGCAAAAATATAGTTGTTAAAAATATCGTTTTTTATTAGTTATGGATTATAGTATATATTTATATATATATGTGATGTATTTTTTTGTATAAGATTTGTTTGTATTTTTAATATATGTGTTAAAGTTTTAGTAGTTATACATTTTTTTTTATTTGATTTTTGCGCTTTTAGTTCCGTAGCGGGTTGTGGGTTTATAGGGGAATAGGGAGGGAAATAATTTAATTATATTACATTTATTGTTATTATTTTATTAGAATTTTGTGTTTTTTGTTCCGTAGCGGGTTGTGGGTTTATAGAGGAATAGGGTGGGAAGTAATTTATTTATATTAAATTTATTATTTTTTTTAATTGTATTTTTGTATTTTTATTTCCATAGCGGGTTGTGGGTTTATAGAGGTATAGGGTGGGAAGTAATTGAATTATATTTAATTTTTTAATTATTTTTTATTTATTAATATTTGTTTAATTGAGTTGTTATAGTGTTAAATGTGTAAAGTAATTTATTACCAATTATTTAATAATTGGTCGTTAATTCATTTAAATTAATTGATTGGTAATTAATTATGGTAATTGTGTAATTAATTTTAGGTGTGCGTTGTGGTGTTTACAGGTGTAAATGGTGGGAAGACATTTATTTTTAATTTATGAATTAATAATTGGTTGTTAATTAAATTTAATTAATTAATTTGTAATATATTTTAGTAATTGTGTAATTAATTATATTTGTGTGTGGTAGTTTTTATAGGTGTAAAGGGTTTGAAGGGTGGCAAGTAAATATTTTTTAATTGATGAATTAATAATTACTTGCTAATTAATTTTAATTAATTAATTGGTAATTAATTATGGTAATTGTAATTAATTTAATGTGTGTTGTGGTGTTTATAGGAGTAAAGGGTGGGAAGTAATTTGTGTTTAATTAATTAATATATAGTTGTTAATTAATGTTACTTATTTGATCTTTATTTAGGGTAAATGTTTTGTTTTTTTGTGTTTTATTTTTACTTTTAAAGGGGTAAAGGGTGGGTATTAAATACAATTTTGTTATTTAATTAATAGTTGTTTATTATTTTATAGTTTAATTTAGGTGTGTGTTGTGGATATTAGAGTGTTAAAGCTTGTGTACTCAATTATTGTTTATATTTTTGTATTAATATGACATTTTTTTAATTGATTATTAATTATGTAAATAATGGAAATAAATGTAATTACAAATGTTGAAGTGTTTTGTTATTGGTGTGGTGTTATAGGGTATGAAATAAAATAAATACATTAATGTTTTAAATAATTTTTTGTTTGTTAATATTTGCTACTTTTAAATAATTATTGTTTATAAATGTATTTATTAATTTATTTTATATATTATTTGTAGTTTTTTTATTTGTAACTAGGATTATAATATGTGTTCTTTTTACATGTTTAATAGATTTAATTTTATATTTTATAAATGTTGTATTTTTTATTTTTATGATTTTTTTAATTTTGTAAAAAACAAATTCAACTGTTTAAGTGTTATTAGTAATTTTTGTTTTTCTGCTATCCAACACTTTCCCTACTGTTGCACTCTTTAAAGTGGGAATAGTAGTTTTTATCCCTCCGCTATCTAACATTACCCCTACTATTACACTCACTGGAGTGGGAATAGTCATTTTTGCCCCTTTGCTATCCAACACTTTCCCTACTATTGCACTCTTTGGAGTGGGAATAGTATTTTTTACTCCTCCGCTATCCAACACTTTCCCTACTGTTGCACTCTTTGGAGTGGGAATAGTCATTTTTCCCCCTCTGCTATCCAACACTTTCCCTACTGTTGCAATCACTGGAGTGGGAATGGTAATTTTTACCCCTCCGCTATCCAACACTTTCCCTACTGTTGCACTCTTTGGAGTGGGAATAGTAATTTTTTCCCCTCCGCTACCCAACACTTTCCCTACTTTGCACTCACTTGAGTGGGAATAGTAATTTTTACCCCTCCGCTATCCAACACTTTCCCTACTGTTGCACTCTTTGGAGTGGGTGTAGTAATTTTTACCCCTCCGCTATCCAACACTTTCCCTACTGTTGCACTCTTTGGAGTGGGAATAGTAATTTTTCCCCTTCGCTATCCAACACTTTCCCTACTATTGCTATCACTGGAGTGGGAGTAGTAATTTTTACCCCTCCGCTATCCAACACTTTCCCTACAGTTGCACTCTTTGGAGTGGGAATAGTAATTTTTTCCCCTCCGCTATCCAACACTTTCCCTACTGTTGCTATTACTGGAGTAGGAATAGTAATTTTTACCCCTCCACTATCCAACACTTTCCCTACTGTTGTACTCACTGGAGTGGAATAGTAAATTTAATTATTCCGCTATCCAACACTTTCCCTACTGTTGCACTTATTGTAATGGGAAATCTTAGTTTAATCTTTTTTAATGGTTTAATGTTTTAATTTATTATAGAATGTTTTTTTATTTTAAATTATTGATATATATTTTATTTTTATATAATTTTAAAATTTAATAATTAAATAAAGATAATAGTTAATAAATTAATTTTAAGTAAATATATGTATATGTATAAATTATAATGTTTGTGTGTTTATATTTTTTTTAATTAAGTCTATTTGTTACATTTAGTTAAAATGTATATTAAATGTAATTTATTTTGTTAAAAATAATATTAGTATTTAATATATTTAATATATATTATTTTATTTTATATATATTTTTAAATCTATAATTTGTACATCTATATTTTTTACCTCGATATTTTTGAGTCAATATTTTTGTACTTACCTGTTAAGGTATGGGAGTCGATATTTTTGTAGTCGATATTTTTTCCTCGATATTTTTTACATCGATGTTTGTTATATCGATATTCTATCAGTGAACCTTTTCAGTAATAGCTTCAGTTAGTAATTGAGCTACTGCACCAAAAACATAGCTTTAAATGTCAATAAAATGCCAATATAGAAGTCCCCTGTGTTTTTTCTACATTATGATTTACTATAATCTTTTGATGCTGCTTAAGGGCACATGACTGTGGCACAGTAGTAACGGGATTAAAGTTACAGTAAACACTTTGAGCCAGATTAACAATGATGTGACACAGCACAATGCAGCAAGACAACTTCCTGCGCTGTGTCACATGGAGAGGGCAGGAATGCAGCATCCCTGTTCTTTCCCTGTGCTGGCGCACACAGTACGGCCAGGCACCAACGCAAGCACCCTTGGACCATGTTGCAAGGGTGCCTGTATTGCAGACAGGATTATTTTTGTGCAGGAAAAGATAACTTCCTGCACAAAAACAATCCTTAGAGGCTTTTTCCTGTTTCTTTGTGTGGAGAGAAAGAGGAAAAAACAAGAAGAACTAAAGTTATTTCTCAACGTTGCGCATTCCCTGGGAGGCACAACGAGGATTTACTACTGGTTGTAAATCTGGGAATGCCACAAAGTCCATGTGTGGATGCGTGGGAATATCCACTCTCCACCCATGGAATGTCTTCTCAGGGCAGAGTAAAGCAAGGTAGCGACTTGCGCTGTGTTGCATTACTCCAGATTTACTATGCCATGCAGAGTCAAGCAAGGTGGCTCTGCATGGCATAGTAAATTTCACTTAAGGCTTGTTGTTGCCCTTGCGTCACTTTGCCTGACACAAAGCTAACACAATCTTTTCGTAAATCTGGCCTTTTATGTTGGAAAATATGTTTCATGTATAGTACACTTTTAGAGTAAATATTTTTACATCAAACCTCCTTTAAATCAGAACATTGAACTTGAAAATTAGCGCCTTATGGATGTTTTCATGGAGCTGATAATTGTATGGCCTCAAATGTCTAGGGGGTCCATTACGATGGCGGGCGGACAAAGTCCGCCCGCCTCCGTAACGGAATGCGGGACCGTCCGCCAGGGGTGCGGCGGTCCCGCACCTGCAATTAGGATGCCACCGCCACCGTGGCGGGGGCATCCCCCATTCCCAGCATTGTGGCAGGCGGTGCTCACAGCACCGCCCGCCACAATGCTGGAAATGCATGTTGTGCATTTGCATGCACAAGGTGAAAGGCACCGCGCGGTGCCTGCCACCTTTTGCATGCAAATGCAGTGGGGTACCATAGGTACCCCCCATGTGTACCCCCCACCCCCCAACACCCTGGGGGCCCGCAATGGGCCCCCAATGGCAAAGACCGCATGCCTTTCCATGGCGGCAACGCCGCCATGGAAAGGCTGATCTCTGCATACATTCTAATATGGATGGCGGCCACCATATTAAAGGTGTTTTCCGCTCCGTCGACGAGTCGACCGGCGGAAATGCGGCGGACGGTCTTTCCGTCCGCCGCAGACCCCCCAGCCATCCTAATATGGCGGGGGGTCTTTCTGGTGTGGATGGCGGGCGGTTTGCCCCCGCCGGGCTGGCGGTGGCTACCGCCGACCCGGCAGGGGCAAACCACCCACCATCCTAATGACCCCCTAAGATTTGAAGGCCTAATGCTGTGATTATTGACATTCCGGATGACATCGGGGGAGAAATATATCCACTTCATTTAAGAAAACTTACATAAAGAACGGAAGGATATTGATAGCAGTATCTAAAAAATTTGGAGTTCCATGGGCATCTTCAAGGTATCAGTACCTTATATTTATTATAGATTTAGGGAACATCATTTTTAGACAAAGACTGCCTCAGGGGTAAAAGAACCGTGGATCTGATTTGAACTTGGGTGTTTCGGTAAACAATCTCCAATTTCTGGAGAAAGTGCTAAACCTGTAAGAGAATTCACTGGTCGACATTCCTCCGCCATAGAGATAGTAGCGTTGAGAAAGTTACACTGCCATCCTATTCTCTAGAACCTCTTCTGGATCTGGGAGTTGCTAAAGAAATATTACCTATAAATATCAAAGGGAACTAGCTACTAAATAGGAGCTCCTGGTATGTGTATGTATGGCGACACATATGTGTTTTTAGAAGACCCTCACTCACCAACCTAGTTGGTGACATGCTTCATCATCGGGTCCCACCCAAGGTACCGAATGTACCTTGGGTGTGCTGCGACGCCTGGATACAGCGGAGCTGGTTCTGTGCAGTGAGTGTGCAGTGAGAGTGAGATGAGTGTGGTTTAAAAAGCTGTCCGTAGGGTCCCGTTCAGGTAACAAAAGGACTATTTTAATGTATGGGCCCTCGGCAGTGGTTAAAAAGAGAGGTGGATATCTCTGGAGTTAATTAGGTTCCGATATCCTGGTCAACATGTTTCAGCCAGTCTCTCTATACTGGGCTGGCTTTCTTCAGGACCTTATGTGTGTGAGGTTAAAATGGTGGTCTGGAACAAAGTGTGTAAGAGACCATCTATGTGGTGCACTCGCTAAGGTGCATTATGTGATAGAGGATGATTTCCTCTAGCAACGCATACCTGTTATAGGGGATAAAAAGACGATAGACAAACATACACATTGATCCATTTAGATGTTGTTGTTTAAGCACATCTATTATTGTGAATCAGGAGCGTGGTGTCCGTGCTCTAATCGAATAAATTGCGTAGTGAGGACGGACCGTGGCGTTTTAGTGCATTGTAATTAAATCAAAACAATGTATACGCCTCTTATATATGCGTTAACAAGTGAAAATCAATATACGATATTACATGGTGATAAATAAAGGGATAAAAAGGTAAAACCATGTTTGCTCACTCAGGAATTGTCTGAGAAATGCCCCATGAGTTCCGTGGGGGCCCGACCTATTGTCACACTCTGTGTGTTTTCGGAAAAGAAAATGAAAAAAATGAAAAGGAGTAAACAGTAAAAGCACACACATCGTGAGTTGCTGGCGTGCCATATTACTGCAGGACTATTAGTGCCTCTCTGGCTGGAACCCCCTGAACAAAGCCCCACTTACTTCTTCAAGATCAAGGGCCCGTCTCCGTACCTAGTCTGGCCGCATCAGAACTCCGACGGTGAATGACTGGTACGCGATGGGAGTTTAAATACCTTAGCAGATTCTGCCGGTAAAAGCAGGTTTTCTCTAACGGCCTCGAGGTGCGTGTGATCAGTTTCCATTCCTTGCACCTGCGAGGATAAACAGAGAAGAAAGCGTGCGCACGTGTTTGTGTGTTTACGCTGCGTATGGATAAAGTTAAGTTAGGAATACTTGTAAATAAGTTAAATATCTGGAAATTCCCTTTATGGTATTGCTTAACTTTATAATTAAAAAGGGATATTTTAATCGGCTGTATTGTACTGAAGAAAGCGCGTTAGAATGTTGGTTGTTTGGGTATATCTCCTCGGGGATAGACAGGACTCCGTGCTGGGACTGCCTCCTAGGGGACGTTTAACCATATGCACACGTGTCCCGCCTGTGGGTATCGTACATATGTTCAAGATATTTTAGCAATATTTTATGGGTTAGGGAGGGCGAAAAATTCGGCCAATTCCACCTGAAGTTGGAATTTGTCTAGACGGGTCATGGGCACAAATGAGAGTCCTTTGTTGAGTACCCTTTCCTCCGTCATGGAGAGTGAAGTATCTGACAGATTAAACACCAGGGATGGTGTGTGTTGATTGGTTTTATTTATCTCATCCCACTGGGTCCTGGTTGTGGTTCCCTTGTCTTGCTTCTGGTTGCCCCTGCTGGTCCCTCTTCGTCCGACCAATGTACTTGGGGTTGATTTCGTCTCCTTCCTCTGGTACGATGGCCTCTCCCTAAAAAAGGGGGGCGTTGGTTGGGTTGGTAGTAGACCTGTGGACCGGGTTGGTACATTGGTGGCCATCCAAAGAATGGGTTCTGTGGTGGTGGGTTGAATAGTGGTGGGCCATAATGTTGGCCTTGGTGATGGCAACAACAAGCCTTAAGTGAAAATCCTTCTGCAGAAAGAACAACGTTGGATATATCGTCTTTCCACTAATAACACAGGATTGAATGACAATATACCGTGGAATAGTATTCACATTTGACTATATGTACTTTTCTCACAAAAAAAAACCCTATGTTTTGATTAAGCGCCCTCTAATACCTATGTGTCTTCATCATGACCACTTCCTTATGTACTACTCAGTTATACACTGCACCATGCAGAGGGTATATATGCACACCAGATCTAGGCATATAACGAGTCTTCAACTAACAGGCGCCCCACTTAAAATCGCCCTCCCTAACCCATAAAATATTGCTAAAATATCTTGAACATATGTACGATACCCACAGGCGGGACACGTGTGCATATGGTTAAACGTCCCCTAGGAGGCAGTCCCAGCACGGAGTCCTGTCTATCCCCGAGGAGATATACCCAAACAACCAACATTCTAACGCGCTTTCTTCAGTACAATACAGCCGATTAAAATATCCCTTTTAATTATAAAGTTAAGCAATACCATAAAGGGAATTTCCAGATATTTAACTTATTTACAAGTATTCCTAACTTAACTTTATCCATACGCAGCGTAAACACACAAACACGTGCGCACGCTTGCTTCTCTGTTTATCCTCGCAGGTGCAAGGAATGGAAACTGATCACCCGCACCTCGAGGCCGTTAGAGAAAACCTGCTTTTACCGGCAGAATCTGCTAAGGTATTTAAACTCCCATCGCGTACCAGTCATTCACCGTCGGAGTTCTGATGCGGCCAGACTAGGTACGGAGACGGGCCCTTGATCTTGAAGAAGTAAGTGGGGCTTTGTTCAGGGGGTTCCAGCCAGAGAGGCACTAATAGTCCTGCAGTAATATGGCACGCCAGCAACTCACGATGTGTGTGCTTTTACTGTTTACTCCTTTTCATTTTTTTCATTTTCTTTTTCCGAAAACACACAGAGTGTGACAATAGGTCGGGCCCCCACGGAACTCATGGGGCATTTCTCAGACAATTCCTGAGTGAGCAAACATGGTTTTACCTTTTTATCCCTTTATTTATCACCATGTAATATCGTATATTGATTTTCACTTGTTAACGCATATATAAGAGGCGTATACATTGTTTTGATTTAATTACAATGCACTAAAACGCCACGGTCCGTCCTCACTACGCAATTTATTCGATTAGAGCACGGACACCACGCTCCTGATTCACAATAATAGATGTGCTTAAACAACAACATCTAAATGGATCAATGTGTATGTTTGTCTATCGTCTTTTTTATCCCCTATAACAGGTATGCGTTGCTAGAGGAAATCATCCTCTATCACATAATGCACCTTAGCGAGTGCACCACATAGATGGTCTCTTACACACTTTGTTCCAGACCACCATTTTAACCTCACACACATAAGGTCCTGAAGAAAGCCAGCCCAGTATAGAGAGACTGGCTGAAACATGTTGACCAGGATATCGGAACCTAATTAACTCCAGAGATATCCACCTCTCTTTTTTAACCACTGCCGAGGGCCCATACATTAAAATAGTCCTTTTGTTACCTGAACGGGACCCTACGGACAGCTTTTTAAACCACACTCATCTCACTCTCACTGCACACTCACTGCACAGAACCAGCTCCGCTGTATCCAGGCTGCCGCAGCACACCCAAGGTACATTCGGTACCTTGGGTGGGACCCGATGATGAAGCATGTCACCAACTAGGTTGGTGAGTGAGGGTCTTCTAAAAACACATATGTGTCGCCATACATACACATACCAGGAGCTCCTATTTAGTAGCTAGTTCCCTTTGATATTTATACTATACCCAGGGGAAGTGAACTGGCCCCTATCTCCTCGCTCTTCTTTTGATTATTACCAAAGAAATATTACCCCCAGGTCCCTCCTGTCCTCGTCCCAATCATTACAAAGTGGAGATAACCCATCTCCTGACAGAAAAAAAGTCAGAGGAATGCTGGGACCCTAACCCTGACCCTCCCACTGGGAATACATAAGCAGTACTTACCCAGCATTCCGCCTGTTCTTTTTTTCTGTCTATAGACAGGATGGACGTGGTGCTGGTGCTGCTCCTGCTGGGCGTTTCTTCTCTCCTCTCCCCACCCAGCTGCCTGGCTGTGCAAGCGGGGGGGTTTGCTGCCCTTCCTCCGGGCCTGCCGGGCTTGCTGGGAGGCTAGGTTATTTGCGGCCGGCTCTGGTGCGCCGGCCTCCCGGTTGCTTCCGGGTTGCAGGGCGCGTGTTCCTGAGGCCTGGCCGGGTGGAAGACGCACCGCGCTTGCTGTATCCTGGCCTTCCCGGCTCTGGTGGGGCCTTGGTGGATGCCTTTGGCTGGCTGTTGGGGTGGTGGCCTTGTTCCTGGTGGTGTCCTGGCCCCCACTGCGGGTGAGTTCCGCCTAGCGGTTTATTTTCTGTTTTTTTATGGCCAGTGTGTGCTCTTCTTTTCTGGCTGGTTCACGGTCAGGGGGGTGCTTATTTCTGTCTGTCACCCCTCCTGTGTGCCGCTGTCCACTGTCCGGCTAGGGCCCGGTGCCTTTGTCTGGTGTCCATGCATTGGCGGCCGTCTTCGCACAGTGGGCGGTGTGGCATTTTCATGGCCTGAGTGTCCGGAGTTCTTTCCTCTGGGAGGTCTTCTATTTTGGAGCGTTCTAGGCCCTGCGGACCTCTTCCTGGCATGCTTGTTTTGTGCTGTAGGGGGGAGGACATGGCCTCTACGGCTGGGGCGGTGGACCTCGCAGCTGGGGGACCGAGTTTGTGCCTTGGCAGCGACGCTCACCATCTTGTGTTTCTGGGCCAATCACTTCACCTCCCAGCAAGCAAGGGCTCCTTGGCTGTGTCCTGCGTCTTGGGGTTGCTGGTCTGGGCCGCCTGGGTTTTCCCTCTGGCCATTCCTCCCTGGAGCTGGCTTCTCTCCTCTGGTCTTGGAGATTTTTTGTGTTTGTCCTGGTTGATTCCTGGTTGGGGACTCACTTTGGGATTCAGGGTGCTGGTGGTTTCCTTTTTCCCTGCTTCCCCGGGCTGCTGGTTCTCGGCGGGTGCTGGTCTGGTCTCTGTTTCTGGGTCTGCCTCCCTTGCCGGTGTGCTCTTGGGGTGTCCTGGCCGGCCCTCTCTGGTCCCCGCTGCTGCGTGGTGTTTCCGTGCGCCTCGCCTGCTCTGGTGCCTCAGTGGCTTCTTGCTTCCCCTGGGGTGTCCTGTGTTTTGCCTCTTGGCTGGGGGTTCTTCACGCTGCGGGTCCCCTCTTCGTTTGCTTGCGTTGGGTGCTGTTCTTCATCTGTTTTCTGTGCCATGCTTCCTGTCTGGTTCCTCCTGTGCTTTCTTGACTTCGGGCGTACCGCCCTGTGCTCCTCTGGTCTCGTCTGGTCCCGGTGGTTGGCAGGATGGGGCCTGATTGGTGCCTGGATGGGGGTGCCTGGGGCTGTTGGGTTCCCCTTGGCTTGCGCTGGCCTGCGTCTTTCTCCTCCAGCTTGGTTCGCTGGTGGGGGGGGGCGCTTGTCCCTGCCTGGTGCTGGTGGTTCTCTTTGGCTGGGGTTGTGCCACGGCTTTCCCCCGTTGTCCTGTTGTTCCGCCTTCATTGGCCCTTCTTGTGGCCTGCGGTCTTTTTGCACTGGCGCTGTCCTGCGGCTGTTGGTTCCCCGGCCCTTCCGTCGCTGTGTTTTGGGTCCCCTGTGCTGCTCCACTAGGGGTGTTCTTGTTTCTCCTTGGGTGTGTGGTGGTCCGGGGGCTGTGTTCCGGCCGCTCCTGGTCGGCGAGCTTGCGGCTGCTTCTGCCTGGCCTCTGGCGGTGCTTCCTTGTGGTCGCCGGGTGCCATCGGCCCTTCCTCCCTGTAGTCGCCTGGCCTGCGACCATGTCTCTCTGAGAGTTTCTGCTCTAGTCTGCTCTCCGGCGTTACGCTGGGTCGGGCCTGGTTGGTTCCTGGATGGGGGCCCGCATGGGTCTACCTGGTGCAGTTGGCTTCGTTCCTCGGGGTTTGGCCTGGTTTGTACCTATTTTGGTGTTTGCCTGGTTCTGCCTGTTGCTGTTGGCTTTTGTGCCTGGTTGCGGCCTGGTGGGGTGTCTGCCTGGGTCTTCTGGTGCTGTCTGCTCGGGGTTGCCCGGTTCCTCGCTTGCGGCGCTCCTGGGCTCCCTGGTGGGGCTCTGTTGGGGCTGGCTGTGCTGTGGTTTTCTGCCGGCACTGGGGTGTGTTTTCCCCTGGCGTTCTCCTGTGCTTTTTTTCTGGCGTGGTCTCCGCCTGTGGGGTGGCTGGTCCCTCTGCTGTCGGATTCTGGTCCTTGCGGGTGTGGTGTGTTCCTGCCATTATGCCCTCTTGGCTCCGGGTGGGCCTGTCTTGGCCTGTCACTCGCTCTTGTCTTCCCTGCTTGCCTGCTCCCGCTGTGGGTGTCGGTGGGGCGGCGTGCCCCACCCGGGGGGGGGTCCCGTGGTGTTCTTCTTGCCTGTGCAGTTGTCTGCGGGCTTGGCTGCTGATCCCCGGGGGTCTATGGCTGTGTTTTGGGGGGGTCTGATGGCCTGCTGCCTTCCCTCCCTGTCTGAGCAGGAAACAGTCATTACATTGCATGCGTAACAACGCATGCGATTACAACACGGTCGTTACAACGACCGCATTGTTACATCGAAGTACCATTACAGCGAAAGTCGTTACAACGACTTGCTGTAGGGGGCGCTCTAAGCTAAGGAATAGTATAATTTAATATTCCAACACCTTCCCTATTGTTACACACACTGGAGTTGGAATAGTAAATTATAGTATTCCAACTTCCAGCGCCCCCTACAGCAAGTCGCTGTAACGACTTGCGTTGTAATGGTACTGCCATGTAACAACGCTGTCGTTGTAACGACCCTGTTGTAATCGCATGCATTGTAAATAGAGCATTAGGTTTGTCATTATCACACGCATACTCCGGCCCCTTTGTCTACCTCATTACACCCATGGTGTTGAGATCTATTTGAAAATGGACCCTCAATTTCTTTTTGTGGAATTCGAACAACATTTGGTTATTGAGTTGCAAGCAATGGGTCGGACTCAATGGGGATCATCAGGGATTTTTTTTCAATTTTACCTTCTTACATGGAACTAAACGGAATAATTTACATGTCAACATAATTTTTATAGCTAGACTGAATATTTGAAATTAAGAATATAACTGTATTCACAATAAAAATATTAAAATAAATATTTCCTATCTAAACAATTAGCCAACCAGATTAATTCTTAACAGTGTTATTATTATATTACTAAATAAGCATCATAGCTGTTAGGTGCAGATAACTTTTGTTTTTTAAAAGGGGGCGATCATTTGAATTCCATTCAAACATGGTTATTAAATGGCTAATCAACAAAGCAACAATCACCATTTTGCAGGCTCATGAGGAGGGAACTTCAGAATGCTTAGTTAATGTCAACTGGGTTGGTTTTTCATTTAATTCTAAATCATTCCCAAATGATTTAATGGAAGCAAATGGGTTATTTGTTGAGAATAGTGAGGTTCGTTCACATGTATAAGTCTGCTACCTTCTGTTTACTGAGAACCAAGCACCTTGTTGTAGCACTTGACTCTCTTAGGCTAGCGAGGCAGAATAGTCAAACGCCTACTCAGGAAGGTGATATGGGCTAGTACCCCAGTCCAAAGGCACACAACAAAAAACATCCAATAAATCATTGTCCGGTCAGTGCTATTGCTTAGAAGTAAAAGTACTGGATTACGCACACACAACTCAATAATATGCATTAATTTACGTATACATACATGATGTCAGATGGAAATACCTATGGTGACACAGTTCATGCCCCTAGTGCACGCAAACCTTATCACCACACTACCCCCCACATATATTAGACACAGTAGAATGGGGTGCAGTTATCAAAAGGAGGCCTACTGTTTCAGAACATTGATAAAAACAGAAACATGTCACCATAAACCAATGCAGCCCATTAAACTCACTAGGGGGCCTATTACGATGGCGGGCGGAGACACGACCGCGGTGCCGGCAGTGGCGTTAACACCCATTTACTGCACGCCGCCAGCGGTCTTCACGCCCGCCATATTAGGATGGCCACACATTGCACATTTCCCGCCCGCTGCGGTGCGACGCCAACCGCCATCAAAGTGCGCCCGCCACCACGGCGGAGTGAGCCAATCACCACACACCGCCGTGCGGAATGACGACCCGTACGCCGCGACGGAGAAACCGCACAGCGAAAGACGGCGGAGACATCACAGCGGAGACAGAAAAGAAACACCCGGGACACACCGCGATGGATCCTGCCCTACACGCCTTTCCGGTGCTGTACATGATACACCACCTGCAAGTTATCCACCGCCGCGGACGCCTCCGCAGGTATGTACAGACACAACAGTGCAAGTAACACAATACACAGATCCAGGGTGGAAAAACATCGCATGGGAACACCACACACCCCTGTGGGGACAGGCACACAGCCATCACTGCACACACACATGTCCCACCTGTCACAAAAACATCTCGCCACATACTGCCCACCCATGTACCGCATTCCTGAACAAATGTCCCGGTCACGTCACCGCCGCGGTCAGTGTGCATGAAACCATGCACACAACGCAGAGCACATGGCCAGCGCATGCCAAGGGCACAGTACAAATCGCACAGAGCCACAACTCCATCCACAACACACCAGCTACCTCCCTGAAGGGACACAACATGTGCCTCACAAGTGCCACTCCTGCACAACAACCACACAACTACAGCCACAGCATGCCCCACGTCCCAACAACTGCATATACAGCCACAGCAGGACCCTTTGCAAAGGAACACATAGCACAGAAGCCCAGGCCCCAGCCAACACACACACCACAACAACATCACACACAAGCCAAGAACACTGAGGCCAGGCACAAAATGTACACACACACAAATGAGGACCAAACACTTCACTGCACACACTACCTGACAAGTCACACACACACACACCACTCTGACTCACAGCTACATACACACACCACATGCCAGCAGTAATGGAGGACAACATATAGGAAAGCCAAAGTGAGGTGCCCACAAATGGAAGGGCAGTGACACAACCATCAAGCATGTGTGATGCACATGCAAGACAAGACACATGTGAGAACACACACAGCCCATCACAGCACACATGGCTGACACAGTCAGTCAACACAAACCACGGTCACCCCAATGCAACAACTCCTGGAGACAGCAAGGACACCCATGTATAGGCACAGGGATGTAAGGAAGGCCCTGAACTCAAACACTGACCAGCCACACATAGGCATCCAAATACTGGACAAGACAATGTCTGCTGCACAACACACAGGGCCCAGTGACAAACTACATGACAGCCAAGCACAAGTAGGATATGTCACACATACCTCCTCCCACAACAGCAACACACAATACTGCCATGTGCACAAAACACAACCACAGGGCTAAACAAGTACACATACAGGCACACCACTCCAGGGTCACACATGGCAGTAGTTGACAATGCAGGTGCACACACATCCACAGTCACAACAAAGTCACCCCCTTCACACCATACACTTCTCCACCACCCAAGTGCACACATTGGAAGTAAGCCATGGGACCTGGATAACTCATCACCACAAGATGTCCATACACCGACACTGATTGGCACACAGAAAGGAAGCTCACACAGACCCCATGACCCTGGCCTGCCTGCCTGTAAGCCTGTGCCCAAACTCCCACCCTGTGCTGCCATTGCCCACAAACCTGACATGTGTCCACCATAGATAACATAAGCCAAGAAGGAAGATGAATACAAGATTTCATTGCCAACCACCTGCACTGCACCCATAAGTATCACAGTCATGTAGAAATGAAGTGCCTCCCACCCCTGCAAAAAAATGAAATGTGGCTCAACCCATTGGCAATGTCGAAGTGGCATACTGAGCCTGTGACACAGTAAACCATGCACACACAGAAACAACTTTATTCAGGAAGGACACTGACACAACTCACTGCAGGACCAACTGTGTTTATTCACAATTTGCATATTGAGACAACAAATTTGGGCAACAGCAAAGCCAGTGGGCATTTCAATATGCACAGTATTTACATGAGAAGCTGCACAAGCAGGGGGCAAACAGAAGTGAACCACAAGGCAAGTACAATGTGCAGAGTAGTTACATGAGAAGCTGCACAGGCAGGGGGCACACAGTAGTGAACAACAAGGCCAGTGGGCAGGACAAAGTGCAGAGTGAGTCCATGAGAAGCTGCACAGGCAGGGGGCAAACAGCAGTGAACCACAAGGCAAGTACAATGTGCAGAGTAGTTACATCAGAAGCTGCACAGGCAAGGGGCAAACAGCAGTGAACAACAAGGCCAGTGGCCAGGACACAGTGCAGGTGAGGTACATGAGATCCTGCACAGGCAAGGGGCAAACAGCAGTGAACAACAAGGCCAGTGGCCAGGACACAGTGCAGGTGAGGTACATGAGATCCTGCACAGGCAAGGGGCAAACAGCAGTGAACAACAAGGCCAGTGGCCAGGACACAGTGCAGGTGAGGTACATGAGAAGCTGCACAGGCAAGGGGCAAACAGCAGTGAACAACAAGGCTATTGGCCAGTACAATGTGCAGATTAAGTCCATTAGATCCTGCACAGGCAAGGGGCAAACAGCAGTGAAAAGCAAGGCCAGTGGCCAGTCCAATGTGCAGATTAAGTCCATGAGAAGCTGCACAGGCAGGGGGCAAATAGCAGTGAACAACAAGGCCAGAGGGCAGGACAAAGTGCAGAGTGAGTCCATGAGAAGCTGCACAGGCAGGGGGCAAACAGCAGTGAACCACAAGGCAAGTACAATGTGCAGAGTAGTTACATCAGAAGCTGCACAGGCAAGGAGCAAACAGCAGTGAACAACAAGGCCAGTGGCCAGGACACAGTGCAGGTGAGGTACATGAGATCCTGCACAGGCAAGGGGCAAACAGCAGTGAACCACAAGGCAAGTACAATGTGCAGAGTAGTTACATGAGAAGCTGCACAGGCAGGGGGCACACAGCAGTGAACAACAAGGCCAGTGGGCAGGACAAAGTGCAGAGTGAGTCCATGAGAAGCTGCACAGGCAGGGGGCAAACAGCAGTGAACCACAAGGCAAGTACAATGTGCAGAGTAGTTACATCAGAAGCTGCACAGGCAAGGGGCAAACAGCAGTGAACAACAAGGCCAGTGGCCAGGACACAGTGCAGGTGAGGTACATGAGATCCTGCACAGGCAAGGGGCAAACAGCAGTGAACAACAAGGCCAGTGGCCAGGACACAGTGCAGGTGAGGTACATGAGATCCTGCACAGGCAAGGGGCAAACAGCAGTGAACAACAAGGCCAGTGGCCAGGACACAGTGCAGGTGAGGTACATGAGAAGCTGCACAGGCAAGGGGCAAACAGCAGTGAACAACAAGGCTATTGGCCAGTACAATGTGCAGATGAAGTCCATTAGATCCTGCACAGGCAAGGGGCAAACAGCAGTGAACAGCAAGGCCAGTGGCCAGTCCAATGTGCAGATTAAGTCCATGAGAAGCTGCACAGGCAGGGGGCAAATAGCAGTGAACAACAAGGCCAGTGGGCAGGACAAAGTGCAGAGTGAGTCCATGAGAAGCTGCACAGGCAGGGGGCAAACAGCAGTGAACCACAAGGCAAGTACAATGTGCAGAGTAGTTACATCAGAAGCTGCACAGGCAAGGAGCAAACAGCAGTGAACAACAAGGCCAGTGGCCAGGACACAGTGCAGGTGAGGTACATGAGATCCTGCACAGGCAAGGGGCAAACAGCAGTGAACAGCAAGGTCAGTGGCCAGGACACAGTGCAGGTGAGGTACACGAGAAGCTGCACAGGCAAGGGGCAAACAGCAGTGAACAACAAGGCCATTGGCCAGTACAATGTGCAGATGAAGTCCATTAGATCCTGCACAGGCAAGGGGCAAACAGCAGTGAACAGCAAGGCCAGTGGCCAGTCCAATGTGCAGATTAAGTCCATGAGAAGCTGCACAGGCAGGGGGCACACAGCAGTGAACAGCAAGGCCAGTGGCCAGTCCAATGTGCAGATTAAGTCCATGATAAGCTGCACAGGCAGGGGGCAAATAGCAGTGAACAACAAGGCCAGTGGGCAGGACAAAGTGCAGAGTGAGTCCATGAGAAGCTGCACAGGCAGGGGGCAAACAGCAGTGAACCACAAGGCAAGTACAATGTGCAGAGTAGTTACATCAGAAGCTGCACAGGCAAGGGGCAAACAGCAGTGAACAACAAGGCCAGTGGCCAGGACACAGTGCAGGTGAGGTACATGAGATCCTGCACAGGCAAGGGGCAAACAGCAGTGAGCAACAAGGCCAGTGGCCAGGACACAGTGCAGGTGAGGTACATGAGAAGCTGCACAGGCAAGGGGCAAACAGCAGTGAACAACAAGGCCATTGGCCAGTACAATGTGCAGATGAAGTCCATTAGATCCTGCACAGGCAAGGGGCAAACAGCAGTGAACAGCAAGGCCAGTGGCCAGGACACAGTGCAGGTGAGGCACATGAGAAGCTGCACAGGCAAGGGGCACACAGCAGTGAACAGCAAGGCCAGTGGCCAGTCCAATGTGCAGATTAAGTCTATGAGAAGCTGCACAGGCAGGGGGCACACAGCAGTGAACGACAAGGCCAGTGGGCAGGACAAAGTGCAGAGTGAGTCCATGAGAAGCTGCACAGGCAGGGGGCACACAGCAGTGAACAGCAAGGCCAGTGGCCAGGACACAGTGCAGGTGAGGCACATGAGAAGCTGCACAGGCAAGGGTCACACAGCACTGAACGACAAGGCCAGTGGGCAGGACAAAGTGCAGGTGAGGTACATGAGATCCTGCACAGGCAAGTGGCACACAGCAGTGAACAGCAAGGCCAGTGGCCAGTCCAATGTGCAGATTAAGTCCATGAGAAGCTGCACAGGCAGGGGGCACACAGCAGTGAACGACAAGGCCAGTGGGCAGGACAAAGTGCAGAGTGAGTCCATGAGAAGCTGCACAGGCAGGGGGCACACATCAGTGAACGACAAGGCCAGTGGGCAGGACAAAGTGCAGAGTGAGTCCATGAGAAACTGCACAGGCAGGGGGCACACAGCAGTGAACGACAAGGCCAGTGGGCAGGACAAAGTGCAGAGTGAGTCCATGAGAAGCTGCACAGGCAGGGGGCACACAGCAGTGAACGACAAGGCCAGTGGGCAGGACAAAGTGCAGGTGAGGTACATGAGATCCTGCACAGGCAAGTGGCACACAGCAGTGAACAGCAAGGCCAGTGGCCAGTCCAATGTGCAGATTAAGTCCATGAGAAGCTGCACAGGCAGGGGGCACACAGCAGTGAACGACAAGGCCAGTGGGCAGGACAAAGTGCAGAGTGAGTCCATGAGAAGCTGCACAGGCAGGGGGCACACAGCAGTGAACGACAAGGCCAGTGGGCAGGACAAAGTGCAGAGTGAGTCCATGAGAAGCTGCACAGGCAAGGGGCAAACAGCAGTGAAACACAAGGCAAGTACAATGTGCAGAGTAGTTACATCAGAAGCTACACAGGGAATGTATGCAACTCTACCATGCCATGCCCAGCAACAGAGTAATGGGCCTGACAATGGGCATCACACGCACCCCTGTGGACAGACAGGTGTGTAAGGGTGACCACCACTCAGATGGGGCTGTCTGTCGGACTTGGAGCTGACTGTGTGTTGGGGTCAGTTGGAGGACTGCCCTGGGCAGTGGGAGTAACAACTGTGGAAGAGCCAACTGTGCATGTGGTAGCTGGGGGGCTGCTTGGACCAGGTGGAGTGGTGGCCCGGGGAGGTGGACTCATGCCCTGGTGAGACACAGCGTGTGCCGGAGATTGTGGAGGGGTGCCTCTCCACTTCTTGGGGATCCTGAAACGCTTCCCTGTCTGGGGATTGAGGGGAACTGGGGCAGACACAACAGGTGACCCCAACACCAAAGCTGATTCTGGTGTGGATGGTGACCCCCCCTCTGTCCACCAGCTTTGCCCCCTACAGTGTCCTCCCGTGCTGGCTTCACAGGGCTTGGGATGGGAGTGGAGGTCAAGGATGGATTATCCATGGGGCCCTCATCCTGTGTAATGTTTGCAGGCAACACCTTCTCAGTGTGTGTGGAAACTGTCTTTTTGCCTCTGCGAGACGTCTTTGGGACAGGGGAGTCTTTGGCAGGGGAGGAAGGTGAGGCCTGTGACCCTGATGCTGTTTTCTTTGCTTTGTGGCCCTTGCTGTCGCCTGATGGGCTTTTCTCTCTGCGCTCTGGGGTGGCCTTACTCTTATGTGGGGATGGTGTCTGCACCCTAGTACGCTTGGGTTGCTGCTGCTCCTGTGTGCTGCGGGTTCTGTATCGGGACTTTGGGGTCCGTTGGGCATTGTCACTGTCGTCAGAGGTGCACAGTGACACGGGGCCGGACCGAGTGCTGGGAGCCGCTCCCTGACTATGTGCCTGTTGCAGGGCTGCTGTCACAGTTGATGACAAGGACTGCACAGTCCGGTGTAGCCCACCTACGTCAGAATGTAAGCCCTCCATGAAAGCTATAACCTGCCCCAACTTTTTGTCGTGCTCTTGGAAGGCATTGAGAAGTGCTGTCTGCCCCACACACAGCTGGCGTAATAGCTCGACTGCTTCTGCACTGAGGGCAGCAGGGCTGACATGGGCTGGGGCAGCTGTGCCTGGGGTGAAGGTGACTCTTCCCTTCCTACTCGTGCGGACACGGGCAGCACCAGTGGAGGTTGAAGGGAGGCTGGGCACTGGACGCTGTGTGGAGGAAGAGGAGTCAGATTTCCCGTTCCCTGTACCCCCCAACATGGATGTGTCACCGCTGGCGTCAGATGAGGTAGAGCTTTGTGTCTCCAGCTGTGAATCCTCTAGCAGACTCCTGGCCCCCTCCTCGGCGCTGGTCACATCTGTGTCAGTCAACTCCGGTGCGGCTGTTGCACTGGAAGCCTCACCACTGGTGTCCGTCCCCTCTCCCTCTGCACATACGGGAGCTGCTGCATAGGAGAGAGAAGTACTGTGAGATGAGTGGCATCAACAGAACTAACACGTGCCAATACATCTGCATCCTAGAAAGAGGTGTGCAGCACATTGCATGCCACCCTGTGCACACATATATCTTGCCACCCAAAATTTCTACACAACGGTGCATGTCCGCCACACATCCTGCCATAAGTGCCCCAGGTGATTCACACAGCACACCATCCTGCAGTTGGCTCACATCAGACACAGCCCCAAAATGGCCTGTGCACACACGCTGTCCCGATGTTGGCAAGGATGAACACCACGACATGGTGCACATCACCTACATGTGTGGAGCAGTAGGGGACCACACAGACTACAACATACCAGCCCACAATGACCCTGCACACATGCCATCCACCATATCGAGAACATGGGCACATCTACTGTTGCACATTGGCCTCAGATGTCTGTCTGGCAGACATCTGAGGTCTGGAATTGCACGCATTCATTGAAATGCATTCACAGTTGGCACACTGGCATTCCCATCCATCAGAATTCACACACTACCCCACAGCAGAAGGTACCTGAAGGCCACAACTCCAAATGTAAGAGAGATGCACAGTGCTAAAACTCACTTCATGAAGCGCCGTTTGGGCAAAAGCATGGCACATACACCCAGCACAGAGGCCACTCACAAAACATTGCACCACACAACCAACGTCACACAGCTGACAATTTGCACACTCTGTAGACACATGCACCCACTCCCAGCCAAAGGCAGCCTGCAACACATACTCACCCCTGGCTCGCTGCTGATGCTCCTTCAGTCGTCTGTCCAGCTCAGGTTGTGTGACAGCCAGGATGCGGGCCATAATGGTGGTGTCATGCTGCGCCTAGCCAACCTGCCAGTCCGAGGGAGCAGCCCCAGCGTCATCTCGGCCACGTTCTTGCTCAGCCGGCAGATGTCGTCCCACCTTTTATGACAGTGGGTGCGCCTTCGGTTTGACACACCCAGATCCCGGACTCTGGAGGCAATGGCCCTCCACACGGCTTTACGCTGGTGGACCTTCAGCTGCAGGCATGGGAGACAAGAGGGGTGAGGTTCCAGTGACACAGTGCACAATAACAACACAAAGAAAATGCAGTAGCACGACAGTGACTCATCCAAAACTCCAGCTACAACTGTCACATAGCCAACAATTGCTCTGAACATCGTGCAATGTCATTGGTCAATCAGACGTACAGGCATGCATGTTCGATGGTGGACACAGTACCTCCACATCCCATTCACATGCAGGATACCAACACAGCAAGCAACGTGTAGTCTGCCTGCAGCTACTGTCTGCAGTTACCTACAACTACACATAGAGAAGATAGCAAAACATGTGTCTTGTTGTTGGACTCACTGTGTCCAACACTGCGCAGACCTAAGTGTCCTAGCCCTGTGAAAGCCTCACTGTGTCCTGCAACTCACATAGAGTGACAACAACTGTCATACACACACCCTTCTCCCACGCCTGCTCCTGTGCAATCTACATGGCAGAGATGGGACTTAGATGAAGAGGCGTGAGCCAAACACACATGGTACACACTGTACATGCAGTGATGTGGACATGTGGCATTCGGTGGGGACTGTGCAGGGCAGGTGGACTGACACTGAGTGGGTTAATTGGGAGCAACACAGCCATTCACACAAACGCTAACTGGCCAGACTCCTGCATCACCAAAATGCAGCTGCACTGTATGGCTGACACTACAGGACATGTCCCTCTACTCAGGATAGGCATGCAGGATAACGTGTGAAAGAGCCCACCAAGCCCTTCCCGCTGTAGTAAACATGATAGGCAGTGCATGTCAGAGCCCCACAACCACTGACACATACCGAAGCACCTCCACCCCACGTGTGCACACCCTGCACTCTCACTCACAGTCTGGGAGACTTACCACGACATTAGGGCCGCCATAAAGCCTTGGGTACTGTGCAAGCACCCCGTCTACCAGGACCCCAAGCTCCTCACTGGTGAAGGGACTGGCACGGATCTTCTGAGTCCTCGACATCACAATGGACATGTGGCAGCAGCAGCACGTTGAGGGTGGCAGTCAGCAGTCCCTTGAGGCAGCAGCAGCAGGTGCAGGGTGGCAGCCAGCAGTCCCTTGAGGCAGCAGGTGGAGGGTGGCAGCCAGCAGTCCCTTGAGGCAGCAGGTGGAGGGTGGCAGCCAGCAGTCCCTTGAGGCAGCAGGTGCAGGGTGGCAGCCAGCAGTCCCTTGAGGCAGCAGGTGGAGGGTGGCAGCCAGCAGTCCCTTGAGGCAGCAGCAGCAGGTGGAGGGTTGTCAGTCAGCAGTCCCTGGTAGCTGTGGGAATGTGGTGCGCCCTCCCACACATATATAGGCCCCTGGGGCTGTGTCAGTGGTCCCAGGGTGCTGCAATTGGTGTACCAGGTCTGCCTCATTCAAATACATCCAATGTCCGCCTCCGCAGTGGCGGTGCACGCCTACCGCGATTTTCAAACTCGCATCAGGCTACCGCGAGGCTGCTTCCCATTGGCTGCAGGGGCATGGTTCATGCCGGTGACACACCGTAGGGTGCATGTGCGCGCTACCGCGGTGGTGCATCTTTTGAATGCCTCCAGTGACCGCCTCCGCGGGGGTGGTGCACGCCTACCGCGATTTTCAAACTCACATCAGGCTACCGCGAGACTGCTTCCCAATGGCTGCAGGGGCATGGTCCATGCCGGTGACACACCGTAGGGTGCATGTGCGCGCTACCGCGGTGGTGCATCTTTTGAATGCCTCCAGTGACCGCCTCCGCGGGGGTGGTGCACGCCTACCGCGATTTTCAAACTCGCATCAGGCTACCGCGAGGCTGCTTCCCATTGGCTGCAAGGGCATGGTCCATGCCGGTGCCACACCACAGGGGCCAGACGGTAGGCACCGCCGTATGTCTGCCAGACAGTGCCTGGAGTGACCGTGATTTGGGTTACGGTGCATGGTGACCGCCATTGTCACATACAAATCTGGCGGTGTCACCCGCGATCGTGCCTGGGTTATAGGCGGTGCCACACCACAGGGGCCAGGCGGTAGGCACCGCCATATATCTGCCAGACAGTGCCTGGAGTGAGCGTTAATGGAGTTGTGGAGTAGCTGTGCTGCACCTAACGTGTCCTCCAGCTCTCTGCATAGGCCAACATGTACAGTGCCCAGTGTCTCAACAATTGAAGGGTCCTCATGAGGGCAAATGCACAAAAGGGACATGTCACTCCATGTCACCAACACATACCATATATGGGTCGCCAGTACATTGCATGGTCACATACAAACGCACATGTCACATGTGCTGTGTAATGAAATGTAGACTGTCCAGTTAATGTGTTGCATAGCATATGTAGATAATGGTCAATGTCTGTGTGTGCAATGTAACGCACACTGTCGTCTCATTTACTGAACTAGGGGCATCAGCAACTGCCACATTGTCCAATGCACATGCACACACGTGTCCCCCACGCTCAGCTGGTGGTCAGTGTGTAGTTGAAGTGTGCCATGTGCAACCTGTTTTGGTAGGTGTATCAGGGCCAGCAACATGGTGTGTTCGGGTAGTATTGCAATTAGTGACATATGCTGGGGGTCATACTCACAGGTATGCACACATTTCTGTTAGTACATCACACTGTGCATGCGAATGAGCCGGAGGGGTGCACAGATGATTGCTGCTGGTAAAGGGACAGGTGTACGAGTAGTGTGCCTGATGTGTACCTACTTGTGAAGTGCCCTGTCGGTTAATGGTGCATGTTGTAAGACTTGGGAATGTGTCTGTAGAAAAAATTGATGTGATGCACATTTCATGGTCTTCTGCATTGACATCTGTGCACTTTGATCTGTCCTAGGAGGAGGAGGCCCAATATCCATCGTCTGTTCACAGTCCTGGCGGACATGGAGAATGAGGATATAATCCGCAAATTCAGGCTGGACCGACAAACCCTGCAGAACCTATGTGCCATGTTGGAGCCCCACCTGCAGCCACGTCGGACATATCCAACAGCTTTCACCGCAACATCTAAGGTGATGGCATGCCTGCATTTCTTTGCAACAGGCTCATTCCAGCACACGGTCGCAAGTGCAGGCGGGATGTCACAGCCGATGTTCAGCATGGTGCTGAGGGATGTCCTCTCGGCCATGATGCTGTACAAAGACAGATATATCCATTTTCCCAGGGGGCCTGAGTTGGTGGCTGTGAAGGGCGATTTCTATGCCCTTGGACATGACCCCCATGTCATTGGTGCAATTGATTGCACACATGTTGGGCTTGTGCCACCACAGGCACGTGAACAGGTTTACCGCAATAGGAAGCATTCACACTCGGTAAATGTTCAAGTGGTGTGCCTGGCGGACATGATCATCTCACACGTGTGTGCCAAGTTTCCCGGTTCAGCCCATGATGCACACATCTTGCGCAGCAGCATCGTTCCTCAGTTGATGGCCAATCTGCTTCCTGAGCGTGCATGGCTTGTGGGTGAGTATGCATAGTGGATTAGAGTGGTGTGTGTGTGTGACATGCTGTTGTGTTGCATTTTGGGACTGCAAGGTTAATCTGTGTCTCTCACACCCAGGTGACTCGGCATATCCAAACCGCCCGTGGTTGCTGAGCCCATTGCGGAACCCCGTCACGCCAGCTGATGTGCGATACAATGATGCCCATGGGAGGACACGGCGTGTGATAGAACGGACATTTGGTCTCCTAAAATCAAGATGGATGATGAAGTGTCATCCTGCTGCCCAACAGGGGGAGGCGGAAGGGTAGAATGTTGCGCTTGCCTGTCCCTCAGAACCGCCACTAGCTGCCCCAAGAGGTCCACAATCTGTCCCATGCATGTGTCCATGGACCTCAGCAGCAGGAGGTGCTCCCGAGATTCTTCCTCTAACCGGCCCATTCATCCCTGGGCCTGTTGGTATGCCCCAAGGACTCTGTCGATGTGGCCCAGGGCTTCCGTCCCAGGATCAGTCCCCCTCTGCATGACCCTGTCCCGACCAGCTGCACTGCTGCCACGGTCCTGTCCGGTCCTCACATTGGCCCGCTGCATCCTCTCCCTGGCCTCCGCAGTCGATGTGGTGGGCTGCTCAACCCCTGGGGCAGGGAGGGTGTTGCGGACAGCTGTGGTGGTGGTGGTAGTAGTGGTTGACACACAGGCCGTGACAGCAGCTGTCAGAGGATGGTCAGGGGCTGCAGCTGATGTGGTTGGGGGGACAATTGGTGCCTGGGACTGGTTGCGGCCTGCCACACCAGATGGGCCAGCGTGGAGCTCCTCATGCAAGGAATCCAGGGAGTCCTCATCCAGTTGTCTCTGTTCCGCGGGGGGGGGACTGGCTCTGCAGGGTGGTGTCATCCTCTGCAGTGAGTTCTTGGTCACCTGTGGGTCAGATGAGAAATGGTCATTGTGTTGCACCCATCAAAGTTTGTGTTAGCAGTGTTACATCAACTGTTTGAACATCCAGCAGTTGTTCACTGTACAAATTAGCATTGACCGACATCCAGTGATGCATTACAAGCTGTTGTGGTACATACATTACTTGTCCATATTGGGAGTTGTCAAGACATGACATGCACAATATAATTTTTTGACATTGACAGTCTCATGTTGGCATCCTGTTATTGATCAATCATATGTCATCCATTTACGCGTATGTGTCACTTGTAGAGCCCTTGCAGCAGTTCACTCTGCACAGTGAGTGAGCATTGTAGTTTCATGCATACCTTTTCAATGTGGTGTAGATATCTGTATTTGCAATTCCAGACATGCTTAAGTTTGCTTTAATTAGTGGTCTGGACCACTGCTACTGTCAGATGGCATGTAGTGGTGTGCATGGTTGTGCTCGGAGTTCCATCGACATGTGTTTCAGTCATTCACACTTTGGTTGCTGTCACAGTTTCATTTTCTTAGGTGTGTGCACACTATAGTTGCCAATGCTATCTGGGTGTGCAGTTGTGCATTGCGAGGCCTGGTGTCCTATGCCAACATGTTTTTTTAAATGCATATCTGGCTGCATGTTGTGGCTGTTGATATGTTGTGTTTGCTGTGTTTTCCTTATATTTGTGAGACCTCTCTGTGTGTGTAGGATGAGGGCTTCCATCTTGGTCCAGTGTGGGACAAGTCAGCATGATATGTCCACATGCCAGTTCTTTTGAAGTGTACATTGCAATGACTGACACATGCATGTTGGTGCCAGGAAGTAATGGGTCTTGTGTGCTGGCGGTCAGGTGGGCCCGTGTGAGTTGTTGTGCAAGCTTCCCAGCCCCACACACCCCGACCTGTGAGATGCGGTTACCTACCTGTGAGTTGGGTGGGTAGCATACATTGCCTGCCACATGCTTCTTATTGGGGGTGTAGTGTCCCATCCTCCATAGTGGTGGAACAGCATGCATGTTGCATTTTGTGGGACGGATAGCCAAACACACTACACCGTCTCACTGTGAAGATGGCTAACTACCGTTTGAGGTGAAGGTGAGCAATGACATGGCTATGTGACTTGGTAGAAATCTTTGGATGGAATGTGCGTGTGGTGAGCATGATGTGTTTGTGGCTTTTTGTACCCATTGATTTCAGATTACATTTGGTCATGGGGTATAGCCCCCCATCACTGTTGTCCCAGCTATATGGCTGTGGGGTTCACTCCCCCGACATTTGAAGGCACAATAGGGCAAGGGGTATGGTCTCGTAGCACAGTGGTGACATACAGCAGGGTGAAGATCTCACCCAGCATACATTTGCACACTGTCATGGTTTCATGGTATTTGTGGACCTGACAACATGAGCCCAGTACTGTTGAAGCAGTTGTTCCAGGGCATCCATACACTGACATGTTGTGGTCAACAGTGGTGTGTGTGAGATGTACTCAGCCCTGTGCAGACAATGTGTGGTTTTGGGGCCAGACTATACCAGCACTGTTCAGATAGACAGTGTGAGATGTGAACATTGTCAATGCATACACACATTGGTGGTCCAAACAAGACACCTTTGACAATTTAATTCAGACAAGGTGCTGTTCTGCAATTCAGTGCAGCACTGTGGTAGCTGGGTGTGTTGCAGGACATTTGGGATGTGCTTAGTTTAGCATTGTGAGTCCCCAATGCAGTGTAGTTTTTGGGTGCACTGCACTTCCACTGTTTACATTGCAACACTGTGGTATGACATCGTGATTTGCACTTTGCCATACAAATGGCCAGACACTGCTGCAGGGCAGCATGATCATTGTTAGTGTTGCAGTGTGTGATGCCTGGCACAGTGTACACAATGTGGGTCAATTTTGAACAGAGACTTGTGCATGGTGACTACAACACAACTGTTTTGCATTATTTGTGTTGGTGACTATGGACTAAGTGGCATGGTGTCATGTGCGGCTGCACAGACGTCACATGCCTATGAGTGGGACTAGTGCTCCATCCTGCTCAGCTGTGGGCCAAGGGGGCCTGGTGGGAGTTGTAGTGCAGGCCTCCCAAACACCCACCCACCTCCCTGTAAAGATGGCTACCTACCTGTTAGGTGAGGGTGTAGCACACAATGGCTGAGGCATGCTTCTGGGTGGGGGCAGTGCTCCATCCTGCTCAGCTGTGGGCCAAGGGGGCCTGGTGGGAGTTGTAGTGCAGGCCTCCCAAACACCCACCCACCTCCCTGTAAAGATGGCTACCTACCTGTTAGGTGAGGGTGTAGCACACAATGGCTGAGGCATGCTTCTGGGTGGGGGCAGTGCTCCATCCTGCTCAGCTGTGGGCCAAGGGGGCCTGGTGGGAGTTGTAGTGCAGGCCTCCCAAACACCCACCCACCTCCCTGTAAAGATGGCTACCTACCTGTTAGGTGTGGGTGTAGCACACAATGGCTGAGGCATGCTTCTGGGTGGGGGCAGTGCTCCATCTTGCTCAGCTGTGGGCCAAGGGGGCCTGGTGGGAGTTGTAGTGCAGGCCTCCCAAACACCCACCCACCTCCCTGTAAAGATGGCTACCTACCTGTTAGGTGAGGGTGTAGCACACAATGGCTGAGGCATGCTTCTGGGTGGGGACAGTGCTCCATCCTGCTCAGCTGTAGGCCAAGGGGGCCTGGTGGGAGTTGTAGTGCAGGCCTCCCAAACACCCACCCACCTCCCTGTAAAGATGGCTACCTACCTGTTAGGTGAGGGTGTAGCACACAATGGCTGAGGCATGCTTCTGGGTGGGGGCAGTGCTCCATCCTGCTCAGCTGTGGGCCAAGGGGGTCTGGTGGGAGTTGTAGTGCAGGCCTCCCAAACACCCACCCACCTCCCTGTGAAGATGGCTACCTACCTGTTAGGTGAGGGTGAAGCACACAATGGCTGAGGCATGCTTCTGGGTGGGGGAGGGCTACATCCTGCTCAGCTGTGGGACAAGGGGGCCTGGTGGGAGTTGTAGTGCTGGCAGCATGTACACATGTACCCATGGTGATGTTGCTAACTTCCTTTGGGGGGCTTCAGGGGGAGTGTCTGTTGTATCTGTGAGAGATGTGTTGGGGGGAGTGTTGTGCACATGAATTAATTTGTACCTAGGAGGTATTATTTTGTAATAGTGCAAGACAGTACATTTGTGTGATGTTAGGCATTTGTTTGTACTTACCAGCCTCCACTCCCCGGGTATTCCTGAGAGACTCTCTGGCTGTAGAATGCCAAGCACCTTCTCCTCCCATTCAGTGAATGTTTTGAGTGGAACGGGAGGGCCACTGCCTGTCCTGTGAGCCAGCTCATGGTTCTTGGCTCTCTTCTTTTTGACCACTGCCTTCAGATTGTGCCACCTCTTCACGATTTCATCTCTATTGCGTGGCACGGTCCCTCCTGCATTGACCTTCTCTACTATCCTTCTCCACATTTGCGTCCTTGTTGCTAGTGGTGTCTGTTGGACCTGGTTACCAAACAATTGTGGTTCTACCCTGATTATCTCATCGACCATGACCCTCAACTCACTCTCAGTGAATTTGGGCATTCTCTGTGGTGACATGGTGTGTGATGTGTCAAGGTGTTTAGGGTGCAGGTTTGGGAGTGGTAGTGGTGGTTGTGATGTGTATGGTGTGTGCTGTGCAAAGGTGTTAGAGGTGCAGGTGTGGAAGTGGTGATGGTGATGGTGGTGGTGATGTGTGTGTGTTGTGCAGATTTGCCTCTCCTGTCATCTGTGGTGGATGTCCCCTCAGTTGTGGAGTTTTGCAAAGGATTGTGGTCTGTTGGGGGCTGGATTTATACTGGTGTCTGTGGGTGTGTCAGGATGGGGTATTGGTAGCAGGTGTGGTGTGTGTGTGAACCTGGGATTTGTAGTTTTGTAGTTTCCCATGGGGGTGTGTCTTTGGGCTGTGTTAGCTATTTTTGGGTGCATGCCTTGTTTGGTTGGTGCACTTTGTGGCCATGTTGTGTGTTTTTCTAGCGACCGCCATTTTTTTAACGGAGCGTCCGCAGTGGTGGCTCGGCTATGGCGCTTCCGCCGTCTCACTGATTCTTCAATGTTGTCGACCGCGGCGGTCGGAAACAGCGCACTGCACCGCGGGGATGTCGGGAATATCATAATTTTGATGGCGGTGTCTCCGCTGTGGTTGCGGGCGTTTGGGCTGTTTCCGCTGCGAAACCAACCGCCGCGGACGGGTTTGGGCCTTTTCCGCAGGCGTACAGCGGATTCTCGGATCTCCTTTCCGCCGCGGTTGGAGTTTTACCGCCGAGGATCCTAATCTAGCCGTCGGTTTTCCCGCGGTAGCGGCGGGCGGTGTTTTCCCGCTACCATGGCGGTCGGTTGTTTTTCCGTCCGCCATCGTAATGACCTCCTAGGTATGGTACCATCTTGCAATGACATTCATTAATACCTTTAATGAGTCCCTGCATGGGGAAAGTTGCATTTTGTTCCTGGTGGGGCACTCCAGCCACCAGGAGAGGTTACACTAGTTTCCTGGCCTCTTAATCTTGCCATTCTTTTTGAACCTGGTTTTTACTGCACTCCCTCCTCACACAGAACTTTTCTTTGGTTTGGGTGCCTGGCACTTCTCCTATGACTGGGGACTTCACCAGCAGGACCCCCAGAATCTGAAGGAAGAATGCCATTCCTACCTGCACCATTCAGGTTCCACAGCATCCTTTAGACATTTGCAGAGCACCTGGGTCAGGAGACGTCAGGCCCTCCTCCTACTGGAGGTCACACTCCTGCAAGACCAGTCCACAAAAATCCAAGGAAACCCTCCAAGTACCCCCTTCCAAACAAGTCTAGCTCTCTTCTGTACCCGAGAGGGTGTATTGGGGAGAATGCTACTAGCCCTGGAGTAACTCGCCCTAGTCCCCAGATGCCAACTGAAACAGAGGTTCTTGAGTCAATCTTTACAGTAGGAGTCAGGCATCTTTTTTCTTCCACCTGGGCATTCCTCTGGTGTTGATTCATTCAGGTCAAGAATGTTATCAAAAGCCTCTCCCTTATTGAGCAGTTTTTAAGAGAGGGCAACAACCTTGGCTAATCTTAGATTGTTGTTGAAATCAAGGGTGGGGGGAGGTAGAAGAAGCGATGATCCATTCAGCTTCCTTATAGTTATCCAAAATCAATGGGGAATGGATCACTTGTACCTGCTACCAGGGTTCATGTGGTTCTATCCATCAATGCTTAAAAAACCCTCATTCACGTAGACAAGTCGGTGGGCGGTATATCTTGGTTCTCCGCCTTAGTCAGATACGTGACAGCATCATCATTAGGTTTCTTTCATGCTTCCTCCGCCTGGAGGGAACCACTTGTTATTTCAGTAGTGATCAGAAATCAAAAAAGTGAGGGTGCTCGTGTGGAGTGAATTTTTAAAAGAATCCTCATGCCACCTAAACTATAATTTTATTCAGTTTGGAGCATGGGGAAAAGATAAAAACAGTGTTGTGCATAGTTGGACATTCAATGAGTCCACTGCACTTGTTAGTCCAGGTAGGTGGTCGACATGTTTCAGCCCCTTCGTATGCCCCTAGGGGTCGGGGGGCTTTTGTCAGGACCTAGAAAAAGTGGTGGAGATGGGTATTATCCAAATCCAAATTTATAGTTAAGATTTCTTGTCTCTGAACCGGAGGTCAAAAGTACCTTGTAAGTCCTATTCAGGGCTTAATCGGGGGTTGGAGGCGCGTATCACTGCGAGTGCAGCAGCTTCCCACAACTTGTGCTGACTCTGCCATCCTGTTCCCGGGAACTATACAATTATAGTTTAGGTGGCATGAGGATTCTTTTTAAAAATTCACTCCACACGAGCACTCTCACTTTTTTTGATTTCTGATCACTACTGAAATAACCAGTGGTTCCCTCCAGGCGGAGGAAGCAAGAAAGAAACCCAATGATGATGCTGTCACGTATCTGACTAAGGTGGAGAACCAAGATATACCGCCCACCGACTTGTCTACATGAATGAGGGGTTTTTAAGCATTGATGGATAGAACCACATGAACCCTGGTAGCAGGTACAAGTGATCCATTCCCCATTGATTTTGGATAATCTTAGGTTGACCAGTCATCACTCTATCCTTTCCCCAACCCTCCTGCATCGCAATTTGGGAATTTCCAAGATGGAGCAGTCAAGTGATCTGTTGACAGACCATTTCTGAGAGCTTAAGTCTTACCCCTAACTGCCATAGCTGCCCAGTCCCTTCCCTTCAAAACTTCAAAGTGCAGCCCCTCTTGAACTTGGCTCCAAAGGTCTTGCTGCCCCCCTTTGTTTCTGTGGGGTTGAGCCTTCCCAGGCCAAGTGCAGAGTGAAAAGTAGTGAACACATGGAGAATCCACCCCCACCATTTCCTTTCCAAGGAACAGACCCATGCACTTGGGAAACACCTTATTATGTGGGGAGGACTCCAGTTGACCAATGAAGAAATCAATTTGGCCCATCCGGGGTAAAAGCCTGGAATATATTGTAAAGCTGAATCAGAGGATAATGATAAATTTTGAAGCGCCACATGGAGTGCAGATATGTGGATATTAATGTCAGATCTGCATTCAGCTTCCTGTTTTACAGTAACATTGGTGCGTCAACTGAGTATCTAGGCCTAAGTATGGCAATATTATATCTGGTGCTGATTTCACACTTAGGGCCTCATTACGATGTCGGTCGGAAAGCCTCTGACCGACAGTCGGATTCCCCTAGACCATGTCCGAACCCATCTGCCCGACTCGGTCAGAAACAATTACGACTGACCGATTACGATGCTCGCAGTTGAAAGGGGAACCGTTCGGTCATTCCGAATCGGTTCCGACCGGCATTTGGAGAATCCGAGTCGGTCAGAGCCGTTTCGTACAGTTCAATGGACAGAGTTTCAGACCGACCGATTACGATGTCGGAATCCAACAGCCTTTCCGACTCGGTCTGCCCGACATGAAAAGGCTTTTGGAAACTGACTTTGGGGGCCCCTAGCAGGCCCCCCTTCATCCTAAGTCCTCCGGTTTGGTGTTGAGGGGACCCTAGGGGCCCCCCTGTGAAACCATGCACAGTGTGGCAGGTGCCATGGGGTGCCCGTGACAGGATGCAAGGCTTTCTGCAGGCACCCATTTTCCACATAGGAGCCTGTGTTGTCGGTCGGAACACAGGCTCCCATTGAAGTCAATGGGAGTCCTTCTGAACGGTTTTCGAAGCATCATAATCGGTCAGGCGGAACCGCCGACTGCGAGTTTGTCGGAACCGAATTCGACAAGGAGTTGGGCGGTTTACTTTCCGACTGACATCGTAATGAGGCCCATAGTGCGTAATGCAGTGAAGCAAACACACATTTCAGTAATCACTACAGATGTACATACTCACACTATTCATGCCCACTCAGATTATACGGTCTGTGCAATTCATCATAAATCCCTGAAGGATCACCCCTTTAACAAGGTACCTGTTTGCATATACTGGGTTGAGTGAGACTGTTAGTCTCACACGCTCAGCCTGTACACATGTGCACACACGTGTTTCACGTGTAACTGGCCCAGATCAACTTACCCTGGCTGCGCAACAGCATACCTTATCATAAAAGGCAGACACTGGTGGTTAGCACTTCCACTTCATTATGACAGAGTGTACAGTTAGTAAGTCTCAGGTGGTGAGACTCACTCACTGCAGAAGCTCATAAATCAGGTGGTCCATACCTTGAAACATGCAGAGGTTTTAAATGGGGTGGATCCCATTCTGAAGCCTAGGTAGGTGTAATGAAATAATTTTTATTGCAAAAGGCCCTTTGCTGTTGAATAACTTTGTTCACTCTATTCACTTAGGGCCATATGTATGAAAGTTTGTTTTACGATTCTCAAATAGCGAATTTTAGAGAATCGCTATTTGAGAATCGCAAAACGAGATGTATGTAGGATTTGCAATAAATTTTGCGAATCCTACATATTCCTTATTTGCGAATCGCAAATTGCGATTCGCAATTAAGGAATACCTCCCTATTCATTCCTATGGGCCTAGAGGCCCATAGGAATGAATGGGAAGACATTCGCAATTTGCGATTCCCAATTAGAGAATCGCAAATTGAGAATGCAATTTCAGGGTGCCAGGGTGTCTAAAGGACACCCTGTTGCACCCCTGAAATGAGCATGGGTGCAGATGTGGCGCACATACATGCCCTAAGGGCATGTATGTGCGCCACATGGCACTTTGAAAAATGCAAAAAGTGCATTTTTCAGGAATCGCGAAATTACCACCAACCTGAAGTTGGTGGTAATTTGCGATTCCTTAAGGTCAAATTGCACTTTTTTGGTGCTTCTTAAATTGCATTTAAGGAATCGCAATTTGCGATTCCTTAAATGCAATCGCAAAATAGGGACTCGCAAATTTTGCGATTCCTTATTTTGCGAGGCAGTTTTGACTTCATACATACCTCTAAGCAAAATTGCATTCGCAAACGCCGAAATTCTGCGAATTTCGGCGTTTGCGAATGCAATTTGGCTTGATACATATGGCCCTTAGAGAGTTAATACTTTACATTTATTTATAAATAGTGTCCATTAGCAAATTCCAGAATGAATTGTGTACAATCCTTATAACTATCAGCAATCTACATCCTGAAAGTGGCCAGACATAATCTGGAGCATAAAAGCATAGGTTCAAGCTTTTCTTCCCTTTACAGACATCTGCTCTTTCCTTATCTTCTCCTTCCCTTCCAATCCCCAAGACTACATATCACCATTCAAGAAAATAAATCCTGCCTTACCTTAGATTACACAATCAAAAAGTTGAATCCTGTGGTCAAAGACTGTGTCACCTACCGGCAGATCATCCGATCTTCCTTGAGAGTATATGCTGAAACTCAAGGCGCACAGCTGTTGATGAATCGTGTGTTCCCCGGAAATGCTTGCCCTGTTATGTTTCGTATATAGGCCCTAATGTAGACACGCTCATATATGCCATAATACTATAATGTAGAAATACCCGTATATGCCCTATTATGGTCATACTCGTATATGCCCTAATATGGTCATACTCGTATATGCCCTGTTATGGTCATACTCGTATAGGCCCTATTATAGTCATGGCTCCTAATATAGGCATGATCTTTCACCTACATTAGTTCCCTACAGTACACAACGAGCTCTGAGGGTTGAACGTTATCTAGTCTGTGGTTAGAACACTGCAAGGTCTTTTCCAAACACAGGCCTACAATGTACTCATAAATTATGCATGAGCATTCACCAGCTACATCTCCCGCATAATATGTATGTACAAAGTTCACCCCTGACGTCTTCCTCATGTCTAACAAAGACCAATACAAACCATACTGAGTGACGAGACACTTTAGGGTATAAATACACCACATCTTGCCATGGTAAGATAGAGGGAACTGAGACTTCCATGCTGACACACTGACCAGAGACGCTGAGGCTCCTGCATGCAGTCGCTCCAGCTGACAGCGGTCTAACACAGCCCTTGCGGGGTGTCCAACTCGAGACCAGGACGGGGTCCCACACTCTCTCTATTCAGGTATGGGGGTTCGACTGAATCCTAGAAGGATTCTTGGCTCTTAGGCTTTTAGACCTACACATATGCTAGGTACACTCAGGTACATCTAGTGAGGCATCGTAGGAGTATGCACACTTTTTATAATGCTTTTTATATTCATGTATGTATTCATGATTATTGCAATATGGTAGAACTGGTCTATCCCTTCACTTTTATGGACTGCTGATAATATATCTCTGCTATTGTCTGCTGGTTGCTGCAGCACATATATTTTACACTAGAATAACAATTGTTCAATAAATACTTATTGAAACGCCCAAACTGTTTATTCTGTGTAACTCTCTGAGACAAACCGAATAAGTAAGCACGAGTGACTGAGCGAAAAGTAGTATATTGTTTCCACGATTCTGAGGAATTAGGGTTGTCATGATCTAAGGGGTAAACAGTCTAAATATCGAGTTTTTAATTTCGACCTACAATAATATCGAGTTTGAAATATTGTAGGACACAATATCGAAGTCAAGAATATCGACGACCAGAATATCGACCTCAAGGTAAGAAATATCGTTTTTGTTAATATCGAAGTTAGTAATATCGATGTTACTAATATCGATATTTATATTAGTGTTATGTATTTTATTATGTATTTTATGTTTGTATTTATATTTTTTGTTAATTATTGTACTAGTTTTAGAATATATGTATAACATTTTTAGAAGTTAGTAATTTTTTAAAGTGAATTATGTGTTTTAGTACCGTAGCGGGTTGTGGGTTTATAGGGGAATAGGGTGGGAAGTAATTTAATTGTAATTAAGTAATTATTTATTTTTATTTATTGGTATTGATAAATAATGTTATGTTAATTAATTATTAATTGGTAATTAATTTTTATTAATTGGTAATTGATTTTTATTAATTGATTATTTGGTAATTATATTAAGTGTATTCATTTATTATTGAAGTGTGTTGTGAGTTTATAGGGCAATAGGGTGGGAAGTAATTTAATTGTAATTAAGGGGCCCATTACGATGGCGGGCGGAAGCACTACCGCCGTGCTGGCGGATGCAAAACCACCAGTTACCGCCCGCATGCCGCAGCCCACACGCCCGCCAAATTACGATGCGAAAAGCAGGCCAAACACCGCCGGCAAGCCAGCAACACCGTCCGCCATCAAAGTGCGCCCGCACACGTAGCGGCGCAGCACAACTGACACACACCGTCCGACGAAACACGCCCCGCCCGGCGCATAAATTACGATGCCGCAAACAAACGGCTCCCACGGCAAAGAGACACCGCACGTGAAAGAGAGGCGGAAACACGGACGCAGAGCACGGACAACGAAGAAGCGGCACCCCGGGCATGAATCCAGCACTGCAGGCCCTTCCCATGCTTCTGCTGATGCACCACCAAGGACGCAACGTACCGCGGAGACGCAGGTAGGCACACACACAACAAGTGCACGCAAACAGCGCACACAGTGCAAGGGCGGAAAAGCGGACAACCCCCCACCAGCGCGTGCACACTACACATCCACCATTGCATCCACATATGACACACAGGCCAAATCCTAACATCGCAGAACACATGTGTACACACCACCTGGGACTAGGAACCAACCACCCCGTCACGGCCCCAAAGCGCCGATGACGCCGCCACACATGCGCACAACGCAGAGGCCAACCGCAGCGCCATGCATGCGTCGCACACAGGGACAGGGACACAACCAAGCAGCACACACATCAGCCCCACCCCGAACGCACATGACACGTGACAGGCCGGCCACAGACATGTCCCCAACGCCCAATTCACGGACAACACCCAACGCCACACAACCGACGCACACATGTCAGTGAAGTCACGCAACAGCAGGACACACCCCAGTGTAACAAACATGGCGAAGCACACAGCGGCGGCAACACCAACTAGGAGAAGCAGGGTCTCTTCGGGAAGAGGAACGCCAGTACCACACTGAAAAACCCATACCACCCTGCCCATATGAACAAGACACATGAAACGGAACACCAAAGAGCCCGGTGACCGACAACAGGTGGCCCAAGAATTACATCCACACACAAGGCCCAACGCAGAGCGGAAAGGCAGGCTGCCGCCCACACAAGGGAGAGCAGACAGCACTGAATGACCTTCCATTCCAACACCGAAACCACAGCCCTACGACAGAAGCCGGTGAATACAGCCATTGTCCAAGAATAGACCAACACAGGCTTGCCGAGGAGACCGACCACAGGGCAGATAGCGCATATCACAGAAGCACACAACGGACGGGGAAGAAAGAAGAAAACACTCCCCCATGTCGGCCACATGCAAGTTAATTGGAAGGAGTCACACAGCACTGACCTTGAACTGTCTGAGAAGCATGTGGGAAGAGGGCCCGTGTCCTCCAAACAAGCCAACAGAACACAAGTCCTGTCTCCCCACGACTACACAGAGCTCACAGCAACCCCGGAGTGTGCACATTGCAGACTGCACACACAGCCGGAGCACGCCACCACAACGCACCGCTGCGAAATGGCAACCGCAACACACCTACCCAACTACGCCGAAGAGCTCAAGCTGTACCAAACCAGCACGATACATACATTGGGATGCGATCTCCTGTCCCTGCTGAACGTAAGTTACCGACTGACTTACCGCATCACATTGTTCAGCTGCGTCATGCCCGTCTTCTACTGTCGGAGGTGTCCCTACCAGCATCCCGTCGAGATATGCCTCTCCAACCCGGCATGTCTGAAGGCGGACCTGCTACCACTACTCCTCCCTCTGGACGCACACGACAGGGCCTGCTCTGCCTATGGGGGCATGGCGTATGTGGCCAACATCGCACGCGCACTGAAATGGAACCACTGTGCCTCCACACGACGGATCATCGAGAACAGCTACATCGAATGTCACCCAGCATGCCCCATCATGGTCCTCCAAGGGACAACCTACGAACAACACCTTGACAGCCACCATCCGCTTCATTGGCTGGCAAACATGTACACCACCAATGACATGGAAGCCCTGCTGGACGGCATCGCATACCTGACAACCTGTAAATACGTCGGACCACAACGCAGGTTCCCCGAGTGACCTATGAAGTCCAACCCCGCACCCATGCTCAGCTTCCGCACGGACTGGACAGTCACCACCACAACAGCCATACCAAACGACCGGCAACTGTAACCACACCATCAACGACATCGCCATGACATCGGATATGACCGGGACATGCACACTGTTCCCCATCACATCCAGGAACACCGCATGCATCGTGGGAGGCAGTGGCATGGGCTCTGTGCATCGCACCCACATGGACGGAACTGCACGAACAACCAGGACACGACATGGATCCAGCGCACATGGACACACACACCGCTCAGTGGACATGAATAGGTCGCCTGGAGTCTGTGGGTGCTGCACCCCTCCCACCCCCGCCCCGGGAATCCCATACCAGGACCTTTGCATGGACGACAAGTGCATACAACAACAACACGACCCCAGTGACTGTGACATGTCCAGTAACCACCACAGTGCAACAACAAGTGGCACGCCGCTGCATGCACGCAAGCACATGCCCTGATGTCATCTCACATGCACGCGTGCATGAGGAACAACCGCAGCAAACCTGTCACATGGAACTGAGATGGACTGTGCCCATGATGCCGAGCGGTCTGGTAGGCTACATGTATACCGTCTGTGTCAAAGTCCGCAGCTCCGCAGCTATACGTAAATGTACATTAGCACAGCCTTGGCCAAGCAGATGTAACCCCACACCCTATCCCATTTGTAATCATGCTCAGTATATCCTCAATATGTATTCCGCTGCCAGTAGTGTCCACTATACTGCATCACAGAGGACAGAAGACTCAATATAATGTTTGAAACCAGAACTGTCTCCGCTGACTCATTTCACAAGTACGAATGAGAGAGGATGAGAGTATGTGAAGTACACGGCAGTCGTGACATGACCATGTAGTCCACTGGTATTGGATGTCAACGCAAATGAGTAGCACTACTGTGGAAGACACACATGTGTCGTGTGAAGTCGTATGGACGCAGTGCTCAGGTGGGTGGGTGCGACGGGTAGATGCGCACATGCCAAGTTGGAGCACGCCGTGTTGGGAGGGCTCATGAACAGTACACCACCGCTTCCCTGGGCATTGTGAGAGGACACCTGTCGGGGGGAGTGAACACGTGTGTGCACAGCAGCCGGGCACACGTACAAAGCGGTACCAGGCGCACCTCAGCCCACCCTCTGTGGACGAGCTGGATCCTGTTGTGCGCCCGCCATGCCCCTTGACAAGGCACACACAGCCCCAGTCGACCAGGTGTAACCCCAACATAGTCAATCCGCACAGGCGATACAGGGCACGGGATGGCAGTGGAGCATGGTGTGTGAGAGGTCTCCTCGCGCTCCTCCTGGTCATATCACGCAGGCAATAGAACCTCAACGTCCAGCATGGCAAAAAGTCAAATGGAAGTGTAGGGGGACGCACCACAGCACGAGCAGCACTGACGTCACGGGAGGTGGCTCGCACCATCCCATCCATTGCCCATCATACCAACCACGACACATGCCATTGCGACTAAGTGCAAGCGCGTGCGCCACCACCCCTGAGCCCTCCCCAGAGAGGCCAAAGAGTGAATGTGTGGGCCATCAGCCACAGACGGACGCGGCATGGCCGCAAGGGCAGCCACAGCCACTGGGTGTCGCAGGTGGCGGATCCGGAAGGCGAAGACTGTGATGCATAGTCCATGCAGGCCGGGTCTCCATTTGGGGCACCACGCAGGTGGACGGCGTCCCGCCACACATCATACCCTGAGACAGCCCACTCGTGCAACTGGACCCACACATACACTCCTTGCCCTCTCTGGTGCAAGCTTGGGGCTGCCTGTGCAAGCGCTAGCCTCGCAGGTGAGCATGCATATTGGGGGCGAGGGGAGGACATGAGGGCTGGGGCGAAGATGACTGTATCACTGTCAGTTAGTACAAGGGATGACCCAGATGTGGAAAGGAAGAGACGTGTCCCGTGTGTACTGCAACTAGTCGCCAATCCAACTACCCCCCATGTCCGGAATGTAAGCCCGCACCTAGGCCCGCCCATCCGCCACATCGAACATACCACCAGCACGACAACCTTCCCATTCGAAACACTGACTGGGGGTGGCGACCAGTGAACAATCATGTGTAGCCTACCCACGCGTACATGTGGGCCCTCCATGATCCATGTCACCTGCGGCAAAGACATGACATGCGCAATGAGGGAAGTGAGGAGAGCTGTCCGCCCCACGCGCAGAAGGTGCATCAGCTCCACAGACCCAGCAGCGAGTCCAGCAGGGGTCACATGTGCAGGGGCAGCTGTGCCTGGTGTGAAGGCACATGCATATAGACAGCACATCGACCAATGTGTAGTCTGCCCACATCCACAGTCCATCATCATGCGGACATAGGAATTGAACACAGGGCAACACATCTTAGCTGGTGCACCCACCGTGACCAACAATGCGCAATCATCGACGTACCCGCCCTGTGCATGGCCCCCCACCCAACGGAGGCACATCCAGTGCCACCATCCCACACACACAAGCCTTCCACGGAACATGCTGTGTCCAATGGTCAGTACAGAGTCAGCGCCCATCTGGTGGATCCTGAACAGGAGACACATGCACACACATGCCAGCTCCCACTATGTACGACTGCCACCTGGCACGTGCAATGTAACCTCTCACCTGTGACGTGTGACTGCAAGCACACAGCCGTCTTGGCATGGGGCTGTCAATGTGGACACCAGTCAATGTTTCGGGAGCTGTGATCCGTACAGTGCTGTACATAGGGTGCAGTGCTGACACCTACTACTGTCTCATATCCCCTCGTGCCACAGGTCCCACTTGTATTGGCCGCTCAGCCCGTGCCCACATCGTCGCCGTCGTGTGCCATACTCATCCAGCCTCGGAAGCAGTACCATGCACAGCAGACACTCATGTTGCCGTGGCGTTGCCGCTTGACGAATATGCAGTCAGTCCCCATCAGCACGCCCGCAAGTCATTGGGGCCTAGATCCCCATGTGCATGCACATGGCAGTGGTATGTCTCACTTGCCATTGCCATTGTTGGGAGACCTGTGTAAGTGTATTGTGGCCGTGCCGCCCCAGCTTGACAGCTGGGCTGTGGCTCATGTGCTTGCTCAGTCATGTCAGTGATGTGTATGCGAAATTGCTATGTGCCGTGTTGCTTTGACATGTGTCCTCTGCCATTTAACCCAGGCGGAGACCGAACATTGACCGCCCATACCAATTGCTGGCGGACATGGACGATACAGAGGTAATCAGGAAGTTTCGGCTGGACAGGCCAACTCTGCATCGACTGTGTGCCATGTTAGAGCCCCATCTCCGTCCCCGCAGGGTGTATCCGACTGCTGTCACCCCCACGGCTAAGGTGATGGCCGCCATGCATTTCTTCGCCACTGGGTCATTCCAGCACACAGTGGGCAGTGGAGGAGGGATGTCCCAGCCCATGTTCAGCAAGGTGCTGAGGGATGTACTGGCAGCCATGATGCTGTACCGGAACAGGTACATCAGATTCCCCAGGGCTCGTGAATTGGCGGCAGTGAAGGGTGCATTCTATGCCCTTGGCAGAATCCCACACGTCGTGGGAGCCATTGACTGCACTCATGTTGGCCTTGTTCCACCACAGGCCACTGAGCACCTGTACCGCAACAGGAAGCACACGCACTCCCTGAATGTGCAAGTGGTGTGCCTTGCGGACATGGTGATCACCCACGTGTGTGCAAAGTTTCCAGGCTCGGCCCATGACGCACACATAATGCGCAACAGCATCTTGCCACGACTGATGGCCAATCTGCAACAGGATCGTGGCTGTATTGTCGGTGAGTATGTGGAGTGGTGTAGCGTGCTGGTTGTGCGATGCTGTCCCCTGTCCAGTTGGAATAGCAACGGTTCTCTGTGTCCCTCACACCCAGGTGACTCTGCGTATCCGAATGGGGCATGGCTGCTCAGTCCATTGAGGAATCCTCGCACCCCAGCAGACGATCGATACAATGAGGCACATGGGAGGACCAGACGTGTGGTCGAGCGTACCTTTGGCCTCCTCAAGTCCAGGTTCAGGTGCCTGGACCGCACCGGGGTGCACTGGCGTACTCCCCACAGAAGGTGTGCCAGATAGTGGTGGCGTGCTGCATGCTGCACAATCTGGCCATTCGGAAGCAGATCCCCCTCATTGTGGATGACGGAGATCAACCAGGGCCCCAGCCCGCAGACCAGGACAGCTCGAGTGAGGTGGACAGCGGAGAGGAGGAAGCTGGGAATGTGCGCCAGCAGCTCATCGCCCGCTACTTCACTTGACGGTGAGTGTCCATGTACGACGGATGATGTGTCTGTATCTATGCAGGTGTGTGTGTGCTGTGTCAGGGTGGCCGTATGTTCACTGCGTGCAGTGTGTCAACGCTCCATGGCCAGGGTAGTATGCCACTGTTGGTGGCTGTGGCATTGTGCCCTATTGCTCTGTGCGATGTGTGTACATTGCTTGTAGTTGTTGACATGTACTGTGTGATGGGTGTGTGACACACTCATTGAATGTGCTCCTGTTCTGTCTCCCACCCCTAGGTCCCTACAGGCCCTCCGGATTCCATTTCCATGCCACGCATCAGGTGCCTTTCCGCCCAAGGTGGCCGTTGTATTCCGTACAATAAAGACACAGGGCACAAACAGCAGTTAGTGAAAAAGGTGCATTTATTACAAACTGTGACATGTGATTGTGTGTAAGGTGATGACAAAAGTGGTGCGTGCAGTGACAATGAGCTGTCGGTCATGGCTGCGTGATGATCAGGGTGTACCCACTGGTTCTATGTCCATAGTCCAACACACACATGCCATCCAGATGGCTGTGTGGAGTGGGATCGTAGAGCAAGTCAATGCAGTGGCTGGTCAAGGAAGGCTGGCGGAAGGCTGGCTGGCTGCCTCACTTGCGACTGGAGCGTGCGAAGTCCTCCCGGGAGATCTGTTTCCTCTTCGGACGGCCCCTTCCACGCTTGGGAGGGGGTGTGTGGTGGCGACCTGCTGGTGGTGGGTGAGGTGTGCTCACTGGCTGTGGACGCAGGGGAAGTGGACACTGCTGCCCGAGCCTGCGCCCTAGCAGGTGGTGGCGGAGGTGGTGTTGCTGGCCTTGCCTGTGACCCCACCGCCACCACCAGCTGGCCCATGAGGTCCACGAGTTGGTCCATACGGGACACGAATTGGCCCATATGGGCGTCCATGGACCTCAGCACCCCCAGCACCTCCCGCGTGTCAGTAGCAGACCTGGCCCATTGTCCTTGGGCCTCTTCATAGGCCCCAAGGACTCTGTCCATTTGAGGCAGGGCATGGCTCCCAGGGGAGGCTGGCGTTTCCCTGACCCTGCTCCTCCTACCAGTCCTGCTGCCACCGGCCTGCCCACTAGCCACATTGCTCACCACGGTCCTCGCTGTGGCTCCCAGGGTGGATCCAGTCGGCCGGGCCACCACCTGCGCTGGGGCTGGTGCCAGCGAAGACGTGGTGGTGGTGGAGGCGGTGGTGGTCGGTGCGGCGATGGTGGCGGTTGCGGCAGTGGTAGTGGCCGCAATGACCGTGGGTGTGGCCGCAACGACAGTGGCAGCAGGGGACTGGGACTGTTCAGCATCCCTGGATGATGGGTTGGTGGGTAGGAGGGGTCCTGGGGAGCGGCTGGGCCCTGCCACGCCAGATGGGCCAGCTTGGTGGTCCGTGTCCGAAGAGGTGGACAGATCCTCCAGATCCGTGTGTCCTCGTTGGGGGCTTGTAGGCTGGCTGTGCTGGCTGCTGTCTCCATCCCCAGCGTCCAGCAGTTCGTCACCTGTGGAGAGAATGAGATTTGTTATTGTGTTGCACCTGGCGAAGTATGTATTAGTCGTCTGACATTGGCAGTTCGTGCAATCTCGTACATGGGTTTCCCGGAGGCGAGTGTGTGGCTGTGGCATCTGTAGGTGTGTGTGCTAGGCAATGGGACTGTGTGCTGTGCACATGTGGCATGGGACGGATTGGCCATGCCGATGGGTGTGTTGCTTTGCCCCTACTCATTGTGACTCTGGTGTATGCGGGCTCCTGGCCCGTCCTGGGTCTGGTTTGTACTTTGCTTTTGGAGTTCAAATGGAACGCTTAGGAACGCATATGGCAACATGGGGGCCATGCCCCAGATTCGCATTTGGGATGGAATATGCTTTGGGGTTCAAATGGAACGCTTAGGAACGCATATGGCAACATGGGGGCCATGCCCCAGATTCGCATTTGGGATGGAATATGCTTTTGGGGTTCAAATGGAACGCTTAGGAACGCATATGGCAACATGGGGGCCATGCCCCAGATTCGCATTTGGGATGGAATATGCTTTTGGGGTTCAAATGGAACGCTTAGGAACGCATATGGCAACATGGGGGCTATGCCCCAGATTCGCATTTGGGAGGGTATATGCTTTTGGGGTACATGCTGTGAGCCATGGGTGCCGAACGTGACATGTGTTGTGGCAGCATGACAGTGCATGGTCTGAGGTGTGTGCATGCCTGACATGCCCTGCATATTTGCTGTCTGTTGTGGTTACTGGACATGGCATTGGACGCATCGTTATGAGTGAGTGATAGTTGTGTGCCAGCCAACGTATTGCAGTTGTCCCATCTCCTTGGTGTGCGTGCTGCCCTGTGCCATGTGCATCACTGCAGTGCTCGGGGGGTGTGGCCCATGTTGTGTGTTGTTGCTCACAGTGTGTCGTGCGCTTAATTGACTTCTGGCACATGGTTGGTCATGGGCATGTGTCTTAGCGTGACTGCTGTATGTGTGGCAGCTGTGCGGATGACATGCCTTTCATGAGACTGGGGCTGACGGATGGGATGGATGGTATGTTGTATGTGCATGGTGTGTCTGTGTGTTTGATGGGTTCAGTGGTGTTCGTGTGCATTTCTGTTGTTCCGCTCTGTTGCGTCTAGTGTTGTTTGTCTTACATAGGCGTAGTTGTGGGGTGTGTGGTTGACAGGCAGTAGGGGCTACATGGACAGGACTTCAATGGTGTTTCGGTTGTGTGTGATGAGTTGCACAGTGGCTGCCGTGTGGGACTATATTCAGTGTGGCTTGTGCATGCAGACGTGGCTCCTTGGGTGTTGCTATGTCTGTGATGGGTCATGTGGGGTGTGAGTCTGCTGTTCATGTCCGTGTGCACATTGTTCACTTGTTCGTGACGGTGGGCGGTGCTGCGTGTTCGTGTGCTACGTGACATGTCCCATGTGTTGGTGGTGTTATGGTCCTCATGCCTCCAGTAATCCAGCCCTGTCCAGTTTCCCACCTGCAAGTTGTTCGTGCGTGCACTGTACTGGATGCCACATGGCTCTTAGCGGGGGGTGCTCCATGTTGCAGGTCTGTGGGGGTGGGGGGTGTAGTGGGTCGTGGGGTGGCTGTACACCCACTGACACCGATTGCTGTGGACCGTGATGTCTGCCTTTCGGCTGTCGTTGTGCACTGCGGTGGCTGACACGTGGGTGTGGGGTGTGGGGGATGCTCCTCCTTGCTGTGCTGTGGGACTGGGGCCTGGTGTGTGTTGTACTTGGGCTGTCCACCGTCCCACCCACTGCACTTTGTGTTCCTGCCACTTACCTGTTACTTGTCAGTTGGTGCAGCTGTGCCTGACACATGGGTGTGGGGAGTGCTCCACCTTGCTGGTCTGTGGGAGTGGGGGCCTGGTGGGTGTTGTACTTCAGCTGTCCCCTCCGACCCACTGCACTTTGTGTTCCTGCCACTTACCTGTTACTTGTCAGTTGGTGCAGCTGTGGCGGACACATGGGTGTGGCGGGTGCTCGTTGTGGCGCTTCTGGCATATTTGTGGACCTGTTGGTGGTTACGTGGCTGGCTTAGTGTACACATGTCCCCACGCATCTTACAGTTGTTCTGTTTGGGCTGTGTGTGGTGGTGTCTGTTGCATGTGTGTGTCGTGTATTGTGTGCTGGACATGGGGGTGTTTGTCCCTGGGAGCTGTGGCATGGTGGTAGTGCATGTGAGTACATAGCGGTGTGCTGGTATACATTAGTTTGTACTTACCAGCCTCCACTCCTCTGCTAATCCGGCGAGGATCTCCGGATGGATTACGACTCGCACCTTCTCCTCCCACGCTTTGAAGGTCTTAAAGAGCGCGGGATTCCCTCCGCCAGTGACGGCAGCCAGCTCTCTGTTTTTGCCCTCCTTCTTCTTGACCAGGCTCTTTACGTCATTCCAACGTTTGTTTATCTCGGTTCTGTTCCTGGGCAGGGTCCCGACTGCATTGACCTGGTCTACGATCCGGGTCCACATTCTGTTTCTGGTGGCTAGTGGTGTGTGCTGGACCATGTTCCCATAGATTTGTGGGTACACCTTGATGATCTCGTCGACCATGACCGTCAGCTCCATGGGCGTGAACTTGGGCATCCTTTGTGGTGCCATGGTGTTTGTGGTGCTGGTGCGGTGTGTGTTGTGTAATGTGCAGGGGGTTTGTGGTGCCGGTGTTTGGTGGTGGTGGTGGTGGTGGTTGTGATGTGTGCGTTTCTGTGGTGTGCTGCTGTCCTTGCTGTGTCACTGTGTCCTCTCCTCTCCTCTCTGGTTTGCAATGTAGCAAGGGGTTGTGGTCTGTGGGAGTGCTGCTTTTGTACTCACCTATGTGGGTGTGTCCTCATGGTCTGTTGTTTTCAGGTGTGTTGTGTCTGGGGTTCTGGCCTTTGTATTTTTTGTTTGTCCGGGGGGTGTTTTCGGGATGTGTACTGTGCTTGTGTATTTGTACGTGCCTTGCTGTGTGGACTTGTTGGCCATGTTGTGTGCTATTGGTTTTGTGTGCGGATGGTTTCTGTGCAGGTACGTGGGCGCCATGGCTTCTGCCGTGTCGATTCTCATCGGCGTTGTTTGCGCTGGCGGGCGGTATTTTTGTTGTTTTTCCGCGCTCATGGCGGTGCGATCGTAATTTCACGTGCGGTGTGTCGGCCGTGAGGGCGGGCGGTTTTGTGTTGTCGTGCGTGTTTCCGTCCGTGGCGGGCGGTTTGACTCCGACTCGGACGATGGCGGGCGGTATTTTGTATGATTTTTCCGCCGATGGCGGTTTTCAGTTTGTGTACTCATAATGGCGTGGTCGGTGTTCAGGCGGTGTGTGCGGGCGGATTTTTGCCGCTTCCATGCCTGGCGGATTTTTTTACGCCGGGTATCGTAATGTGCCCCTAAGTAATTATTTAGTTTTATTTATTGGTATTGATAATTAATTTTATGTTAAATAATTATTAATTAGTAATTAATTTTTATTAATTGGTAATACATTTTTATTAATTGGTAATACATTTTTAGTAATTGATTATTTGGTAATTATATTAAGTGTATTAATTTATTATTGAAGTGTGTTGTGATTTTATAGGGCAATAGGGTGGGAAGTAATTTAATTGTAATTAAGTGATTATTTATTTTACTGTTGAGTATTGATAATTAATTTATTGTTAATTAATTATTAATTGGTAATAACTTTTTAATAATAGATAATTTTATGTTTTGGAAATTAATTTGTTCATTAATTAATAATTGGTAAATAATTGTCATTAATTATTATTTATTGGTATTTATCAATCATTTATTGTTAATTAATTATTAATTGCATTTTTTTTTTAAAATAAATATTGTTTTTGGGTATTGAAAATTAATTATTATTTTGTAATTAATTGTTAATAATGATTATTTAATTGTATTTATCATCTATTTAATTGTTAATTAATTATTAATTGGTAATTATTTTTACCTACTTATTTATTGGTATTGTTAATTAATTTATTATTTGATAATTAAATTATTATTTATTTTAAAAAAATTATTTTAATTATTAGTAAGTAATTTTACCCCTACGCTATCCAACACTTTCCCTACTGTTGCACTCTCTGGAGTTGGAATAGTAATTTTAACCTCTACGCTATCCAACACTTTCCCTACTGTTGCACTCTCTGGAGTTGGAATAGTAATTTTAACCCCTACGCTATCCAACACTTTCCCTACTGTTGCACTCTCTGGAGTTGGAATAGTAATTTTAACCTCTACGCTATCCAACACTTTCCCTACTGTTGCACTCTCTGGAGTTGGAATAGTAATTTTTACCCCTACTCTATCCAACACTTTCCCTATTTTTGCACTCTCTGGAGTGCGAATAGTAATGTTTACCCCTACGCTATCCAATATTTACTGTTTTAGTTAATGTAGTGTATAATTTATTTAACATTTTTTTTTAAATTTGTTATATATATTTTTTATATTTTTATTTATATTATTGTTGTATGTGTATGTATGTATTTATAATTTATAAAATGTTTTTTAACAATGTATAAGTTATTACAATAATTAATTGTAAATATTATTAAGTATATATATTATATTTTATATGTATATGTTTAATTTTTTTTTTACATTATATGTATTACTTATAATTTTAAACATATTTTTAACTATGTTTATTTTAAATATATGTATTATTTACTTTATTTTACATTATTTTTTAACATAAAAAAACGATATTTTTAACAACGATATTTTTGACAACGATATTTTTTTTCGATATTTTTGTACTTACCATAATGTAGATAGGACTTCGATATTCTTGACATCGATATTTGGGCTCCGATATTTTTGACATCGATATTTTTGACGTCGATATTCTGTCAGTGATTCGATCTAAGGTTGCCAGAAACTAATCTCTCCTCGATAAGAGGAGATTCTAGTGGCACTGTGAGCTAGCTAATGCAAATCTGGCTAACATATGCAGTGGGGGTGCACAGAGCCAGTCAGTCACCAAGCCCACAGTTTATTTTATCCAAACGCGCAGGTCCTGCAGGGGTACTATAGGAACTACACGACATGGTGCCGCCAACGTTGGTTGGGTACTTATTTAACAGTGGAATCTGAGTAGTTCAGTCGTTCTATTCTCAGAGAACCTACTCACAAAACACAAGAGACGTCTGGAGTGGGTGGGCACAAACTCCGCCACAGCTGAGTAGGCGAGATATCCTATTTATCGGCTGTTTGTTAATCAAGCTTGAAGGACATTTTAGTTCCTAAATTGTGCATAGCACCTCAACTTCTTCCTCTAAAGATGCCTGATTCCGAGGCAGGGGACCAGAGAGTTGACCTCTTCCTTTTAGAAGGAGGAGAAGATCCTGAGGATGCAATACAGATTGCACCAAAATTCAGAATGACAGTCATCCTAAGACTATTAGAAAATGGCTTACACCCTAAGGGTGGCATGGTAGTTTTTGTGATTGAGGCACACGAATCAAACAAAACAGAGGTGTTCTATTCATGGGTTACATTCCCAGCACATGCCATAACAAAGACATTTCACTACTAGATAGCAGGAGATGCACCACAGGAATGTGCCCCGTTTGAGGACATAGAGATTCCACTCACTTACCAGGAACATCATTACTGGTTTAATGGCACCCTACCCCACGTACGAGGAAGAGTAAGATTAGGCCCGCTCGGAGGAGACGGGGCCACATGGCCAATACTAGCGGCTTACACACCGCACCCTGATATTGGAACAATGCCACAGCCAGAATTATTCGTACAACACAGAGATTTAATTAAAATCTACAGAAACCTGACACAATTCGTCATGAGGACTTTAACACTCCAACTTGCACCAGGTGCAGCAAATAGTACTCCAGCTCAGGCTACAGGAAATAAAATTACTCCTCAAACATTACACACAGTAATGGGCAAAATGCCCGCAAAACGCAAACAAATCCCATTCTGGATAGCTCAGAAAATAACTCAGCTTGAGGCAGTAATCCCGAATACTACCACCTATGATAAAAACAGAATTCTAACAATCTGCTTGCCCATGGGGATCACACCGCAAGTAGAGGATTGCACCTCTTGGGGTTCAGTCTTTGCTGCCATATATACCAGAACACATGGTATCCCGTCCTTAGCAGTAGTACCTGACCTATTGAGACAGATACAAAATGAGTACGGAGCAGAGCCTGCTCTAAACTTAGGGATGAAGTTACTAAACAACTTTGATCAGGTATCAGCCATAATACTAGCTAACATTAAGGGGGAAGCAGCTTCAGTGGCGATCCGCCAACGCCTAAGGGAGTTTGGTCCAACAGATCAACAACACGAACTACCCAAAATAATTGAAACTGCATATGCAGAACTAGGCAGAGACAGTTTAGGTGGGAAAGCACTAAAACCACAACTGGTGGGCAGTCCTGAAAAGGACACTACAAATCAGACTTCTACTTCTTCTAAAAAGAAGTGGGAAAATAAAAAACAACAAAAGTCTAAAGACAACAGATCTCAATCCCGAGGCAGGTCTCCTCAACAGGAGCCCTCTGAAAGGAGGTATAACCTCAGGAATAGGGATAATATTAAAAAACCTGACAGGTATCAGGATACTGATACACGTTCCTCTCGTTCCTTTCAGGGTTCATCAAAAAACTCCAAGAGGGAAGGACGGTCAGAGGAGCGTAAAAAGTCCAGAGACACGCAACGCGCTGCGGACTACGCACCTAAAAAAGAAGATAAACAAAAACAAAAACCTCAGTTCAAAAAGATGAAGGTAGCAGGTCTCAAGATCAGACATGCCCAGAATTCTGAGGACACAGCTTCTGAACGGGGAATGGGCTCTGACGATGCTAGACAGTGCGGCAGAAGTAACAATAGCTCGCCAGAACCTGAAGGAATTTCTGGTGACAGCAGAGTTGAGTGAGTATATCACGGTGGAAACACCTGATACTCGGGTAAGTGTCCCACATAAGTTACATGAGATAACACTCCGGATGGAGGGAGACAAGCCCAGGAAAGTTAAAGGTCTATTTTGGAAACATCTGTCATCTGGATATGACATCCTATTAGCAGAGCAAGACTGGCCGCCAGCATTCGTCATGGAGTGCCCTAAGGGAGAAAAGGTAATCTTGCCAGCATTTTCCGATCTCGTTCCCATACATTTAAAACATGCATATGCGCAGGAGTGGGCAGTTGCCCTAGCTCCAGCATTGTACAAAAGTCATGCTGGTTGGGATGAGGATTCAACCCACCATGTGATCCCGTTAAAAGTTTCACCAAATGCTCAAAGGCAATATCCTATAAAGCAGGAAGCTAAAAAACAAGTCAGGGAGATCCTAGATCAACTTGAATACCAGGGGGTGATAGAAAATTGCACTTCACCTATGAACAATCCTTTGTTCCCCATAGCCAAACCTGACAACACTAAGGGGCCGATTCCGATTCGGGCAGGAAATCTCTCCGACCGAGACGGACCCGGTGAGATTTCCGACCGAATCGGACCCTAGCAGTCCGACCGAACGAGTACGATGCGCACGCATGCACCCGGACTCGATTCGGTCGGACTCCCATTGAAGTCAATGGGAGCCGGTCGTACAACGGGTACGCGGGCTCCCATTGACTCAATGGGTGCGAGGCGAACAAGGGCGCCCCCTACAGCGGGTACGCGTCGATGCGCATCGCGCCGTACATGCACAGGTAGGGGGGACCCATGGGTCCCCCCTGTGTGTGACTCGCACGGCCACGCATACAGGGGGGTCCGACGCGGACCCCCAAAGTCCAGCTCCGACAGCTCTTTCGAGCCAGACGGCGCGAGTCGGTCGGACTGCTCGCGGCGCGCATTGTACTTGCCCGGCCGGGGAACGACTCCATCGCGCGGTGCGAGTTGTGTCCATGCGAGTCGGTCGGAGCGTGTTGAAGCCGCGTACGGGTCGGTCGGCGATTACGCGGGCGCTTGCATCGTACTCGCTCGGCCGGACCCGCCTACGAATCGGTCGGGAAACAGGGCTCCGAATCGGATCCGGTAAAGCCGAATCCGATTCGGAGCCCTACCGGCCGAGATCGGAATCGGCCCCATATTGTTTAGTTTTGGATTACAGACATTTAAACACTTGCACAAAGACATTTGCAGTTCAAAATGCACACAGTGCATTAATGAATAACACTGTGCGACAAAAATACAAAACAACACTTGATATCTCAAATGGATTTTTCTGCCAAAATATAGTGCCTGAAAGCAGGTATCTGACTGCATTCTCAGCGCTAGGGTCCCAACCGCAATTTTGCCGACTCCCCCAAGGGTATAAGAATAGCTCAGGGTTGTTTTCAGCAAGGGTAACAGAGTTACTCCAAAATTTGGATGAAGAAGCATTATCCTATGTAGATGATATTTATCTGACGGACGATGACTTACCGAGGCACTTGACCAGGGTGAGCACCATTATTATGGGATTCGCCTCTGAGGGCTATAAATTTAATTTCAAAAATCAAAAATTGCCCACCTCAATGTCCTATTTTTAGGGTATGAGCTGTCAAGTGAAGGAAAAGCCTAGCAGCTAACTTTTTAGAAAAGTGTGCGCTTCTCCAACCTCCAAAATCATTAAAGAATTTACAATCAATTCTGGGATTCCTAAATTTTGGTCGAACATACATTTTGGATTACGCAGAAAGAGTAAAACCTTTCTACGACTTAATAAAACCTGATTTTTCAGTCAGACAATGGACACAGGAACATACAAATATCCTACGTTCACTACAGGAAGACATGATAGCTTCTAAACATTTACAGACACGCGTAAACGTATGCAACTTAGTGATCCAAGTAATAGCGGGTCAATGCGGGTACACTTATTTAACTTTTAATGAATGCGAAATGGTACCAATCTCATACAAATCACACCTGTACACAAACGCAGAAATGCGTTTCACTGCAACAGAAAAAATCCTGACAGCAGTGTAGACTGCTGTAGCAAGAGAAAGAGCTCTGGCTAAGGGTAAACGCATAATTGTCGTGACCCCAGTAGCAGCTTTAGAAGCTGTTACAAAAGCTAGCATTCCAAATGCGAAAGCCTTACATCCCAGATGGATACAATGGGCTAATTCTCTTACTGCAACGGATGTTGAATACAGATTTGATACAAGTTTAAAAACACAAGCATTTCTGCAATACAAACAAGAATATCCTCTACCAAATGAGATTTTGCCTCTAGATCAGTATGAATACATTATTTACACTGACGGATCTGCTCAACCAGCCATAGGGAGTAAGCAAGCTTACAGCGCAGCGTGTGCCATCGTTAAAGGTCGCATGCGCGATGGAAAGTTCCATCCCAGTAGCACTAAAACGCAATCTCTAGGAGACTGCATGGCTCAGTTAGCAGAATTAAAAGCACTGATACTGGCACTTGAAAATACGGAACACGAATTCACCACACTAATTGTGTGTGATTCCTTTTACTGTGTACAGTCGTACAATGAATATTTACATCATTGGGAACAAAACGGGTTTAAAGACGCAAAAGGTGGCACAATTAAGCATAAAATGCTATGGGAACAGGTAGTGGAGTTGAGAAACGAGCTACCAAGGGCTCACGTGATACATACACTGAGTCATCAGCGTGATGGCGTTCATGTTGAAGGGAATTCATTGGCTGATGAAGCTGCAAAGGGGGCTGTACGCACAGCGTCCGTAGTTGCAGTTACTCGTTCAAAAACGAGAATAGACTGCGAGATTATGGTAGCTGTCAATGTTTCACGCAAAGGCAGCACAGCAGTACCTAAAAAATTTCTACTCAAGTACTCCTACAAGTTAGATGCACAAAACATTCCATATGCTCAGATTCCTGGAGTGGGGGATTGAGTAATACCAATTATGGATCGTAGGCAAGGCTTAATTCTAGCAGCACACGAGGGTTTGGGTTCTGCACATACAGGCGTTACAGCGACTATTTCTTTACTGAAACAGCGCTACTGGTGGCCAGGGTTAACAAAGCAGACCAAAGACTATGGGGTCTATTAGGATGTCGGGCGGTGGCGCCACCGCGGTGCTGGCGGTGCGGAAAAATGCATTTTTCCGCCCGCGAGCAGCGGGAATCACGTCCGCCATATTAGAATGGCCAAACATAGACCATTTCCCATCCGCTCCCGTGCGACGCGAACCGCCATCAAAGTGCGCCCGCAAGCACGGCGGTGGGAGCCAATGAGACACACCACCGTGCAGAATGACGTCCGCTCCGGTCCACAAATTAGGATGCTCCAAAAAAACAGTCGCACCGCAGCGGAGAAACCGGCCAATCCTACACGGCGGAAACTCGACAGCGGAGCGTGAAACCAGAGACCCGGCCCACAGCGCCCGGACACGACCGCCATGGACCCAGCACTCCACGTTTTCCCGGTGCTGTACCTGATACATCACCAGCAAATAATGGACCGTCGCGGACGCCGCCGCAGGTACGCAATTACACAACCCCACACACAACCACAAAACACAAACCATGGACTGGCACAGGGTCCCTAACCACATCAGATACCCTGGTGGGGATAGGAACACATCCCCAAGTGCACACACACATGACCCACCTGACACCAATACACCCCTCCGCATCCAGGTCACACATCGACCGCGATCGTGCGGCAATGTCACAGCCACGTCATCGCAGCGGTGAAGACAAGGGAATACATGCGCACAATGCAGAAGGCTGGGCCAGCACCAGGCATGGGCAGGGCACAAAGACCACAGGGCCACTACTCCACCCTCACACACTAGGCCCCCACTGAAGGGACATGCCATGTGCCACACCTGTGCACCCCCATGCACAACAACAAGCCAGGTGACACCACACCCTGCACCACACACAAAACAAATAGGGACACAGCCACAGCAGGAGTTGCTGCACAGGAACACACAGCACAGAAGCACAGGGCCAGGGCTACACACACACACCACAACAACACCACACCAATGGCAAGTAAACTCAGTACAAGCATCAAATGGACACATACAAGGAACAAACATCTCACTGGACACACAGCCTGCCAAGTCACACTCACATACCCCACACTGACACACAGACACATACACACACCACATGCCACCAGCAATGGAGCACACAAAACAGGAAAGCCAAAGTGAGGTGCACACAAATGGAAGGCCAAGGAGACAACCACCAAGCATGTGTACAGCACATGCAAGACAAGGAACATAGAACAACACCCCCAGCCCACCTAATCACACATTGCTTGCATAGTGATTGAAGTCAAACCACAGACAGCACAGTGCAACAACCCAAGGAAACAGCAAGGCAACACATGTAGAGGCACAAGGATGAAATGAAGGCCCTGAAGTCAAACTGTGAACAGCCACACATATGTATACAAATACTTCACAGGAATACTCTAGCAGCACAACACACAGGGCCCATTGACACACTCCATGACTGTCAGACACTAGTAGGAATCCACACACATGCCCCCCTCACATCTGCAATACACAACACCAGTGTCAAACAAACAGAAGGGTGGCAATAATGTCCAGGCAATACACAGACAAACAGTCACACTCCCTTGGGGTAGCCACATACATCACATACACACAGGGATGCCAGAACCAATGTCTGCACAAAAACAACAGACAAACACATAACCCAACAGACCCACACACAGAACCACAACAAGAACAGACATGCCCTGTGCAGCAAAAATGTGGAAAGGCAATGGGAGCACAGACACAACAGGAGTGCACAACCCCATCAGTCAGGAACAATGCACACACAACATGCCACAACACAGACAAGAAGTGTACCATCACAGATAGACACAGCCACTGCAAACAAACAACAGATGCACAGGCCAAAAAAAGAACACATAGCAAACACAGCAGGACATAAGTGGATGCATACCAGCCAATGACAAGGCAACATACCCCCACAGCACTGCATGAACAACAAGCAGTGTCTGAACAACAAGCATACCAGCCACACACAGAAATGAGTGACACAACATGAACCCACACAACACCAATCAGCACAGCACAAAGACAACATCACACACAGGAAGTGAAGCAGTACCACAGCAAACACACATACATGATGAGCCTGGCCAGCATGCCTGCAATCCTCTGGACAGAATCCCATTCTGAGCTGGCAGTGCACCACAACTTGACATGTGTACAACACAGCCAACATGAACAAACAATGACAACTGCATCCTCAAATCTAATACATTGCCCACACAAGTATCAGGGTCAGGAAAAACTGAAGTCCCTCACCCCTGCAAAAAATAGAGTAAGTGAGTAAAGAAATTGGCAAGGTTGAAGTGGCACACACAGCATGTGGCACAGTAAACCATATGCACACAGCAAAATAACTTTATTCAGTAAGGACACTGACAAAACAGACAACAGGATCAACTGTCTTTATTCACAAAATGCACAGATAGGCAACAAGAGTAGATAATAGCAAGGCACAAAATGCAAGGCATGTCCATGAGAAGCTGCACAGGCAGGGGCAAAACAGCAAGGCCAGTGGGCAGTCCAAGGTGCAGAGCATGTTCATGAGAAGCTGCACAGGCAGGGGCAAAACAGCAAGGCCAGTGGCCAGTCCAAGGTGCAGAGCATGTCCATGAGAAGCTGCACAGGCAGGGGCAAAACAGCAAGGCCAGTGGCCAGTCCAAGGTGCAGAGCATGTCCATGAGAAGCTGCACAGGCAGGGGCAAAACAGCAAGGCCAGTGGCCAGTCCAAGGTGCAGAGAATGTCCATGAGAAGCTGCACAGGCAGGGGGCACACAGCAGTGAACGGCAAGGCCAGTGGGCAGGACAAAGTGCAGAGTGAGTCCATGAGAAGCTGCACACGCAGGGGGCACACAGCAGTGAACGGCAAGGCCAGTGGGCAGGACAAAGTGCAGAGTGAGTCCATGAGAAGCTGCACAGGCAGGGGGCACACAGCAGTGAACGGCAAGGCCAGTGGGCAGGACAAAGTGCAGAGTGAGTCCATGAGAAGCTGCACAGGCAGGGGCAAAACAGTAAGGCCAGTGGCCAGTCCAAGGTGCAGAGCATGTCCATGAGAAGCTACACAGGCAGGGGGCACACAGCAGTGAACGGCAAGGCCAGTGGGCAAGACAAAGTGCAGAGTGAGTCCATGAGAAGCTGCACAGGCAGGGGGCACACAGCAGTGAACGGCAAGGCCAGTGGGCAGGACAAAGTGCAGAGTGAGTCCATGAGAAGCTGCACAGGCAGGGGGCACACAGCAGTGAACGGCAAGGCCAGTGGGCAGGACAAAGTGCAGAGTGAGTCCATGAGAAGCTGCACAGGCAGGGGCAAAACAGCAAGGCCAGTGGCCAGTCCAAGGTGCAGAGCATGTCCATGAGAAGCTGCACAGGCAGGGGCAAAACAGCAAGGCCAGTGGCCAGTCCAAGGTGCAGAGCATTTCCATGAGAAGCTGCACAGGCAGGGGCAAAACAGCAAGGCCAGTGGCCAGTCCAAGGTGCAGAGCATGTCCATGAGAAGCTGCACAGGGAGGGGGCACACAGCAGTGAACGGCAAGGCCAGTGGGCAGGACAAAGTGCAGAGTGAGTCCATGAGAAGCTGCACAGGGAATGTCTGCAACTGTACCCTAACCATGGTCAGCAACACAGTCTGGGGTGTGACGATGTGCAGCACAGGCCACGCTGTGTGAGAGACAGGCGTGTGAGGTCAACCAACACTCAGACTTGGCTGTCAGTCGTACTGGGAGCTGGCTGTGTGTCAGGCCCAGTTGGAGCACTTGACTGGGGAGAGGGAGGCACAGCTGAGGTATACCTATCAGTGTTTATGCAAAACGGAGGGCTGCTTGGACCAGGTGGTGTAGTGGCACATGGAGGTGGAGGTGGAGTCATGCAGACATGAGACACAGTGTGGATGGGAGATTGTGGAGGGGTGCCTTTCCACTTCTTGGGGAGTCGCAATGGCTTCACTGTCTTGGGAACAATGGGAAGTGGCGTGGACACATCAGGCTCACACAACACCAAGGCTGCAGCAGGTGCAGACGCTGGCCCTCCCTCTGGTGACGTGCTTGAACCTGCGCAAAGCTTTGCATGGCCCTGGCTTTGCCCCTCCATCCCCTGCCTACCAGGTGGTCCCCCACAGTGCCCTCCATTCCCTGCTTCACTGGGCTTGCTATGGGAGTGGAGGTAGTGGGTGAATTGGACTTGCAGCCCTTCTTATGCCTACCCTTGGCACTCACCACCTTCTCAGTGGGCATGGAAATTGTATGTTTGGTTTTGGGAGACGCTTTCGGGACAGGAGAGTCCTTGGCTGGGGATGTCCCTGAGGCACGTGACCCTGACGTCTGCTTCTTGGCTCTTTGTCCCCTGGTGTTGTCTGATGGGCTCTTATCTGTGTGCACTGGGGTGGCTTTGGTCATCTGTGGGGATAGTGTCTGCGGCCTGGACCGCTTGGGCTTCTGCTGCTGCTGTGTGCTATGTGTGCCGTATCGTGACTTAGAGGTCTGTGGAGCATGGTCACTGTCGTCCGACGTGGCCACTGGCATGGGTGTGGACAAAGGGACTTTCGCTGGACTCCCAGATTGTGCCAGCTGAAGGGCTGATGTCACTGCAGTGGACAATGACTGGACAGTCCGGTGCAGCCCACCCACTTCTGAATGTATGCCCTCAATGAATGCAACCACCTGAGCCAATTTACTGTCATGGTCCATGAATGCATTGAGGAGAGCTGTCTGGCCTACACACAGCTGGCGCAAAAGGTCCACAGACTCAGCACTGATGGCAGCAGGGGGGACCGGGGCAGGGACTGCGGTGCCGGGTGTGAAGGACACCCTTCCCTCTTAGCGGTGCGAACACGGGCAGCACCAGAGGAAGTGGCTGGGAGGGTGGGCACTGCACGCTGTGTGGTGGAAGATGATGCAGAGTCCCCGTTACCTGTGCCCGCCAACATGTCTGCGTCACCGCTGGCATCAGATGACGTAGTACTTTGCGTCTCGGGCTGTGATTCCTCCAGCAGACTCCTGTCCCCCTCCGAGGCGCTGGTCACATCTGTCTCACAGGGCTCCTCTGCAGCTGTTGTGCTAGTTTCCCCACCACTGGTGTCCGTCCCATGTTCCTCCGTGACCACGGGAGATGCTGCATGAGAGAGAGAGATGTAGGGTCAGTGCAGTGGCAGCAACAGAACAAACATATGCATTACAGACAACCATTAAGATGTCTAGATCTACATGTTGCACGCCACCCTGTGCAATTACATCGCTCAAACCCACCTCTGTCATCACAAGAGTGCGTGTGCACTATCAAACCGGGACAAAGTGAGCAATGTGATGACCACACAGCACAACATCCTGCATGTGGCTCCGTTACAACTGCAACACAGATAGCTCATACCTGTCTCACACCACCCACAATGCCATTTAAATGCCCCATACCCGTTTCCCAGTGTTAAGTACAGGTAGGACACATGCATGACATCTGCAACCAGCACCGGCACAAGCTGACACTTACAGGCCACTGCATCACACTACCAACATCACATTGCCCAGCGCTGGCACATGCTGTGCACACATGCAGCCACACACAGCCATAGTCATCCTTCCCAGTACACTCACCCCTAATTGCCTGCCGATGCTCCTTCAATCGTGCATCCAGCTCAGGGTGAGTCACGGCCAAGATGCGGCACATTAGTGGTGTCATGCTGCGCCGTGCCATCCGGCCAGTGCGAGGGATCCGCCCCAGTGTCATCTCCGCAACGTTCTTTGCCAGCCGTGAGATGTCGTCCCACCTCTTGTGGCAGTGGGTGCGCCGTTGGTTTGATACTCCCGAGCACGCACCTTGTTCGCTATGCCCCTCCACATGGCCTTACGCTGGTGCACCTTGAGCTGCAGGCATGGGAGACAAGAGGGGGCAAACATCAGTGACACAGTGTCATGTGACAAAATCACTCAGGACAGTAGCATGATACAGATTAATCACAAATCCACATATCTCACATGCAGAGACAGAAATGCTTTTCACATGGTACATCTGCATGTGAGAATCACACGTAAATGCATGCATGTATAAGGGGGACACAATACTTGCACATCTCATGTACAAGCAGGATGCCAGCACAGAAGACCATGTGTACTCTGCCCACATCTACTAACCATTTTTAGGTAGAGCAAGACATACGTCACAAAACAACATGTGTATGTGGCGAGACCCACTGTGTCCGACAATGCGCATGCGTCAACGAACATGCACTGTGAGTAGCCCACTGTGTCATGTATATCACATTGAGGGACATGATCTCACAAACCCACCTCCTTTCTCACAGTGCCAGTCGTGTGCAATCTACAGGGTTGACCTGGCACATTGATGGGGAGTCAAATTTGAAAATGAACATGTTACACTCTGTACAGTCAGTGATGTGTTCTTGTTGGATTGGGCGGTGACTGTGCAGGCAAGGTGGGCTCACACTGAGATGGACAACAGGGAAACGCAAAGACATGCACACTAGCAATGACTGGCCTGAATCCTCCATTACCAACTTGCTGCTTCACTGTATGGCTGACAAGACAAGACATGTCCCTCAAATCTTGATGTGCAGGCAGGGAGACTTGAGGAGTAGGGTACACACCCCTTCACCCAATGGAATGCAAGTTAGTCAATGCTTGACACAAACCCACACTCACATGCACATGCTGCATCAGACCGACTACATGTGTGCCCCCCCTGCACTCTCACACCCACTGTGGAAGACTTACCACGACATTTTGGGCACCATATAGCCTTGGGTACTGTGTGAGCACCTCGTCCACCAGGACCTCAAGCTCCTCACCGGTGAAGGGACTGGCACGGATCTTCTCTGTCCTTGACATCACTGTTGGTTAGAGACAGCAGCGGCAGCAGCAGGTGAGGGTCTCAGGCAGCAGTCCCTGGAGGCAGCAGCAGGTGAGGGTCTCAGGCAGCAGTCCCTGGAGGCAGCAGCAGGTGAGGGTCTCAGGCAGCAGTCCCTGGAGGCAGCAGCAGGTGAGGGTCTCAGGCAGCAGGCTCTGTGAGCAGTGGAAATTCTGGGCACTCTCCCACACATATATAGCCCCCTGGTGTCGGTCCAGTAGTCTTGGGCTGCTGCAATTGGTCTACCAGGTCAGCCTTTTACAAATGCATCCAATGACTGGCACCGCGGTGGTGTAGCACACCTACCGCTATTTTCAAAATTGCATCGAGCTTCCGCGATCGCGGAGCCCATTGGCTGTAATGGCTGGACCATGGCGGTTACACACTGCAGGGGCCAAGGGGGCGCTACCGCGGTATTTCATCTTTTGATTGCATCCAATGACTGGCACCGCGGTGGTGTAGCACGCCTATCGCTATTTTCAAAATTGCATCGAGCTTCCGCGATCGCGGAGCCCATTGGCTGTAATGGCATGGACCATGGCGGTGACACACCGCAGGGGCCAGGTGGGCGCTACCGCGGTATTGCAACTTTTGATTGCATCCAATGACCGGCACCGCGGTGGTGTAGCACGCCTACCGCTATTTTCAAAATTGCATCGAGCTTCCGCGATCGCGGAGCCCATTGGCTGTAATGGCATGGACCATGGCGGGGACACACCGCTGGTGCCAGGCGGTAGTTTCTGCAATTTGGGTGCCATTGACACACATGAGGCACCGCCATTTGGGTGGCGGAGCATGCCAACTGCCATTTGGCCATGTCTCTGGGGCTATCAGTACCGCACCTGTGCATTGGGGTGTGTTGCACACACACCGCTGGTGCCAGGCGGTAGTTTCTGCAATTTGGGTGCCATTGACACACATGAGGCACAGCCATTTGGGTGGCGGAGCATGCCAACCACCATTTGGGCATCACTTGTCTCTCAGTACCGCACCTACAGTACACTACACTACACTACACTACAGGACAGTGTTGGTATGGACAATACAATGTGCACACATGTCAATGTGTTGATGTGCATTGTCAATCACAGCATTTGTTTCCACAATTGATGATGTTTGTTTTAGCATGTCCTCTCATGTTAGATCATGCACACACTCGTCATTGATGCTCAGACTGTGGTCATTGTGTTGTTGAGGTGTGCCAGGTTCAATTGACGCCTGAATGTGTGTCATGTACAGCAGCTAGGTAGGATACCGTGGGGTTGCCTTGTCACACATGTGCAGGATGACAGACTCCCAGGCGTGCCCATGGGGAATGTGGCCATATCCCAATGTCCATTCACTTTGACCGAGGTGTTGTTTGGGGGACTTGCTGTGTGTAATCTGACAAGTGTGTGATTTGTGTAGTTGAAGGGGTCCCTACATGTCAGCTGGTCTGTGACTCAATTTATATGACATTCTTTGTTGCCGTTGTGTCAGCCATGATGTGAGATGCTGTGCACATCCCATGATGTATTGCATTACAATGTGTCCACTCTCATCTCAACTAGGAGGAGACCAAATCTGCATCATCACTTGACAGTGCTGGCAGACATGGAGGATGAGGCGATCATCCGGAAATGCCATCTGGATAGAGCCACCCTAAAGACCCTTTGTGATTTGTTGGAGCCCCACCTGCAGCCTCGCCGAACATATCCAACAGCATTCACCCCAACGTATAAGGTGATGGCGGCACTGCATTTTTTTGCGACTGGATCATTCCAGAACACGGTGGCCGAGGCAGGTGGGATGTCACAACCCATGTTCAGCATGGTGCTGCGGGATGTTCTGTCCGCCATGATGATCTACAAGGACAGATACATCCATTTCCCCAGGGGGCAGAATTGGCAGCTGTAAAGGGAGATTTCTATCCCCTTGGACACATCCCCCATGTAGTTGGTGCCATTGATTGCACCCATGTTGGGCTAGTGCCACCACAGGTCCGTGAGCACATCTACAGGAATCGTAAACATTACCACTCCATAAATGTCCAAGTGGTATGCCTGGCAGATATGATCATCTCCCACGTGTGTGCAAAATTTCCAGGCTCGGCCCATGACTCATACATCCTGCGTAGCAGCATTGTACCCCAGCTGATGGCCAATCTGCTTCCTGAGCGTGCATGGATTGTGGGTGAGTATGCCTAGTCATTTGGCATGCTGTGTGTGTGACCTGCTGTCCTCTGCATCTGCAACATTGCAATGTTTCGTTGTGTGTCACACATAGGTGACTCTGCATATCCCAACCGTCCTTGGTTGCTGAGCCCACTGCGGAACCCCAGGACACCAGCTGATGTCCGCTACAATGATGCCCATGGGAGGACACGTCGTGTGGTGGAGCGTACCTTTGGACTGCTGAAGTCACGTTTCCGCTGCCTGGACAAGACTGGAGGGGCACTGATGTACTCGCCCAGGAAGGTGTGTCAGATTGTAGTGGCATGCTGCATGCTCCACAACCTAGCCATTCGCAAGGAGATTCCCCTGCTCCTGGATGTTGATGAGCAGCCAAGCCCCCGCCTGCAAAGCAACCCGTGTCCAGTGATGATGACAGTGGAGAGGAGGAAGGTGTTGACCTGCGTCAACAGCTCATCACCCGCTACTTCACTTGAAGGTGGGTGACAATGTACAACGTACCCATTGTCTGATGATGTTGCTGTTGTTGTGAGGGTGTAAGTGAGATTTGTGACAGCAGCCAGTTGTAGACTCAGTGTTTGCTGTCAATGTTGATGGGACAGTTCATTTCTGAACATCTACAGGATGTGTATGTTGGCACTTGTTGCCCATTGTTATGTGTGCATGTGGGTTGTTCTTGTTGTGAAGTGTTGTCTGATGTCTGTGATGCCACACCCAGACTAGTGAATGTTGTTCTGTTGTGTTTTCCTAGGTGCCTTTGACCTCTCCTTGCCTACATACACTCCGTCCCCTGGTACATTGTATTCCTGTTGAAAATTGTACATCCTGGAATAAAGACGGTGCAGGTACAACAACGTGTGTGTAAGGATTTGTTTATTTACAAAGGTGACATGTGAGGGGGGTACATTGACAGTGAGGTGATTAGTGGAGCAGTGAGTTGACATTAATGGTAAATGAGATAATCGAGTGGTCACCACATAGGTGTGGTGACCCAGTCCAACAAACAGATGCCATTCACAAGGCAGTGTGGGGAAGGACAGTCCAAAAAGTCAATGCAGTGGTGCAGAGGGTTGCCATCATGGCTGGCTGCGTGACTGGCGTTTGGCAGGTGCCAAAAGATACTCCCAGGGTTTTCTTCGGACGGCCCCTTTTCCGTTTGGCAGGGGGGGCCTCTGCTATAGGGCCAGTGGGGTCTGAGGACTCACCACTCTCTGTGGCCGCAGGGGAGGATGGTGAACTGTCATCCTGCAGACCACCAGTGGGAGGGGGAGGTGTTGTTTGTGGCGCAGGCCTGTGCCTCAGTACCGCCACTTGTTGGCCCAAGAGGTCCACAATTTGTCCCATGCGGGTGTCCATGGACCTCATCAGCAGGAGGAGCTCACGTGAATCTTGTTCGGACCGGGCCGTTTGTCCCTGGGCCCGTTCATATGCCCCAAGGACTCTGTGGATGTGGTCCAGGGATTCGGTCCCAGGCTGTGTTCGTGTGTGGGTGACCCTGCCCCTCCCACCTGCTCTGCTGCCATGGACCGGTTACCTCTCCACTGTCGGACCACACATCCTCTCCCTGCCCTCCTCAGTTGCTGGGGTGGGTTGGTCATCCTGTGGGACAGGGAGGGTGTTGCAGGCAGCACTGGTGGTTGTGGATGTGGTGGTGGTGGAGGACGCACCGGACGTAACAGCAGGGGCCTGCAGATTGGTTGTTGTAGCTGCAGATGTGGTGGGGGGGACGATGGGGTCCTGGGACCTGTTGCGCCCTGGAACACCAGATGGCCCAGCCTCAGTCTCCTCGTCCGAAGATTCCTGGAAGTCAACATCCGAGAGTCGATGTTCCGGGGGGGGGGGTAGACTGGCCCTGCAGGTTGCTGGTGTCGTCCTCTGCAGTCAATTCTTGGTCACCTGTGGATCAGATGGGAAATGGTCATTGGGGTGCTGTGTGTCATTCACTGTTAGTACACTACACAGTTGACTGATCATCACATTGTTTCCTATGTGCACTACTGTGCCTCCTGACATGCTGCGGTGGTACATGCATTTCTTGTCCATGGTGTGAGGTGTCAATATGTACCATGCGCCATGTGCATGATTTGTGATTACAGGGACATGTTGACATCTAGGGCCTTGCGCTAAATATGATTTTTGTGCGGACTGTATGTGGATTTTTATGACCTGTCAGCCGTCACATCTGGGCATGTCCTGGCCATTGTCATCTCCTGCATACCTTTGTCTTGTCATGTGCATATCTGGAATGGTACCACATAACATGCTTTCTTGCTGTTCATATGGTCGTTGTTACTCTGGCCCCATGGCACTGAACCTGTCATTCATTGCTGTGCATGATTGTTCCCAGTCTTTCCTCTACATGTGCATTGGTGTGTCACACTTTCGTTGCTGTGACAGTTTCCTTTGCTTAGCTGTGTGCACACTGTGCGTGGCAATATGATCGGTGTGCATATTTGTACATTGAGAGGACTGGTGTTGTCATATGGCACCATTCTTTTTGTGTCAAATGGCTAGGTGCACGTATTGCCTACTTGCCTGTTGTGTGTTAGCATTTGTGTTTGTTTTGTGACACATCGGTGTGTGCATGGTGGAGGCTTGCATCCTGCTCAGTGGTGGCACAAGACAGAATAATATGTCTGGCTAGCTGTTTGTTTATTTGGAGTGATCCATTATATGCCACATGCATCTGGGTGGGGTGGGAGAGTGCCCCATCCTGCTGAGGTGTGGGATAGGGGGCATGGTGGGAGTAGTAGTACAGGCCTCCACCCCAAACACCCCTCCATGACAAGATGGCTACCTACCTGTTAGTTTGTTTGTTGGGGATGTAATGGCTGACACATGCTTCTGGGTGGGGTGGGGGAGTGCCCTATCCTTCTGAGGTGTGGGACAGGGGGCATGGTGGGAGTAGTAGTACAGGCCTCCCTCCCACATACAGCCCTCCATGACAAGATGGCTACCTACCTGTAAGTTTGTTTGTTGGGGATGTAATGGTGACACATGCTTCTGGGTGGGGGAGTGCTCCATCCTGCTGAGGTGTGGGACAGGGGGCATGGTGGGAGTAGTAGTACAGGCCTCCACCCCAAACAGCCCTCCATGACAAGATGGCTACCTACCTGTAAGTTTGTTTGTTGGGGATGTAATGGTGACACATGCTTCTGGGTGGGGTGGGGGAGTGCCACATCCTGCTGAGGTGTGGGACAGGGGGCATGGTGGGAGTAGTAGTACAGGCCTCCCTCCCACATACAGCCCTCCATGGCAAGATGGCTACCTACCTGTAAGTTTGTTTGTTGGGGATGTAATGGCTGACACATGCTTCTGGGTGGGGTGGGGGAGTGCCCCATCCTGCTGAGGTATGGGACAGGGGGCATGGTGAGAGTAGTAGTACAGGCCTCCACCCCAAACAGCCCTCCATGACAAGATAGCTACATACCTGTAAGTTTGTTTGTTGGGGATGTAATGGCTGACACATGCTTCTGGGTGGGGTGGGGGAGTGCCCCATCCTGCTGAGGTGTGGGACCGGGGGCATGGTGGGAGTAGTAGTACAGGCCTCCCTCCCACATACAGCCCTCCATGACAAGATGGCTACCTACCTGTAAGTTTGTTTGTTGGGGATGTAATGGCTGACACATGCTTCTGGGTGGGGGAGTGCTCCATCCTGCTGAGGTGTGGGACAGGGGGCATGGTGGGAGTAGTAGTACAGGCCCCCTCCCACATACAGCCCTCCATGGCAAGATGGCTACCTACCTGTAAGTTTGTTTGTTGCGGATATAATGGTGACACATGCTTCTGGGTGGGGGAGTGCTCCATCCTGCTGAGGTGTGGGACAGGGGGCATGGTGGGAGTAGTAGTACAGGCCTCCACCCCAAACAGCTGTCCATGACAAGATGGCTACCTACCTGTAAGTTTGTTTGTTGGGGATGTAATGGTGACACATGCTTCGGGGTGGGATGGGGGAGTGCCACATCCTGCTGAGGTGTGGGACAGGGGGCATGGTGGGAGTAGTAGTAGAGGCCTCCACCCCAAACAGCCCTCCATGACAAGATGGCTACCTACCTGTAAGTTTGTTTGTTGGGGATGTAATGGCTGACACATGCTTCTGGGTGGGGTGGGGGAGTGCCCCATCCTGCTGAGGTGTGGGACAGGGGGCATGGTGGGAGTAGTAGTACAGGCCTCCCTCCCACATACAGCCCTCCATGACAAGATGGCTACCTACCTGTAAGTTTGTTTGTTGGGGATGTAATGGCTGACACATGCTTCTGGGTGGGGGAGTGCTCCATCCTGCTGAGGTGTGGGACAGGGGGCATGGTGGGAGTAGTAGTACAGGCCTCCCTCCCACATACAGCCCTCCATGCAAGATGGCTACCTACCTGTAAGTTTGTTTGTTGGGGATGTAATGGTGACACATGCTTCTGGGTGGGGGAGTGCTTCATCCTGCTGAGGTGTGGGACAGGGGGCATGGTGGGAGTAGTAATACAGGCCTCCCTCCCACATACAGCCCTCCATGACAAGATGGCTACCTACCTGTAAGTTTGTTTGTTGGGGATGTAATGGTGACACATGCTTCTGTGTGGGGGAGTGCTCCATCCTGCTGAGGTGTGGGACAAGGGGGCATGGTGGGAGTTGCAGTGCAGGCTGCCTGTGCACATGCACCCATGGTAATGTTGCTAGGTACATTGGTGGTGTTTGGGAGGGGGTGGATGTTGGATCTGTGAGACATGTTTTAGTGAGTGTGTGGTGCAGATGAATGGAATTGTTCCTAGGAGGTGTATCTTTGTAGTTGTGCAAGGCAGTACATAGCAGTGTGGTGGTAGTCATTTGTTTGTACTTACCAGCCTCCACTCCCCGGGTACTCCTGTGAGACTCTCTGGATGCAGTATGGCAAGCACCTTCTCCTCCCATGGGGTGAATGGTTTTGGTGGTATGGGAGTGCCACCGCCAGTCTTGTCAGCCAGCTGACGGTTCTTGGTCCTCCTCTCTTTGACAACCCTCTTCAAGTCATGCCACCGCTTCATGATTTCCTTTCTGGATCTTGGGATGGTCCCTACTGCATTGACCTTCTGGACTATCCTTGCCCACATTTGAGTCCTTGTGGCTAATGGTGTCTGTTGGACCAGGCTACCAAACAGTTGTGGTTCCACTCTGACTATCTCATCTACCATTACCTTCAACTCACTCTCTGTGAATTTGGGCATTTTATGTGTTGACATGGTGTGTGATGTGCAGAGATGTTGTAGGTGCAGGGGTGTAAGTGGTGGTGGTGGTGATGTGTATGGTGTGTGATGTGCAAAGGGGTTAGGGGTGCAGGTGTGGAAGTGGTGGTGGTGCTGTGTGTGGTGTGAGTGGTGATGGTGTGTAGCTTTGCCTATCCTTTGTTCTCAGGGGTTGGGCCCTTCAGTTGTGGGTTGGTGCAGAGGATTGTGGTCAAGGAAGGGGCTGGTTTTATGCTCTGCTATGTGGGTGTGTCCACATGTGGGAGTGCTCTCAGGTGTGTTGTGTGGGTTGTCCTTGTAAATTTTTTTTGTGTGCAATGTTGTGTCATTGGGGTGTGTTTTCTGTATTTGGGTGGCATGGCTACTTTGGTGTGGGCACTTTGTGGCCTTATTGTGTGATTTTTGATTCGTCCGCCAAATTTGTCACGGAGCGTCCGCGGCGGTGGCTTTGCTGCAGCTCTTCCGCATGCTCTCCCATTCATCACTGTTAGCGATCGCGGCGGTCGGAAAGAGCGGAACGTGCCGCGGGACCAGCGGGGATATCCTAATTTGCCGTGCGGTGTCTCCGCTATCCTTGCGGCGGGTTGGTGTTTTTCCGCAGCGGATCCGTCTGCCGCGGATGTGTTTTGGCCATCTCCGCACGCTACGGGCGGTTTTTGTTCCCCCCGTACTGCCGCGGTCGGTGTTTTTTGGCAGTTGATCCTAATTTGGCCACCGGTTTCTCCACGGTGCCGGCGGGCGGTTGTTTTCCGCTTCCATGGCGGTCGGGGTGATTTTCCGACCGCCATCCTAATGATCCTCTATGTCTTAAAGTGCGACATCTGCCAGCAGATGAAGGGCTCCACCGTAATACGCCCGGCGCAGACACCATTACTAAAATCAGACAACCACTCGCATGTGTGTATTTGGACCACTGCGGACCCCTACAATCTGATGGGGCCAAGAAATATATCATGGTTGCAGTGGATTCCTGCTCTACATTCTTATGGGTTTGGCCTCAGCGCTGTGCTGACGCTCGAACTGTTATAAAAGATTTGCGAGTCTTTATCGGCACATACGCAGTTGGCACGTTACATTCTGACCATGGCCCGGCGTTTAGCTCTCGGGCTTACAAAGAGGCCATGGAAGGAATGGGCGTAGCATTGCAGTACTCCTCTCCGTACCATCCTGAGGGAAATTTGGTTGTGGAGAGGAAAAACCGGGCCTTAAAGCAATCTTTAACATCTAGGGTATTAGGCAAAGGCGGTAGATGGGTCGATCACCTTTATGGGGTCCAACGAGCAATAAACAATCAGCCAAGAAGCTCTCTAGGGGGTGTCACTCCTTACGAGGTCCTATTTGGGACAAGAATGTGGGTACCTGATCTTGATTGTGAAGACACAGTGGCGGATGAAAAACAATTTGATATCCATGATCGCTCGGCTGTTTTACAGGATCTAAATGAATCCAGGACACAACAAAGCAACGTCCACTTAAAACAGACCGCCACTGAGGAAGTCAAGGCAGTAACGGCAAGACCTGTCTGGATCCCAAAAGTTAGGGATCTGGTCAGAGAGAAGATTGCAGACAAGAAAGAATTTGGGCCATCATACAGAAAGCCTGTACCGGTCCTAGCAATCCAAGGCACAAGAACTGTACTTCTGCCGCCTCTTGCCGGGAAAAAGGAGAAAAGATTTGTCTCAATCGACTTAATAAAACCACACTATGTGGCCGATACTAAACAGTAGGCCTCGTGGACTCCACAGTAGCAGACACCCTCCTCTCGCTACAATCCAAGAAGTCCAAACAGAAAGACTCATCACGTTTGAAGAGCCACCTGTACGGAATGAAGGACTGAGCATCAATGCTTTGGAACTCGTTCCACTTCAACAAGAAGAAAATCAACTTAACAACCAAGTTGCAATCAGACCGACTACAGACATCTACGTCAATATGCCTCGTCAAGAGCAAAATCCAATTTCAACAAATCCCGATGCAATTCCAACAATTGATCGAACTGCTTCTGGCTATTTCATGAACTTTGATACGTTTTCACTGGATCCAAGCGAGCCGGAAACTATGCCAGCCAAAAAATCACACAAACAGAAACTCACTGACTTTTTGAACTTTTTTAGAAAGACTTACCTGGTGTCACCTTGGATTGAACTATGGTATATCACTGGGATTTTATTTTTTCTTTTCTGGCTAGGTTTAATAATAACTTTTAGTATGCTTATTAATGGACGATACCTCCAGCAGAGCTCGATAGCCCAAAGAGTCAATTTGATTTTAAAGCCACACCAGTCTTCACATCGTGAACCAAGAGACTTGTCTTCAGTGAACATCACAGTAGTTCCTATACCGGACGGTATAGTATGGGACAAAATTGATTATGATATATTCGGTCCGACTGAATTTTTAAAGCTTAAACATGTATTTAAAATTTCTTTAAGTGATATCATTACCTCCAGTACATTTTCTGATGATTGGGACACTGAAACTGTGAATAGTTTAATGTCTGATTTAGAAAGAACTGCAGCATTTCCGAACAATGAAATGTTAGAAGGTACTTCAGACTATGATACAGTGTACTGTTATCAACACTATGGTCATCATTTCTTGCACAAATCTATAACACCTAGAAATGTATTTGAATACCACCAGTGGGAACATTGCCCAACTCCTCCAAAAGGTAGTTCGCAAACTTTTGCACAGAAATTCACATACTTTTCAGGGTTTAATACATCTGACCCGAAGTCATTTTATTGCAAAGTGGCAACAACATCAGCACAGAAAATTATGTTGACTAACACCAAAACAGATTTACTCTGCTTCCTTTATGGCCCAGTTGTCTACACAGGGTTTCAACCTATGGAAGGACACTATAGATTCAAAATCAATCTGGGGTTCTAGGGACTGGCAGGTCCAGGGAACAGAAGCGCTTTTTAGAGCATGCCTCATTCCACAGCAGATGATAATTCTAAATGACACTGTGCAACAGACATCCTGTCTTGGACTAGCCAAGAACAAGGAAATGAACTCACCAGGGTTTCCAGCACCATCGCAGATGGGTGAGGTGCAGAATTCAACTACACATGGGGTAGGATTAGATGACACAACAGGACACAACAGGTCAGATCCCAATTGGACAGAATGGCTGATTTGGCCCATTGACACAAACACATGTCAACAGAGGCCAGATACACGCTATGTACAAAGACAACACCCAGGGGTAGTGACATCCTATAGTGTTGGGAAGTTGTGCCTTGATTGGCTAGAGACCTCAACACTCACAGAAGTTAAACATCACTTGACCTTACTCACACCTGATGTGGACCTTAGGGATTTCTTGTCAGGCCCAAGGAAAACACGTCAGAAACGTTTCATATATGCTGGCATTTATGCCTATTATAATGAAAACTGGAAAATATCCCAACAAGAGGCCGCAGAAGGAATACGGGAAATAGACCATATTAACCTAGAGAAGGCATTAGCTGTAGTGGATAATGGGTTAACAACTTTGACCTCCAGGATTTACTCCTTAGGCAACATTGTGTCTTCGGCAATTGACATATTAGAACAAGATCTGGCCTTGTTACAACACGGGCAATCCCAATTACGTTCTATTATGATGTTAAGCTGGACGCTGCAATCTTTGCGTGCAGGCTATGTGCCCTGGTGTTTTATAAACACCACGTCTCTGTTTTCAGAATACAATCTAACTGATAAACAGACAGAAATGGCACAAAGGGAAGCCAAATATACAATGCTGCGTATTGAGAAACTGGAAAGGTTACCATTCACTGTAGCCGAACTACCATCAACTGAATGGCTAATTCATGGCCAAATCACTCTGCCGGTCACTACGTTTCAGTTTCAATATTGCCTTGAGCAAAGGCAGGCAGGCAAATATGAAAAAATGGGTAAGGATACATCAAGGAAACTTGGGAGTTACCATATAGATATCGATGCCGGAATGGGGATCGGGAAGTGTATCTGAGTGGTACAAACTGCAAGAACGCTTTAAGCGGTTCTCTCATGTGTCAGGATATTTCTCTACACGGAGCATGTAGTGGTTCGGTTGCGAACTTATCATGTCACATGTCAGGGACCCCAGCGGCCATGATCACGCCGGTTTTCCAGCTGCTCTCGAATGTGAGTTACTTAATGCTAAATGATCAAGGTTGCTGTGGGATGCTTCCGGGCGTCGCCTATCTGGTCACTGTTAACTCCAGGGTTACTTGCTGTATGCAAGTATTGTTTCCACCACTGAACACAGTCAGGGAGGCGCCATTATGGCCTTCATTGAATGTTTCCTTTATACAATTTGATACTTTGAGCAGAATGAAATCCATGCTTTTACAGCAACCCGTGCCCTTATCCTCTGCTCGAGAAATCTTTGAACTTCAAGTTGCAAGGACCTCGACTGAGATACAAGCGCTTATACGTACAAACTGCCCCTTTCATTTCGCAGAAATGGTGGGTCGTATCTTCAACATGTCTGATACGAGTGGTATTGTACACCTATTTAAGACCATAGGGTCAGGCCTATTAAGCACCTTTCAGACAGTCCTCGGAGTAATCCCAAATTTTATACACTCCGTCCTGGGAAGGATCTTTGGAGGTCTCCCACTTATCCTGTTCCTAATTGCAGGAGTCCTGATTGTAATATTACTGCTACGCAACGGACGGCCCCATTTCCGAGGAAATGGCGAACACGCTCATGGAGCGGAAATATCGTGAACGCATGGTGCAGCTTCTGGGCATACATTGCCTAAGAGAACTGAATGCCTCTTGGTTTCTATCATTTAGACCAGTCTGGGTGGACTGCATCTTACCTGTTCTTCGATGCCTGTTCTGCGGAGAAGAATGCACGTTGGATCTATGTCTAACGTTTCCATCGGATACGCCACTGGACCTAGATGCTATGCTGCACCCCCTAAAGGCCCATGCTCTGCGTTGTCCCCAGCGTCTTCCAATTCTGATGAATGCATTCCTTGAGAATCCACAGGTGCCGTTTGCTCCTGTTGGGTTAGGTGGCTCCTCCACAGGCACCGAGGTACAACTGCCGCACAAGCTGCCGCAGCAACGACTGTCGGAAGTGCTGAATTCCATCTATGTGCGATTGACGTTCTCTGTGAAGCGTTGGATTTGTCGTCTACAGTAGCTAACACCGATAATGCTGTATCTCCCAGCCAGGACACTTAGGGGTCGATTCCGATCTCGGCCGGTAGGGCACCTAACAGTATTCGTCTGGAAAAAATACCAGCCGAATGCGTGTTCCCCAACCGATTCGTACACTCGTCCGGACGAACAAGTACGATGCGTATAACAACTCATTTTCCGAGCGAGCCGTACTCACCCAATCCAGCTCCTGTTCCCCGCCCGAGCCGGATCCGTGAACGCCGAATCGAGCCGCACGGAAGCAAATACACAGCACCTTCAGGCCGGACTAGTACGATGCGCAATCCGTACGCGCCGAACCCGTTGCTACGTCCGGCACGTTTGAGCATCCGGGCGAGCCGTACATAAGCTCCGTTTCGCGCCACAAGACGATCCACGGCTACGAGGCGAACAAGCCTGCTACGAGTACGACTCGAAGACACGAGAAACCCGAGCGAGACGATCCAAGCATGAATCCCATTGCGCAGGTCCTACCTATACTCTACATCTATTACCGGGACCGGCACTGACGCGTACGGCGCAGACGGTAAGTCAAACACCAACAATACAAACAAACGACACGTACCCGAAATATGTCACACACACATAGGGATGCACAAATAACGTACACTAGCAACAGCAGAACCATAGGGGTGGGATGGCCAACACCAAAGCCATACACACCCATAGGGGGATGGATGCCTACCACCAACACCACCCTACCACCACCCCTACTCAGGGGGGCCTGGATGCCTGCCACTACTACCATCCCCACCCTTAGGAGTATGGATGCCTACCACTACCACCATCACTACTCAGGGGGGCATGGATGCCTACCACTACCACCACCCCTACTCAGGGGGGCCTGGATGCCTGCCACTACTACCATCCCCACCCTTTGGGGTATGGATGCCTACCACTACCACCATCACTACTCAGGGGGCCTGGATGCCTGCCACTACTACCATCCCCACCCTTAGGGGTATGGATGCCTACCACTACCACCACCCCTACTCAGGGGGCCTGGATGCCTGCCACTACTACCATCCCCACCCTTAGGGGTATGGATGCCTACCACTACCACCACCCCTACTCAGGGGGCCTGGATGCCTGTCACTACTACCATCCCCACTCATGGGGGATGGATGCCTACCACTACTACCATCCCCACTCATGGGGGATGGATGCCTACCACTACCACCACCCCTACTCAGGGGGCCTGGATGCCTGTCACTACTACCATCCCCACTCATAGGGGGCTGGATGCCTACCACTACTACCATCCCCACTCATGGGGGATGGATGCCCACCACTACCACCACCCCTACTCAGGGGGCCTGGATGCCTGTCACTACTACCATCCCCACTCATAGGGGCTGGATGCCTACCACTACTACCATCCCCACTCATGGGGGATGGATGCCTACCACTACCACCACCCCTACTCAGGGGGCCTGGATGCCTGTCACTACTACCATCCCCACTCATAGGGGGATGGATGCCTGCCACTACTACCATCCCCACCCTTAGGGGTATGGATGCCTACCACTACCACCACCCCTACTCAGGGGGCCTGGATGCCTGCCACTACTACCATCCCCACCCTTAGGGGTATGGATACCTACCACTACCACCATCACTACTCAGGGGGCTGGATGCCTACCACTACCACCACCCCTACTCAGGGGGCCTGGATGCCTGTCACTACTACCATCCCCACTCATAGGGGATGGATGCCTACCACGACTACCATCCCCACTCATGGGGGATGGATGCCTACCACTACCACCACCCCTACTCAGGGGGCCTGGATGCCTACCACTACCACCACCCCTACTCAGGGGGCCTGGATGCCTGCCATTACTACCATCCCCACCCTTAGGGGTATGGATGCCTACCACTACCACCATCACTACTCAGGGGGGGCTGGATGCCTACCACTACTACCATCCACACTCATGGGGGGATGGATGCCTACCACTAACACCACTCCTACTCATAGGACGGGTAATGCATGACACAACTAGCATACTCCCACATAAGGAATGACAGAAGATTACATCCCCCAACACCATGACAAGTGTGTGTAGTCTGTGTCAAATGCCTACAACACTGAACATGACATTGAACATACAATGTGACCCCCTAGCACATGTGTCACACATAAATGTGTGTGGCCTCCACAATGCAAGCCGACCATGGCCACTGTGGCAATGGGCTCGAACACCCCATCACCACAGTGACCAAAAGGGAAGTGTGCTATCCATAGCTGATGCACATTTTGAACAGTGTGGCAATGGGGCCTAAAGCCCCATCACCACAGTGACCAAAAGGGAAGTGTGGTGTCCATAGCTGATGCACATTTTGAACAGTGTGGCAATGGGGCCTAAAGCCCCATCACCACAGTGACCAAAGGGAAGTGTGGTGTCCATAGCTGATGCACATTTTGAACAGTGTGGCAATGGGGCCTAAAGCCCCATCACCACAGTGACCAAAAGGGAAGTGTGGTGTCCATAGCTGATGCACATTTTGAACAGTGTGGCAATGGGGCCTAAAGCCCCATCACCACAGTGACCAAAGGGGAGGGTAGTCATGGTAAAAGCTGCCAAAGCCAAACTGCATGGATGAATCCTGGTCACACAACAACAAACACATCAGTGGCATAGTAGTGCTTGTGTCCCATAGCAACATAGATTGGTCGAGGGAAACAGTGCAGTGTCACTGAAACATCGTTTTGGCCATGTGCATACAAACATCACCCATGGGGGCCCACATTGTCAACATTCACAAATAACACAATGACAGAAGTGACCATCATAATGCTGACCCACATATCTGCACCAATGGACACACAAATGTAGATATCCTGTGGAGACTGTAGATGTCAGGTGAACAAATACCATACCATGGCAGCAATGGGACATACAAACCATGATTATTGTGCTGACTGATGACCTAGGAGTCCCAGGGACAGCAGGGAAAGCCACCAAACAACATACAGCCAATGGCACACTCAAGATATGCCAATGCAGTGGTGCAAAGGCACAAACACAAACAGGCAGACTCACACTGCATATCAAACACAACAGGTGATGGGGGTATGCCAGTGTCCCCAGGCAACCACACAACACATGAGGAGGCCTGAATTCCAACCACACAGATGTGTATACAGTGCCATACAAAAGTTACTCATGGATCGGATACCCCTATGTGGGCAATCAGGCATTGTTAGATGAGAGGGAGCACAAATTACACATGTCACACAAGCTTGTAGGAACAGCAACTAACACAGCAAGAGACAGACCCACCACAGCACTACCCCCAGGGACCCCACATTGTGCTGACACTAGCCTGCATGATAATCCCACTGTGATGACAAAGTTAGATGTCGTTCACACTGTGAACCACAGCCATGTGTCCTGAGCAACTAACTACCATCACACCTAAGCTCCAATCAATCAGCACGGCCTGCCAGCCTGCCAGCCAAGGCCAATATGGAGGTAGGGGTCTAGCCGTGCAACAACTCACTTTTGCACACACTCAACACCACACACCCTGATCTCCACCAATGTGCAGCAGTGAAGCTCACATGGACTGGTGACATTGGACATGCACCCATGACAATACCAGGGGTGGTGGTGGGAACTAAGGTGCAGAAACCCATCACACATGGCCAGTCAACAAGACTCGTCAATGTCTGACACACAGCACAGTATGCCGTACATGAGCATGATGTGAAATCCACCACAATCAATGGGATCCTGGCCATAGTCACACACTAACGAAGAAGCCAAGGTGACACACGAAGAACACACGTACACAACTTCCAACATTGCAGCTCTGACCCTGAGGAGTGGCAGCAGTCACACACACAACGTGTCACAATCACTGAAAGCTAACACAAACTGTAAATCACATGACTCGTGTAAACAACAAGTGCCAAGGGGAATCCTGAATGTGTCCCATCTGCGTTTGCCCACATCCCCAGCCCTGACAACAAAGACAACCTGGTATGACAACCTCATGAACATTAGTTTGCCATGCACCCACATCACGGAGAAACCAGGTCCAAGATGCTGGATGAACACAGAACAACTCAGCAAGCATCACAAACAGGAACATCCCTAGGGACACAGCCTGTGTAGGAAAAGGGAAGGGAACACGCACAGACATGCTTACACAACACACAACACAGGCCCACGCAATGTCACCGGAGGATTACACACTGCCATGAGGGCACTCCACTCCTGTGGAAGGTCCGCTGTGCCAAACCTTGTCTGTGCATGACCCAAACATGTCAGCAGAACACTCCGTCAGTGAGTCAACAACCACAACACACAGAAGGCTCTGCTCACATCAGCCTGGGTATGGGAGTGTCACGTCAGTCATCTGCACACACACAAAACACGTGTCAAGCAAGTTGCACTGTATACACAGATGAGTCCTTCGACATTGATGTGCAAAACTGCATGTCCAGTGGAGCTGGGCACACAGTCAGGGAAATCGGAACATTGAACAGTGGTAAGCCCACCACATGTGCATCAGTGTAAGACAAAGATGTTCATTTACAAATGCAAAATGGACATCCCTGTGTCAAATGCTGAACATTACACCCTCAGACTGTAGCAAAGGATGCCATAGATCCAGACTACAACAGGACACATATCCCATGGACCACATGGAGTCCATCACCTCAACACTTCATTTTCCTGATGTGAACACTATTACAACTGCAAAGGCAGGATGCTACTCATCCACATCATGTACATCAAAAGAAAACCCACAAGTAAACAAAAAGAGGCTTTATTCAGCAAATGTCAGGGTAAACACGGAAGTCCAAAAGAAACTAAGGCCAATGGCCAGTCCAAAATCACAGTCCCAACAGGGTGAGAAGTGACAACTGGTCACACATTGCTTGCCTGCACTGGTACGGTTAGGGGACATCCCCTTGAAGGGGCATACAAGGGGCAGGCCAGGCACCGCAGGGACAGGATCAGGGGATGGCAGAGTGAGGCAGTGAAGGGGTGGTGGGTGCAGGAGTGTCACCGGCAACTGCAGTGGAGGTGTCTGACTCAGGGGGCCGGCACCACTGTGGTACACAAGTCAGTTGGTGTGGGTGCTGCAACCACTGCAGTGGGCTGGACTGATGTAGTGGACTGGGTACCCACTGCAGTGCCCGAGTCAGACGTGGTGGTTGTGGACTCCACTGCAGTGCATGACTCCAAGGGAGTGGAAGGGTGGGCAGATGAGGTGGGCAGGACAGAGGGGGGACCCGGTCTCCACAACAGTGCCACTAACAGGCAGAGCGTCTGGGTTGGGGGTGGAAGAGCAAGTGGCAGGGGGAGGGCCTAAGCAGTCTGGGGATGCGGTATCGGTGTGTGGGGGAACCTGGGGCAGGGTGTGGTGGGGGAACCTGTGCAGTGGTGGCCTGGGGGATGGAGGAGAGAGACTGGGCGGTGGAGCTGCGTGGTGGTGGTGGTGGGGTCTTGCTCTTCCTGGTCCGGGGGACTTCCAAATGGGGTCCTGTGTCTGCCTGCGCCTGGGGGAGGGTGTCCAGGGGCGAGGGCACTCCCCTCTGTGTGGGTGGACTTCCTCTTCCCCCGGTATGCTGGATCAGCAGGATTGGAGGGGAAGAGGCCGAGGTCACACAGGAAGATCTGCTGTGTAGGTGGGGTAGCAGGCGAGGCAAGGGAAGGGGTCTTGGAGGGAGAGGATTTGGAGGACTGCGGAGTGAATGTGGATGCCTGTGTGTGTGTGTGTTCCCCATCCCCTGTGTCTGTGGTATCAGTCCCCTGAGGATGCTTGTGTGCACGTCTTGCCTGTCTCTTGGGTGTGTCTGTGCTGCTCGTGTCTGTGTGTTTGGGTGACTGTGCAGGTGTGCATGTGCTTTGGACAGGTAGGGGGCAGGAAGTGTGGATGGGGCAGAGGTGGGAGGGGTGAGGGACTGTTGGAGGAGGGACACTGCTGCCGTCAGGGAGGAGTCCATGGACTTATTGCTCCTCTGTAGGGCAGACATACCCGTCGAGATGCCCTCCATGAACGACACCAGCTGTGTCAACAGAGTGGTGTGTGCATGGAGGACACTCAGCATTGCTGTCTGCCCTACATGGAGCTGCCGAAGGAGGTACACAGACTCCTCACTCAGGGCAGCAGGGGACACAGGGGCAGGGGGTGCGGTGCCTGGCACGAAGGAGACACGCTCCCGAGCACGGGAGCCTCCACGGACCTCAGGAATGGGAGCCAATGGGAGGGCGGTGGTGGTGGTGGTGGTGGCGGGCCAGACAGACTAGCTGGCCTTTGGAGGCTGCTGAGACCCGCCTCCACAAGGGAGTCATCCTCCGAGCTGCTGTGGTCCTCAGCTGAGGTGGATGGTGCTGAGGACTCCTCGGTGTGGCTCCCCTCGCCCTCCGTGCCACTGGGTCCCTCTGACCACTCATCCGATGCTGACCCAGTCTGGCTCCGCTGCTCCTCCTGGTCCATGGAGCTGTCCCCTCCTGTGGCCGTGGATGTATCTGCAAACAATTAGGGAAACAGACAAACATCAGTCACCTGCACTGACCGCACACACCACAGTAAGTACAGCACATTACAGAGCAAGCCCTGGCATCCTTAGTTGAACATTGCCTAAAGTCCTCACACAGATTCGGGAAGCCAATTGTCAGTCTGATGGTCAACCATGGGACTCACACCCCTCCTGCCCTTGCACCCATCTGTCTGGTGCCTGTCTGATGGCAAGACCCCAGTGTGGACACATGCACCACCTACACAGTTGTTGGACATTGCAGGGAACACGGTGAAGTATGTGAACATGCACACATCACATCTCTTGCCACTGAGTCAGGGCAGGTGTCCGGATAAAGGGATGGCCAGAGTCTAAATAGAAATGCATGTGATGCATACCAGCACCAGACACCATGATGCACCCATGTCCGGATAGTCAATGCCACAATGGGGTGCATGTTGCACATGTCACTCCCCTGCAGGATCAGTCTCAGGAAGTTTAATGCCATGACACAGGAATGCGTGCAAAGTCATACATTACTGTCTCAAGTCACATGGCCATGGCAGCCAGCCAACAACAGTCTGCACTGTGTCACAATCCGAGGGCATGGGGAATGCAAGTTATGTGACTGACAAGTGCACATGTCCATCCCCCAAAAACCACATCATCTGTACTACTATTTGTCCACGTCATACCAACTGGACATATGGGGGACATGAAACACAACTCTCTGAACATGAGCACCTCACAGTGTGCTGTGAATGAAAATACAGCTGCATGAAAGTCACAGTCGCAAACACCTGTGTGCACAGTCAAGTGATCAGACACCTATAAGTCACAGAAGTATCGTCTATCATGGTCACATCTCAGATGGCATGCTGAGCCCTAACCGATAAACATACCAGTAGTCCTGACAACGAAGACACAGCACAATGAGACAGAGGCAGACACCTGAGGGTACATTTCACTGATCACAACATGCCAGATGATACACGGGAGTGGGAGTACAGAGTGTATTGTATGCCCTGGAGTAAGCATGACTGTCCAGCTCCACCTGTAAGAGGGATGAGTCCTGGACAGTAGGCAGGTGGCTAAGCATGTGTGACACACTGGATACACATACTCCTGAGGCCCAAACATTGTTCCCACCAGCAGCATGGGTGTGTGCCAAATTCCCCAGGGACATGTGGTGAGTCAGAGCAGCAAGCGGACCACATATCAAAGTTACACCCAGATTACATGTCAGAACTTAGGCATTGTGTAAGCAATTGACCCACCCATGAATCGCACAACATAGTCACGGGAACAAATGCTGTCCCCCACCTTGAGCAAAGCTAAATGCAATGACACAGTCCCCAAATGACACAATTTCCTGACTATAAGGGCCACACATATGCGTATCAGAGGAGAAGTGGGCATGTCACAAATGAGGGACATGGGTCCTGGACCACATGACTGATGTACTGTGGAAGTTTAACCAGGCCAGAGGAGGGCACATAGCATGTCAGACAAAGTGCACAGTGCAGTCATGGACTCACCCCCTCCTTGCTGCTGTCTGGCCTTCAGCTGCCCATCCAGGTCAGGGAAGACCACCGCCAGGATCCGGAGCATGTGTGGGGTCAGGGTCCGGTGTCCGCCCCTCCTGCGAGGAGGCGACAGCTTCAGCTGGACCCTTGCGATCCTCCGGGTCCAGCCACGAAGGTCCTGCCACCTCTTCTGGCAGTTGCGGATCCTGCGCCTGTAGACCCCCACGGATCTTACTTTCCGGGCGATGGTCAGCCAGATTTCCTACTTCTGGTGGGCATCAACCTGTGAGGATGACAAAGTGAAAAGGCCATTACTACACATGCAACATATACGTGCATCACACAGTTGGATATACATGTCTCAATCACAGGGGCATATGATGTACACAGGCAGTGCAACAATGGCTATGAACAGTTTGCCAGCAGTCACTACATGGTATCATTGCATGGGAAGTAAACCTAGTTGGAATGCACTGTTACTGCACTGTACCAGTTCAGTGCATGTAACTACACACTTTGGGGTGTGACAACTACTCAGTGGGCATGCTAGCCAGTGGTGTGCACACTGAAAGTCCTGCTAGTCAGACAACATGCACAATTAGTGAGGCAGTGGACAGCACACTCAACTGCTCCCCTGGTTTCCCATACAGCTTGCTGTACTGTGGAAGGAGGCTGTCCAGCAGGGCCTGGTTCTCCTCAAGGCTGAAGGCTGGGGCTCTCTCCACAGTACGTGCCATTGCAGGAGCCAGAGGATGCATAAACAGCAGCAGTGTTGGTGGCAGATGTCGTCCTGGAGCATGTAGTGCAGGCAAGTGAGCTCTCAGGGGAACAGCCAGCATTATATGTGTGCTGCAGAGGCAGATACTGTCCCATGTGTCCAAAGTGATAGGTCCAAGTCGTTTGCATCTTCTGAATCTGACCAATCCATGGAATAGCAGCACTAATACACGCCCACAGCATCCTTCAAATCTTCAACTTCATGACACCCATGATTTTGCAACATTGTTGTGGCTGGCCAACTGAATTCACTGCATCAGACTCGTTGGAGCTTGAAACGCGCGTCCGTTGCCATGCCAGGCCCCAGCCAATATGTGCGCACCGTTCGGTCCATTGCTGTACAACGCGTATTTCGGGATACAACGCGTACCCGCACACATCATATGCAATGGTCCGGCCGGGCACACCGATCGGTCCATTGCTGTTCAACGCGTACCCGCTCACAACAGATGCAATGGGCAGACCGGGCACACCGATCGGTCCATTGCTGTACAACGCGTATTTCGGGATACAACGCGTACCCGCACACATCATATGCAATGGGCCGGCCGGGCACACCGATCGGTCCATTGCTGTTCAACGCGTACCCGCTCACAACAGATGCAATGGGCCGGCCGGGCACACCGATCGGTCCATTGCTGTACAACGCATATTTCGGGATACAACGCGTACCCGCACACATCATATGCAATGGGCCGGCCGGGCACACCGATCGGTCCATTGCTGTTCAACGCGTGCCCGCTCACAACAGATGCAATGGGCCGGCCGGGCACACCGATCGGTCCATTGCTGTACAACGCATATTTCGGGATACAACGCGTACCCGCACACATCATATGCAATGGTCCGGCCGGGCACACCGATCGGTCCATTGCTGTACAACGCGTATTTCGGGATACAACGCGTACCCGCACACATCATATGCAATGGGCCGGCCGGGCACACCGATCGGTCCATTGCTGTTCAACGCGTCCCCTCTCACAACAGATGCAATGGGCCGGCCGGGCACACCGATCGGTCCATTGCTGTACAACGCATATTTCGGGATACAACGCGTACCCGCACACATCTTATGCAATGGGCCGGCCGGGCACACCGATCGGTCCATTGCTGTTCAACGCGTACCCGCTCACAACAGATGCAATGGGCCGGCCGGGCACACCGATCGGTCCATTGCTGTACAACGCGTATTTCGGGATACAACGCGTACCCGCACACATCATATGCAATGGGCCGGCCGGGCACACCGATCGGTCCATTACTGTACAACGCGTATTTCGGGATACAACGCGTACCCGCTCACAACAGATGCAATGGGCAAGCCGGGCACACCGATCGGTCCATTGCTGTACAACGCGTATTTCGGGATACAACGCGTACCCGCACACATCATATGCAATGGGCCGGCCGGGCACACCGATCGGTCCATTGCTGTACAACGCGTATTTCGGGATACAATGCGTACCCACTCACAACAGATGCAATGGGCCGGCCGGGCACACCGATCGGTCCATTGCTGTACAACGCGTATTTCGGGATACAACGCGTACCCGCACACATCATATGCAATGGGCCGGCCGGGCACACCGATCGGTCCATTGCTGTACAACGCGTATTTTGGGATACAATGCGTACCTGCACACATCATATGCAATGGGCCGGCCGGGCACACCGATCGGTCCATTGCTGTACAACGCGTATTTTGGGATACAACGCGTACCCGCTCACAACAGATGCAATGGGCCGGCCGGGCACACCGATCGGTCCATTGCTGTACAACGCGTATTTCGGGATACAACGCGTACCCGCACACATCATATGCAATGGGCCGGCCGGGCACACCGATCGGTCCATTGCTGTACAACGCGTATTTTGGGATACAACGCGTACCTGCACACATCATATGCAATGGGCCGGCCGGGCACACCGATCGGTCCATTGCTGTACAACGCGTATTTTGGGATACAACGCGTACCCGCTCACAACAGATGCAATGGGGCGGCCGGGCACACCGATCAGTCCATTGCTGTACAACGCGTACCTGTACAGGTCAGTCGCATATGTCACCGTGCTTGTCACTGGTGAACGTATGCCAGCCACATATACCTGCCAGAGACCCAGGGGCACACCTACAACACCACACCCAGTCCACACTGTTTCCTGAGGCATGTAAGGCTGCATTTCCTTCTCTGTGTATGGGGGTTAACATGTGGTTTCTGTGGTGGCACTTGTGGGCAGCCACACCCAGGCTGTGCATGTGTTCATGGGGACAGGGTCCTTGGTGTGTTGTGCACATGACCACTGTGATGTGCAACAGTTCATTTTGGAGCATGTGGCATGGTCACATTTCCAGGTTGTGTATGTGTATGACATGTCACATACCCCCAGAGTCCCATGTGGGAAGGCATGTACGTCACAGGATGACCCATTGCCACAATAGTGATGTCCCTCCACAGTCTGTGTGCATGTTGTGTTTCCGATGTCACTGATTCCATGTGCACGATGGGAGACAGTCTCCACATCAACGTTGTTTGTGCATGGACTTTGATGTTGTGCGTCACTGGCGTCCATGTCTGTCCTGCGGATGCGACAGGGGCCACTACCTGTGGGAGTCATGTTTGTTTTTCTGACGTGTACATGATACGCCATGTCATGCCAGTGTCCATGTGGCAAGACAGGGTCACTGGGAATCTACCTGTCAATGATCTGTGATGCCTGTGGCGCATCTGTCCAGACATGTCACTGTGGTGTGTGTGTGGAACGTGACAGCAGTAAATGGGTACTGTGACACAGCCTAATGGTTTCCCATAGCACAACCTGGTACCTGTTGTGCACACATGTTGTACTGAGAAGTTAGATGATGGCCATGTAGGTGCGAGTTATGTCCGACAGAACGGCACACACATCAAGTACTTGTGTCACGTAATGATGTATCATGTGAAATTGAGTATGGTGAATGGCACATATGTGGGGTGACTCACAATATTTCTTCCTTCAACCTATGCACTGCAGGGCTCCAGCTGTCCATAGACCATTCCCTGACCTGGCAACGATGGTGGAACGTGACAGCATCCGACGGTACCGCTTCACCAGGCAGCTGTTTGAGGATTTGGCAGTGCGCTTGGCACCACATTTGCAACCTGGCCGGACGTACCCTACGGCGCTGACCCCCAAGGTGAAGGTAATGGCAGCTCTACACTTCTTTGCCACCGGTACCTTTCAACACACTGTTGCGACTGCCGGTGGGATGTCACAGACTATGTTCAGACTTGTGCTACGCGATGTTTTGGAGGCAATGTTGAGATGCCTGAACCAGCACATCTATTTCCCAACACGTCAACAACTCACTGACGTCAAGAGTGACTTCTATGCCCTGGGGAGGATGTACATGTCATTGGCTCCATTGATGGGACACATGTGGCTTTGATACCACCACAGGCACATGAGCAGGCATACCGTTACCGTAAACATTACCATTCGATCAATGCTCTGGTGGTATGTTTAGCAGATATGAGCATCACACATGTATGCGCCCGTTTCCCTGGTTCAGCACGCGATGCCTACGTGATGAGGAGTAGTCGCATCCCGAGGATGATGGCACAGATGCAGAACCAGCGTGCCTGGCTTGTCGGTGTGTACTGACTTTGTACCATTGTGTGTGTTCTGATCTGTAGTATTCCACCCACTTTTCCAAATCAGCTAATGTGCACTTGTCTGTCCGTAGGTGACTCCGGATACCCCAACATGCTGTGGTTGCTGACACCCCTCAGGAACCCTGTGACACCAGCCCAGATGCGCTACAATGAGGCACATGGTCGGACCAGGAGAGTGATAGAGCGGACCTTTGGTCTCCTGAAGAGCCGCTTCCGCTGCCTGGACAAGACAGGAGGGGCACTCCCATATCCCCCAGCAAAGGTGTGCAAGATTGTCATCGTCTGCTGAATGGGTAAAGTGTAGATGGTGGGCAGCCGTGGGTGTTTTTGATTAAGATAAACAAAGTTGTGGAAACGGTATATTGACGATATACTGATTATCTGGAATAGAGACACAATTGAGCTGGGCCATTTTCATGGTTGGCTTAATCAACGTGACCAGGATATAAAATTCACCATTCAATCAGATAACAAAGAGATAGCTTTCCTTGACTTGAAAATTTGTTGTGAAGACGATAGGCTATATACCACATTGTATCGGAAACCGGCGGAACGCAACTCCCTGTTACGGTACAATAGCCATCACCCACGTGGCTTGCGAGACAATCTCCCAGTGGGTCAATTTCTACGGATTCGTAGGAATTGTTCCAAGAGGTCAGATTACATGGTGGAATCGGAAGAACTCAGTGCTCGCTTGATGACGAGGGGATACCCAAGGAGACTAGTGAAGAGAGCTCAGAAAAGGGCCTGGTTCAACCCACGGGAAACCTTGCTAACCCCCAGGCTGAAGAATGACATATCTTTAAAGAGGATGATCTGTGTTACAACCTTTTGCACAAGAAGTAATGCCATAAAAAAGGTCATTAATAAATATTGGAACTTAGTGTCAGACGATATTGACCAACCGCAATTTCCCTTGCACTCTTTTAAAAAAGGAATGAGTGTCAAAGATCATGTGGTCCACTCTTTCTTGGAAAATGTTACGATACCAACAATTCAATCACTCTGGAATCTACCACCGGTTAAAGGGCACTACAAATGTGGACAATGCAAAGCTTGCCAAACTACAATTATCACCAAGAACTTTGTCTATAAACAACACACGATTGCTTTACATTCCTTTACCAACTGTAACACTATGAATGTTATTTATGGCATCATTTGCCCATGTGGGTTACTCTACATAGGGCAGACACAACAAAAGATTAAGGCAAGAATATTGCAACATCAAAGTAGGATTCGGTGTTCGGTTATAGTGGCACCCCTAGTTGAACATTTCACATCAAGGAGCCACGACCCGGATCAAATGCAGTGGCTAGTGATAGAGAAAGCTGAATTAGGACCTAGAGGGGGGAACATTTCCTCGATCCTGAACATCCGAGAATCAAAATGGATGGTACGTCTGGACACTATTGCCAATGGGCTGAATGAACTGGATCCCAGTAATGCTCAATTGGCATGTCTTTATACATGATGTTAATCTGCAATTCAGGTGATCCAACTTTTCTTGCTGTTCATAGCGATAGGTTTGAGGGGTAGACCTTGATTTTTGCTAGCAGTTATACATCAGGGTGCTTCTGGTTCCTTTCAAATGCAATATTATTGTTCATGTTTGTGTGATTGATTATGTCATCTTTCTAACAACCACATTATTATGAAATCCACGTGGGTCAATATATAAACATAACTTTGGTTCTGTTCATTTGCCATTCTTACAATTTAATTGTCCATGACTGTGTAATAGATTTTGCTAACCATTATTTTCAGCACCTAAACTAGCCCCACCATTACGGTATATTTCATGTTTTATACGTATGAATTGTTGAATTGTTGTCTATGATGAGCGCTTTATGCACCAATGCCCATTTTTCATAATGTTTTTGAACTCTTTATGGCAAGAGTATTGGGCTATGTAACGTTAAAACCTAGGCCAACTTTGTTCTTACTGTGTTCGATTTTTACCCTTTGATAATGTACGATGATATTTTGGCTGGGGTTTTGTTCAAAAATATTGACTTTTATTGATTTCTTTTATCACTCACACACCTCATAGTCTCTCTTCCCTGCCCAGTTCCAGGCAAATACAAGCATTTAGCGCCTGCATACCATTGAGCGTCACGCTGGCGCTCACAGCACGCTAGTTACGCGTCTATTTATTCATGCCGTCTGTCCTGGCGGCGCGACCTTTCCATTCGGGGGAATCAAGTCTAACACACGATGGTGAGTCTTTCTCTCTGACGGCCGCTCTTCTGTTACACCTTGTGGCCATGCGATCTTTCCCCCTCTTTAGTAGTTAACGTTACTACACAAGCGTGACTGCCTTTGTGTATTATTCCCTAAATGCTAGTACTTTGCAGACTTCGTTGTCTTTTCAATGTCGTACTGTTGCACTCAGTTTATTGAGAGGCAAGAATTTTGGAATTTTGGCATGCATTCTCACGCGCGCATTAAGCAGCTTTGTTTCTTCATTTGTAGACACCAATGCCATCTAGTGTCGTTATGGTGCACTCTGTACTTGGAGAGGCACGATGGTTTTCCCCTATTAATCATGGACTTTCAGTTTAACTTTACCGCAAACGCTTTCTAATTAAGTGCCTTTTTTGGCAAGCCTCCCATTTCTTGAAATCGTTCTTTTTAATTAGGCGTGTAGGATTTTTTACATACTCACGTTGTACGTGGCACGTATTTAAACTTATAGTTTTGACTCCTTTGATTTCCACCTTTGGGTTAATAAATTGATTGGTATTTTTTCTTCTTTTTATTTTAGACCATTTCCTCAATTAATTATAGGAATGTGGATGACTTCCACTATCTAATTGACGGTTCAACCGCGATTCCAACATAAGCTAATAAGTTTGGGAGAACAGCCCAAATTTTTGAGTAAGTCTTTTTTATTTAATATAGTCGATGTCTCCCTGTCCCTTTGATTTATCCGAGTTTTTACTGACAGACGCCTTATTTATACAGGTGTTCATTTCTCTCTCATCCCTCATATTTTGGAGCCATTGAGCCTTCTCTGTCCTCGACGACATATTTTGCGCCTTTGAGGACCCTCCTTTAAGTCAGACATGGTATTTATGATGAGTATTACCTTTACCTTTTCATGTTCTCGTCCTTTTTAAGCTCTGGACCTGACTGCTTGCCTTTATATTTCTAGGTGCCCCTTTTTTAGCCACCCTTTCACCTACCACTTGTCCTGAGGAAGACCCCGATTGTAAGGTTTATAAGAACACCTACACATTCTCAGGGGTCGAAACGTCGACACACTACTGATGCCAGTACCGTCAACAGTGTATGCTTACACTGTGATTTGTTCTGTTACATGGCTGCATAATTCATTGTTAAAAATAATTTACTGTCTTTATGCTAAGATTGTGTGGCATTGAATAGCATGCCCAACAATTTGATTGTGATATTCATGAGTAATGTTTGTCACTAACCTCACTACCTCACTCATGTCACTGCCTTTTCCCTTTCCCCTTTTTTCCTTTGGGCACAACTACGATGGTTTTCAATGTTCTTCGTGAAATGTGTTCCTTTTGTTCAGTGTGATTAAATAACACTTGAGCATTCCTTTATTCTCTTTAGTTTGATTTACAGTTGTGAATTTCATTTTGTTACACTGTATGGATGTATTAATACTGGGACCACTACTCTTTATACGTTTCCATGGTTCAGCACACGATGCCTACGTGTTGAGGAGTAGTCGCATGCCGAGGATGATGGCACAGATGCAGAACCAGCGTGCCTGGCTTGTCGGTGTGTACTGACTTTGTACCATTGTGTGTGTTCTGATCTGTAGTATTCCACCCACTTTTCCAAATCAGCTAATGTGCACTTGTCTGTCCGTAGGTGACTCCGGATACCCCAACATGCTGTGGTTGCTGACACCCCTCAGGAACCCTGTGACACCAGCCCAGATGCGCTACAATGAGGCACATGGTCGGACCAGGAGAGTGATAGAGCGGACCTTTGGTCTCCTGAAGAGCCGCTTCCGCTGCCTGGACAAGACAGGAGGGGCACTCCCATATGCCCCAGCAAAGGTGTGCAAGATTGTCATCGTCTGCTGCATGCTACACAACCTGGCAGTGCGGAAGGAGTTGCCTCTCATCCTGGATGACGATGACCAACGTCCGCCACCTGTGGAGGATCCTGGCCTGGACCACGATGCCAGTGATGATGATGATGATGATGATGATGGTGATGTCCGCACACAGCTCATCACCAACTTCTTCAGCTGAATGTGAGTATCCAGGGAGATGTAATGTGAATGACGTGAGTTTGCATGATATGTGTGGGTGGTGCTCTGGTGCTGTTTGAGTGTGGCCATGTGCTACTTGACTGGATGCGTGCAGCAATGTGTCCTTCCAGGTAGTCTGAACTCCCCAACAGTTTTGATATGCTAACTTGGTTTTGGGTAGTTGTCTTGTGACATGTATTGGGCATGAGTATTGCAGTACTGTCCTGTTCTACAGTGATTTTAACTGTGTGTCATGTCTGTCCTTCACAGGGTGCTTACTGAGTACTTTGGTCAACTTGGATCCCCGACACCATGATTCAGCTTTCAGGGTGGCAGCAGTAGTTGGCCTACAAGTGATGTGCCACACACCCCTGGACTTCATATCTTCTGCACTTGTTGACTGTGTGGCCATTGCGACGTGGGTAAACCTTGCATTTGTAGTGGAAACAACATGTTGCAAATGTGTAATAAACCTATGCTTCACTTTGGGATGTGCGTTGTCTGTGGTCACACATCTGACTGACATTTGCTTACTGCACCTGTGGGCTAGTTGACACAGACTCTGAATAGGTGTGGTGTCTGTGCATAGCACTGTATTTCCTGGCAACATCACTGTGGGCGATGAGTCCGATGGCCCTGGTGTCTGTGTTGTGTAACCCTAGTGGTGTTTCTCCCTCATATGTGTCACGTCACCATGACTCACACGACGGTGTTGTACGTGCTGTAGCAGTTAGCATACACAGTGTAATTTAGCAGAACATCATCACCATAACAGTATCCACATTTGAATAACAACAGTGGCAAGTATGGTGTACTAGTGATTTTATTGACAGAAATGTGTGTGTGTATAGTGCACAGGATGGTGGGTGCTGTACATTGGGATTGTGATCCAAAGTTCCCAGATGAGTTGGAAGTCTTGGTAGCAGAAATGTCCTGAGTGAAGTCCACAGTCATATGATACATTAGTCCAACTTGAACTCCCCATGTCATGTGGGAAAGTAGTGTTGCATTCGACAGGGTGAAACGTTTGCAGACAAAGGAGAATTTCCGGAACAGGTGTTGGCTTCCTGGGGGATGTACGTGGCCATCAACCTCTCAGTTTTCCTTCCTCGGACAACCCTCTTCTTTGGGGGGACCCTCACGTGCAGGCTGCGGCGGTGCAGGGGACTCTCCGCCAGAGTCCTCCTCCCTCCCTGTGGCGGTGTCAGTTGTTGCAGCACCAGATGTTGTGGGCACACAGGGAGGTGTGGCCATGTTGGTGCTAATCTGGCGGAGGCATGTCAATATGTCCCTATGCACCACTGTGAGTTCTTGCAATGTGTCCCACTTGGACTCCATGCCCGACATGTGTGTCTCCACACGGGCCATGTGTGTCTCCACACGGGCCATGTGGGAGTCCAAGCGGGCATGATGGGCAGCCTGCTGCTGTTGTATGTCCTTGAGGATCCCCACTACCTGTCTGACCTCTCCGGTGCTATCCTGGTACGCATCAGAGATGCGTGCCAGTTGTGGGTCATCATGCAGTCCAGACCCCTCTGCAAGCAGCGACCTATGTCTACCACCCCTCCCACCACTCCTGGCGACACGTGCAGGACCTGCGGTGGCACGCACAGGTGACCCAAGGCCTACTTGGGGGTTGTTAGTGGTGTTGTCATCCGTTGCTCCACGGTGGGCCTGGGGCCCTGTGCTGTTGTCAGCGGTGGTCCTTGGTCTGTCCGTGTCGGCGGGGGTGGTCTGTATGTTGGCAGTTGTTGGAGGGGTGGGTGCAGGGGGTGCAGATGTTGGTCCAGCTGGTGCTGCATGATGACTCACACCGGAGGTGCCAGGTAGGTCTTCGCCATCCGAGGAGGGCAGAGGCTGTTCCACACCAGTGAGCTCTGTGTCCCCTGGAGCCTGGGACAGGGACTCCTCCTCACCTGCTGCTGTGTCCCCATCATCGTCACCTGTATTTGGAAGAGACACACATTGTATGTAATGTTTCTACAGACATCAATGGTTCACACACCTGACAGTTGTGACTGTACCTCTGGATGCGGGCATGTACATCGCATTGTCCTAAGTTGTCACAGTAAGAGGTTGATATTGGTGTAGCACATTGTCATGCATACCTGGGGCATTTCAATATGAATGTTGAGGTGTGTGCATCGCCAGCATTGGTTGTATTTGGTGGACATCCGGCCATCCTTCTCCACCTGGCCCAGTTATCCCACCATGAAGCATGCCACCCTTGCAGTGGGTTTAGGTTGACTCTCAGGATGTCATTCAGTGGTGTTGTGCTGTTTGTTGGTGCACAGTTCCCAGCAGGGCCTTGTGCTCCCCACAGCAGTAGCCAGTGTCAGCCATCTTGTCAGTCCTTATCCACTCCCTGTGATGTGAGCATGGTTCAGGGTGGTGTTGATGGGCCAATTGTGAGGGTGAGCAGTATCTGTGACTCCAACTCCCATCATGCTATTGCCTACACCCCCTTCCCAGCATGCCCGTACTTCCTTCCTTTGGACTCTGCTTCCCTGTGGGGTAGTGTGCCTGTGCTGACAGGAAGGCTGACAGTGTTGTCCTTGCGTTTGTTTGGCTACAAGTCCCAGGTGTGTCCCTGTGCTTCACACAGCATTACCCAGGGTGGTGGTTCCTTGTGGGATCTTCATTTGGTATGTGAGGCATTGCATTCTCCCAGGTGGGTTATGTGGAGTTTGTGTTGAGGGGGTGTGTGAGGTGAGCTGCTTGTAACTATGGTCAGTGCTGTGAGTCCTCCTTCCCAGCCAGCCAGATATCCCACCATGCAACGTGCTTGCATTGCAGGGAGTGCAAGTTGGCTTTCAGGATGTCAGGCAGTGGTTTTGTGCTGTTTTTGGTGCACAGTTCCCAGCAGGGCCTTGTGCTCCCCACAGCAGTAGCCAGTGTCAGCCATCTTGTCAGTCCTTATCCACTCCCTGTGATGTGAGCATGGTTCAGAGTGGTGTTGATGGGCCAATTGTGAGGGTGAGCAGTATCTGTGACTACAACTCCCATCATGCTATTGGCTACACTAACTTCACCAGCATACACAGAATTCCTTCCTTTAAGTGAGCTTCCCTGTGAGGTGGTGTTCTAGTGGTGGCAAAATATCAGGCAGTGTTTGTTGGTTATATTTGTGCCACTGCCTTGCTCTATTTGTTGTTAGGTTTGTACATGTCATGACACAGTTACATATCACTATGAGATGGCATGTATTGTGTTTATCTAACTGACATACACATCTTGGGATGATTATCTTTTGGTTGCTGTTGATTTGCTAGGGGTGGATGGTTTGACTGTCCCCTTGACAGTGATGTGTGTGTATTGGCACACAATATTGTGTATATTAGTTATGTACTCACCACGCTCTGGGTTGTCTGTTAGTCCATATACGCTCACTGGTGGTAGGATGGCCCGCACCTTCTCCTCCCAGGGCCTGAGGTATACTGGTTTTGCAGGAGGGCCACTGCCGGTGTGCTGGCTCAGGAGGTAATCCTTCTTGAGTAGGTCTCTGACCCTCCTGCGCACATCATACCACCTGTTCTGGATGTCTTCCTTTGTGCGCAAACATGGTGATTGTGCGTTCACCCTGTCGACGATCCTCGCCCACATCTTGGTTTTCTGCGACATGGAGGTCTGTTGGACCAATGTGCCAAACAACTGTGGCTCTACCCTCAGGATCTCGTCTACCATGACTTCCAATTCACTATCTAGGAACTTTGGATTCTTCTTTAGGGGCATGGTGATGGGTGGTGATTGATGTGTGTGTGTGCAAGTGAGGGTGTGTGTGTGTAGGTTTTGCTGTGTGTGTGTGAGGGTGCTATTTGTTGAGGTGCTAATGGTGTGCGGCTTTTGTGTTGGATGAGCTGTGTGTTGTCTGTGTTTGCTGTGTGATGGTGTTCTGTGCTGGCAGGTCAGTGGAATTTGCAAAGGATCATGGTAGGGATTTGTGGGCTTTATGTAGGTGGAGTTGGAGGGGTGTCCTTGTTCCATTTTTTTCACCCCCTGTATTTATTGGCTTTGTCATTGCTTGTTTGGCCCTTTTTTTTTGTATTTTTTCATTTGTGATTATTGTGCATGTAGGAGTCGTTCTTCTGACCGAGTAGGACGTTGCAGTTGTCTCGTGCGCGCCTCTCCGAGTCGTTCCCGCTGTGTTTCAGCTCAGTTTCATATGCGGCGCACGCGTCGGTCATGGAGTATTGTGTTTGTTCGGCTGGGTTTGGTATGCGTGTCGGTCGTACGGCTTGGGCTCCGTACGAATCGGTCTGAATTTGCACCCATTGCATCGTACTGCGCGGGTCGGAGTTCGCGGGTACGTTTTGTTCGGATTATTTCCTGATGCGTGTCGGTCGGTTCGATTCGCGTGGTTTCCCGGCCAGATAGCTTGTTTCCGGCCGGGTCGGTCGTTCACCTTGAGTTCCGTACGAGTCGGTCGTGATTCCCATGCATTTCATCGTACTTCCCAGGTCGGGCAACGCCGGTACGTGTCGGTCGGACTATTATCCCGTACCGAGTCGGTCGGTATTTTTTCCGGCCCGAATCGGATTCGGGCCCTTAATCTGGAATTGGCTCATCGCGTCCCGGGAAAGAATTCGGCTTCTCCACTTCTTTTCATAAATAAACGAACTAAATTTGGAACATTTCCTAAATTGACACTTTCAGTTGAGAAAGAGTGGCGTTCTTCTGCTTGTAGTAATGCAACTTTTATGAATGAGACAGAATTGACTTTTTCAAGTGGCAACTAAAGAATAGCTGATTTTTAAACATTTTTTATTGTCCTTTTAAAACCATGTTTTTAACTGTTTTTAAGAAAGAATTTTAAATTGTCCAGGTTTTATGTATGGTCATTGTCATACAATTTGGAAGTGGAGTGGGTGTTATGTTTCGTATATAGGCCCTAATGTAGACCCGTTCATATATGCCATAATACTATAATGTAGAAATACCCGTATATCCCCTATTATGGTCATACTCGTATATGCCCTATTATGGTCATACTCGTATATGCCCTGTTATGGTCATACTCGTATAGGCCCTATTATAGTCATGGCTCCTAATATAGGCATGATCTTTCACCTACATTAGTTCCCTACAGTACACAACTAGCTCTGAGGGTTGAACGTTATCTAGTCTGTGGTTAGAACACTGCAAGGTCATTTCCAAACACAGGCCTACAATGTACTCATAATGTATGCATCAGCATTCACCAGCTACATCTCCCGCATAATATGTATATACAAAGTTCTTTATGCATGAGCATTCACCAGCTACATCTCCCGCATAATATGTATGTACAAAGTTCACCCCTGACGTCTTCCTCATGTCTAACAAAGACCAATACAAACCATACTGAGGGACGAGACACTTTAGGGTATAAATACACCACATCTTGCCATGGTAAGATAGAGGGAACCGAGACTTCCATGCTGACACACTGACCAGAGACGTTGAGGCTCCTGCATGCAGTCGCTCCAGCTGACAGCGGTCTAACACAGCCCTTGCGGTGTGTCCAACTCGAGACCAGGACGGGGTCCCACACTCTCTCTATTCAGGTATGGGGGTTAGACTAAATCCTAGAAGGATTCTTGGCTCTTAGGCTTTTAGACCTACACATATGCTAGGTACACTCAGGTACATCTAGTGAGGCATCGTAGGAGTACGTACACTTTTTATAATGCTTTTTATATTCATGTATGTATTCATGATTATTGCAATATGGTAGAACTGTTCTATCCCTTCACTTTTATCGTACTGCTGATAATATATCTCTGCTATTGTCTGCTGGTTGCTGCAGCACATATATTTTACACTAGAATAACAATTGTTCAATAAATACTTATTGAAACGCCCAGACTGTTTATTCTGTGTAACTCTCTGAGACAAACCGAATAAGTAAGCACGAGTGACTGAGCGAAAAGTAGTATATTGTTTCCACGATTCTGAGGAATTAGGGTTGTCATGATCTAAGGTTGCCAGAAACTAATCTCTCCCCGATAAGAGGAGATTCTAGTGGCACTGTGAGCTAGCTAATGCAAATCCGGCTAACATACGCGGTGGGGGTGCACAGAGCCAGTCAGTCACCAAGCCCACAGTTTATGTTATCCAAACGCGCAGGTCCTGCAGGGGTACTATAGGAACTACACGACAGCCCTATATGGAGGACTTTTACGGCCTGTCTTTTGAGCACTCTTAAAAGTGAACACATTCAAGTCTACCCATGAATCACAATAAGAAACCCTTACATAACAACCAGAGACCTGTCTCTCTGCCATTGAATGTTAAATCCCAGTGAGATCTCATTAATTTAATGGATCCAAATCTGAAGTAGAGACTCTCAACGTCAAGTCAATCAATCACACGTTTGTTAAGCGCTACTACTCATCCGTGAGGGTCTCAAGGCGCTGGGGAGGGGGGTTTCGCAGGTTCCAGTCCATCAAGGAGGGGGTCTGTCGAAGAGCCAGGTATGAGGTTTCTTGTGAAGATGGCGAGAGATGTTGTCTGTCTGAGGTGGAGAGAGAGGGCGTTCCAGGCTCTGGCCGTGAGGAAGGTGAAGGAGGGGCCGCCTGATCTGGTCTTTCTGGTGCGGGGGACCACGTCGTAGGAGAGCTGGGCTGATCGTAGGGTCCTTTGGGGTGCGTGGAATTTGAGTTGGCTGTTCAGGTATACTGGTACGGTGTCGTGGAGGGCCTTGTGAGCACGGGTGAGCATCTTGAAGGTGACTCTATCTTCGATGGGGAGCCAGTGGAGTGTTCGCAGGTGCTGGGAGATGTGGCAGTGTCTTGGCAGGTTGAGGACCAGTCTTGCGGCGGCGTTCTGGATGTTCTGTAGCTTACGTGTGAGGTTTTTGTTTATTCCGGCTTAGAGTGCGTTGCCGTAGTCGAGTCTGCTGGTGACCAGTCCATGAGTGACGGTCTTTCTGTGTTCGAGGGGGATCCATTTGAAGGTCTTGCGTAGGAGGCGGAGGGTGTGGAAGCAGGAGGACGAGACGGCGTTGATCTGGCGGTCCATTTTGAGTTCGGAGTTCAGGATGATTCCCAGGTTGCGTGCGTGGTCCGTGGGGGTGGGCGGACTTCCGAGGGCAGGGGGCCACCAGGTGTCATTCCAGGCGTCAGGATGTGGGCCCATGATGAAGTACACTAGCAACATTGTCTCACACTCTATAAGTAAAGCACGAAAGCATCAATATCAAAGATTCCAAGGCACTTGCTCTGGACTTATCATCCCGTCCAGGCAGTCACTTTAAAAACCAGCAATAAAAGGAATAATAGAATAAAATGCAACAATACTATCTGTATTGCCGCATACATGTGTCTTCGTGCACCCACTACATTTGATCGTGAAGTGCCTAAAGGCAGTTCTGTTTGCAGAGCAGTGCTAAGTGAGAATCTTGATCATTTAACCCAAGAGAGAAATCATATGACAACTAATACCGAACATCGTCTATCATAAGAGGACAAGAGAGCCTTAAGAGACTGCACATTCCTAACTCGACGGGCATCCACAATTAAATGCACGCACCTCATAGAAGGAAAAGTGAGGGAAAGATTAGGGCATACACAAGTTGTTTAAAGGTATCTTGGTCTTTTTCCACTGTCCAAGAATTACAATTTATAATATCATACAGTCAATGAACCAAGACTCATTTAATCAGAAGTAACAATTCAAAAACGTTTAAAGAAATATACACTTGATGAATAATAAGCAGATCAGAATATCCAAGAACACAAGCCTTTGTCTCATTCTGTTTAGTCAGTCTATTTTTTTAGTTCCCTTTTTATATTTTTTATTTCTGTGGTTTTAGTGTCTCGTAATGTAAAGCTACGTTGGCAATATGTAAAACATTTTAACAAAAAAAGTGGTTTTACCAGTTGGCCCCTAACCCGAAGGCACCAGAAAACATGTAATAACAGCAATATTAGAAATGACAATGACTTGTATGGAGGTCTACAGTTCTGTTTTTTGTGCTGCCTAGCCACCGTTTACCATTGCTTCATTTCGCGTAATAGGTATCACGCCATCTTTACAATATTGTGGTCTGCTATGATAAAACTGGTTGGGGGTCATATGAATCATGTGAACTAGATATCGCTAGTTTTCAAAGTGGGAGTATAAGAAAAATGTGTTGCTTTTAAAAATCCTTCTAACTGTTATATTTCATATAGGTACCCCGATATAGGTCTAGGTAACATCATAACCCTTCACCTACATTCTCCCTATACTACATACATAACGGATTTGAAGGACTGACCTTTTACCCAGTTACAATACTACACACAAGTACGTAGGGTTTTTCCCTGGACACTGGCCTCTTAAATTATGCATGAGGATTCTTAGGGCCATATTATCAAGAACGGCGCAACCATTATCGACGCTTTAGCGGCAGGAAACTGCCGCTAAAGCGGCGATAAGGGGCTTGATAATATGCCCTAGAGAATTCCAATAGAAGCCCAGGTTCTGGTGTCAAGGACATCAAACCTGGGCTTCTATTGGAATTCTCTAGGGCATATTATCAAGCCCCTTATCGCCGCTTTAGCAGCAGTTTCCTGCCGCTAAAGCGGCGATAATGGTTGCGCCGTTCTTGATAATATGGCCCTTAGTTTCTTGGAATCACAGCAGGACCATCATCTCCTGCATAATAACTGTGTATAAAGTTCATTCCTGACGTCATCCTAAGTCTGACACTGGCACAGCAAGGTAGAACCCCCGGGGATACCTTAGGGCACGGGTACTCACAAACTTTCTCTCGGGGGCCAAATTTACAGTGTGGTTTGTGACCGAGGGCTGCACCGGTGGGGGCGGGGTCAGTGGGGGAGGGGGGCGGGGCTAGAGCAAAAAAAATAACTGTGACCATGAGGTTGAACACAGGCCCCTGCAGCGGATGCCTTCGTCCACTGAGCCACCAGACCCGGCATACACACATCTCTCTATCTATCTCTCTCGCTCTGTCTCCCTCCCTCTCTCCATCTCTCTCTCCCTCTCTCTCCATCGCTCTCTCTCCATCTCTCTCTCCATCTCTCTCTCTCTCCCTCTCTCCATCTCTCTCTCTCTCTCCCTCTCTCCATCTCTCCATCTCTCTCCCTCTCTCTCTCTCCATCTCTCTCTCTCTCTCTCCATCTCTCCCTCTCTCCCTCTCTCTCCTTCTCTCCATCTCTCCCTCTCTCCCTCTCTCCACCTCTCTCTCTCCCTCTCTCCATCTCTCTCTCTCCCTCTCTCCCTCTCTCCATCTCTCTCTCTCTCCCTCTCTCCATCTCTCTCTCTCTCCCTCTCTCCATCTCTCTCCCTCCCTCTCTCTCTCCCTCTCCGTCTCCCTCTCCGCCCCCCTCTCCGTCCCCCTCTCCGTCCCCGTCTCCGTCTCCCTCTCCATCTCCCTCTCTGTCTCCCTCCCTTTCTGTCTCCCCCTCTCTCTGTCTCCCCCTCTCTCTGTCTCCGTCTCCCCCTCTCTCTGTCTCTGTCTCCCTCCCTCTGTCTCCCTCCCTCTGTCTCCCTCTCTCTGTCTCCCTCTCTGTCTCCCTCTCTCTGTCTCTCTCCCTCTCTCTCTCTCCCTCTCTCTCTGTCTGTCTCCCTCTGTCTGTCTCCCTCTGTCTGTCTCCCCCTCTCTGTCTCCCTCTCTCTCCCTCTCTCTTCCTCTGTCTGCCTCTCCCTCCCTCTCCCTCCCTCTCCCTCCCTCCCTTTGTCTCCCTCTCCCTCCCTCTGTCTCCCTCTCCCTCCCTCGGTCTCCCTATGTCTCCCTCCCTCTCCCTCCCTCTGTCTCCCTCTCCCTCCCTCTCCCTCCCTCCCCCTCCCTCTCCCTCCCTCTCCCTCCCTCTGTCTCCCTCTGTCTCCCCCTGACTCCCTCCCTCTGTCTCCCTCTGTCTCCCTCTGCCTCCCTCTGTCTCCCTCTGCCTCCCTCTGTCTCCCTCTGCCTCTCTGTCTCCCTCTCTCTGTCTCCCTCTCTCTGTCTCCCTCTCTCTCTGTCTCCCTCTCTCTCTGTCTCCCTCTGTCTCCCTCTCTGTCTCCCTCCCTCTGTCTGTCACCCTCTCTGTCACCCTCTCTGTCACCCTCTCTGTCACCCTCTCTGTCACCCTCTGTCTCCCCCTCTCTGTCTCCCTCCCTCTGTCTGCCTCCCTCTGTCTGTCTCCCTCTGTCTGTCTCCCTCTGTCTGTCTCCCTCTGTCTGTCACCCTCTGTCTGTCGCCCTCTGTCTCCCCCTCTCTCTGTCTCCCTCTCTCTCGGTCTCCCTCTGTCTCCCTCCCTCTGTCTCCCTCCCTCTGTCTCCCTCCCTCCCTCGGTCTGTCTCCCTCTCTGTCACCCTCTGTCTCCCCCTCTCTGTCTCCCTCCCTCTGTCTCCCTCCCTCTGTCTGTCTCCCTCTGTCACCCTCTGTCTCCCCCTCTCTGTCTCCCTCCCTCTGTCTCCCTCTCTCTGTCACCCTCTGTCTCCCTCTCTCTGTCACCCTCTGTTTCCCCCTCTCTGTCTCCCTCCCTCTGTCTGTCTCCCTCCCTCTGTCTGTCTCCCTCTCTCTGTCACCCTCTGTCTCCCCCTCTCTGTCTCCCTCCCTCTGTCTGTCTCCAGACAGTGTCTCCCTCGCTCTGTCTGTCTCCCTCGCTCTGTCACCTCACCCGCATGTGTGTCAGTGTGCTGTTTTTAGTATAGAGCGATCCAGGTCCTAGGTGGGGCGTCAGGGCGCGTTATAGCAACTAGAACAATTTGTGTACAGCAAGAAGGAAAACAGAAGGTGTGATAGAGCTCTAAGGTAGTACTGCATACTAAGCCTATTAATAAATAGCATGAGGTCTGCATGAACAAAACAGAGACAAGTATATACACATAAAGTCTCAAAATGCTGCAGAGCAATAACAGCGACGCCCTTGCTGGAGTTTGGAGTAGATTAGGTGAACTACCAATTGATAACAGCCGTACCTGCTGCCTGTCTCAATGATATATATCAGTGATTGACAAGGTCAGGTATTTTTCGTGGTGCAGAGAAAATATATTCACAGAGGTTCATAACGATATAAAAGCAAAAACATAGCCGGCACTATATAGATAGGAGATCGGGCTAATACAGCCGCCAACAGATTACCAGCATGTCTGGACCTAATGGGGATAAAGTTTCCTTAGGACTCTGTCTGTCTCCCTCGCTCTGTCACCTCACCCGCATGTGTGTCAGCCCGGGCTGGGCTGAGACAGCTTCCCGGGCACACACACAGCCGCACCCGAGTACTTCACAGGTCTTTAAAGACCATTCACTTGCTAATGAGGCTTTGTTGTATTTCACCTCTTCTTAGGGCCCCTGCATCTCCACTCAGAGTGGAGATGCAGGGCGCTAAGAAGAGGTGAATACAACAAAGCCTCATTAACTAAGTGAATGGTTTTTAAAGAATCGCCCGGCCCCTATAGAGCGCTGCTGCAACCAACGGTGTTTGCGGACACTTAAAAAAAAAAAACACAGGTAGGATAGCTGCTAGGTCCGCGGGCCGACAAGGAAGGCTTGCCGGGCTGCTGGCGGCCCGCGGGCCGTACTATGAGTACCCGTGCCTTAGGGTATATAAACACCACATCTTGCTGAGATAGTGAGAGGAGAGGACTTCCCGGCCGACACACTGACGCAATACGCTGAGGTTCCTGCATGCAGATACTCCAGCTCGCAGTGGTCTGACATCCCTTGTGGGGTGTTCAGCTCGAGACCAGAACGGGGTCCTGCAGTCTCACATCAGGTAATGGGGTTGGCTTTATCCTAGAGGGATTCTTGGCTTTACACCTACTCACATGCTAGGTACACTTAGGTACATCTAGTTAAGGTGCATCGTAGGAGTATCCGTTTTATTGCCATGTATTCTATATACTTGCCTGTATTTATGATTTTAGCAAAATGGTAGAAACCTACCATCTGTTTACTTTCTTAGTGCTGTTACTCATTTATATATGCTACTGTCTACTGGTGATTTCAGTGCACTTATTCTACGCTAGAATAACGACTGTTCAATAAATAGTTATTGAAAACGTCCCAACCGTTTATTCTGTGTATCTCTCTGAGAACAAGTGAGCACGAGTGACTGAGCGAAAAGTGAGTTACTGTTTCCACGGTCCTGAGGGATCAGGGTTGTCATGTTCGATAGTTGCCAAGAACTATTCTCTCCTTGGTAATAGGAGGTTATAGTAGCATTGCGAGCTAGCTGGTACACAGGCCAACATACCCTGTGGGGGTGTCTGGAATCAGTCTGGACACCAGACCCGCAGTGTATGTTGTCTAAACGCGCAGATCCTACATAGGTCTTATAGGAACTACACAACATAACTATATATTTATCGTTATTTGTTATGCGATCTGAACCTGCAGTATTAGGCATAAACCGTCACACCAGCCTGGTCGTCCCCTAAGTCAACTATTAGTTGAGTTGCCATGTCCACCACTGCAAAAGCAGCATTCTGGGCCACTAGAGTCAACATGCAGCATCGCATTTAGGACAAATATTCTCTCTCCACAAGCTACAGCATGATAAACAATAGCTTAACACGTAAAATTAAATGTTTAACCAGAATGAAAATTCTGAATCATATGCATAACACTGATTGCCTATAGGATGATTAATTATTTGTTCCTTACCTTTACAAGTCGTTTGCCAGTACATAAATCATATATTCCTTCAGGTCAACTGTAATCTTGCCGCCACCTTGCTTGACAGCTATTCCACTATCAGGAGATAACTTCGCTGCCATCAGAAGACTCCTTTATTTCTGGAGATGAAGCATCATAAAAGATGACAAGTTATCTGATATGTATTGACGGACGAAGACGGCCCACCCATTATCTCAGAATTATAGGTCGCTGAGGGATCGGCAGATCACTCACTGTTCACATAGTGTGCCTGTCAGTGGCCCATCAGAAGACGATCCGGATAAAAAGCCTGATGTGAAAACCTTTTTAGGTCTCGCGCCTAGCGTTGCAGTGCGCAACCCTGCTCGCACAGCGCGAGACCTTTAGAAAGGGCTTCTGAAAGCTACCCACACGCTTGTGCGTGTGGTTTTGCTTTTGGAAGCCCACATTGGCTGGAGCGTACGTTTTTTTTACCGAGACGGCACGCGATTGGTCAAAGGCGGGCGCATGTCCCGCCTTTGCCGCGCCCATTCCCGACGGTGGCCAGAACGCGCAGCAGCGCGCGTTCGTCTCGCTGCCGCGCTCCCCCCCCTCGCTCCTCTGTGGTGCGCGCGCACCACTGGTTATTCTGAGCAGTCGCTATTGAATTGCCTCTTTCTAAAGGTATTTACCGTGTACTATCTTGATTGCAAATGTGCGTTTACTCCTGTCAGTCATCAATTCTTCCATTCTTACCGCCTTCCGGGTTACCTTTCTTGGCCTGGGAAGCTCGCGCGTGACATGTGTCCCTGAATTCGCTGATGACCTAATTGTCTCATGTGTTCAGACTGCACCTGCGCAGAGGCGGGTGAAGCACCCAATGATTGTGAGGCGATTACAACCTCGGCCTTGCCTTGGGCCGAAGCCTTTAAGCGCATTATATACATTCATAACCTGACAGTTTGTCGCTGCAATCATTTTATCAAGGCAGGTGTTTCCTCGCGGTTTTTCTGTGAAATGTGTTTTTTGTGTCCGTCTTCGCGTGTGTCCCACCACTAAGTCTTCAGGCCGGCTAGCTGACTGGCTAGGTTGGAACCTTGTATTGTCATCTCTGGCCTGCACACGCTTGCATGTGAGCCCTGCGTGTGTGAGGGCCCTGCGGTCCACGCAGGGCATTGATACTGTCCGATTCAGAGCCCTGCAAAGCTGCGCACGTCCTGCCTGGGTGAAGCGGCGCAGTGAGTGTCCTGTAAGAGCTGCTCACAAATGCTTAACTCATGGGTGAAACGGAACCTCGTGGTCGTAGTACATGCGCCTCACACGTGCATACTGATCATTCCTAGGTCTGTGCCCTGCAGCGTTCTGCGTGAGCGGCACAGGGGGTTTCAGAACCTGCTTTGGCCTGTCATGCAGCGTCTTGCATGAGCTGCACACAGAGCATTGATCTGGCCTGTGCCCTACAATGTCCTGCTCGAGCTGCACATGGGGATATTGACCCTACCTGGCTCTGTGCCCTGCATTGTGCTTCATAAACCCCACGCACATGCATAGATTCTTCCTGTGTCTGCGAACATAAATATCCTGTATGAGCTTCACACGGGTGCGTAATGTCATGACGAGGTCAGAGTTCTGTTGGGTCCAATGTGGGCTGGACACATTTGCAGGGATCCATACCGGGTCTGTGCTTGTGGGAGTTACTCACAGGTGCAGACATCTTGCATGGGTCAGTAGTAGGCACCTGTGTTTCATCTAAACACATCAGCCTACCAAATCGTGCCTGGGTGAGAACCCTGCAGTGTCCACGAGCTGCACACATGCATAGATCGAACCTGTGGTGTCCTGTATGAGCTGGACAGTGCCCGAGGGAGAGCCCCGTGGGGTCGAGTATGAGCTGCACACAGGTGCATAGATCGAACCTGCAGTGTCTTATGTGAGCTGCACACATGCATAGATCCTGTATGAGCTGCACAGTGCATTAGTCGGAGGCCTGTGGGGTCGAGTATAAGCTGCACACATGTGCATAGATCGAGCCTGCAGTGTCCTTTGTGAGCGGCATACATCCTGAATGAGCTTGACCGGCCCGAGTCAGAGCCCTGGGGGGTTGGGTATGAGCTGCATATAGGTGCCCAGATCCATACCGGGTCTGTGCTTGTGGGAGTTACTCACAGGTGCAGACATCTTGCATGGGTCAGTAGTAGGCACCTGTGTTTCATCTAAACACATCAGCCTACCAAATCGTGCCTGGGTGAGAACCCTGCAGTGTCCACGAGCTGCACACATGCATAGATCGAACCTGTGGTGTCCTGTATGAGCTGGACAGTGCCCGAGGGAGAGCCCCGTGGGGTCGAGTATGAGCTGCACACAGGTGCATAGATCGAACCTGCAGTGTCTTATGTGAGCTGCACACATGCATAGATCCTGTATGAGCTGCACAGTGCATTAGTCGGAGGCCTGTGGGGTCGAGTATAAGCTGCACACATGTGCATAGATCGAGCCTGCAGTGTCCTTTGTGAGCGGCATACATCCTGAATGAGCTTGACCGGCCCGAGTCAGAGCCCTGGGGGGTTGGGTATGAGCTGCATATAGGTGCCCAGATCCAGAATCGCGTATGAGCTGCCTGGCTGTGTCCTATAGGAGTTGCACAGAAGTGCTTATGCCCTGCTTGGGTCTGAGCTATACAGTGAGTGCTGTATGAGCTGCACACATGGAGTATTTATCCTACCTCGGATCTGCGCCCTGAGCGTCCTTTTTCAACCCCACTTAGGTGAGTAGATTCTGCCCGAGTCTTTAAATATGACCTATGAGCTTTACAAGGGGACATAGGTCGTGACCAGGTCAGAGTTCTCTTGTGTCCCCTGTGAACTGCACTCAGGCAGAGATAATCCTCCCGGAGTTTGTCCTTCAGGGTCCTGTATGAGCTGCACAAACATTAAACCCAGACCTGTGACTGAAGGTGAGTGGCCAAATAGTTTCAGTGCTCCGTCCATCAAATCCTTGTGGCTGCACAAACACCCTGCCTGGCTCAGACCCTGCAGTGAGCTGTACGGAGCTGGTGCCTGGGTCGGAGCACTGCAGTGCGCTGTATAAGCTGCACGGAGCTGTGGAGCTCGTGCCTGGGTCAGAGCACTGCAGTGCGCTGTTTGAGCTGCACAGAGCTGTGGAGCACGTGCCTGGGTCAGAGCACTGCAGTGCGCTGTATGAGCTGCACGGAGCTCGTGCCTGGGTCAGATCACTGCAGTGCACTGTATGAGGTGCACGAAGCTGTGGAGCACATGCCTGGGTCAGAGGCACAGGGCTGTGGAGCTCGTGCCTGGTTCAGAACACTGCAGTGTGCTGTACGAGCTGCACGGAGCTGTGGAGCTCGTGCCTGGGTCAGAGCATTGCAGTGCGCTGTATGAGCTGCATGGAGCTGTGGAGCTCGTGCCTAGGTCAGAGCACTGCAGTGCGCTGTATGAGCTGCACGAAGCTGTGGAGCTCGTGCCAGGATCAGAGCACTGCAGTGTCCTGTATTAGCTATAGAACGGTGCACATACCAAGTCTGGGCCAGAGCTCGACACTCACGCACAGGTCCTTTAGGAGCTGCATATAGTCTGCCTTTTGTCGGAGCACTGTGGAGTCTTGTTTGCACTGCACAACAGTGCATTGACCTTGCGTGCCTGCTTGCCCTGCAGTGACTATGTCAGATGTGGACCATAGCCGTGCATGGTCCTACGTGCGCTGCACACAGGTGCATAGACCCAGCCTGAATCAGAGCTCTCAAGTGTCGTGTATGAACTGCACGTGTGTGTGCACACACGTACAGTGATCCTGCCTGGGTCCGTGTTCTATTCTGCAGTGCCTTGTATGAGCTCTGAGCCCCCAGTGCCCCTTATGAGCCGCACTGAAGTACACAGGTGCGTATGCCCTCCTGGGTGGTCGCCCCGTGTCCTTTATGTGCTGCGTACAGGTGAATAGATCCTGCCTGTGTCTCTGCCCTGCGAAGTCCTGTGTGAGCTGAAAACACATATAAAGCTTTAGCCTGTGCTCCACTAGGCCCCTTGCCCACTGCAGCCCAATACAATCTATGACTAAACGTACAGTGACTGCGATCGGTTCGTTCTGTGGTGTAGTTCAACATTCTACGCGATGAAAGGAAGGGTATTGTCCCTGAATTTATTGTGTCACCGTTTGTGCTAGCCTAGGCAGCATCATAGCTTACTGTATGTCTGGACTCTGGGTGCCTTGTGCATTGCATTCTGCAGTACTTATGTCTGGGCCTGGGTGCCTTGTGCATTGCATTCTGCAGCATTGTCTGCCATGTCATGCTCTCGCCTAGCAGGCTTTTCAGATTTTGGTCAGCCATCCGTTGTTGAAAGTGAATCTCCTCGCCAAACCTCGCAGGTGATTGTTCGTCGCTGCATATTTGCTCCAGTGTGTAAGGAAGGGAGGTTCTTGTGCAAGATCCTTGTCGATAACACCCACATCCGGTCTTCCCCCGGCTTAGTGCCATTATCGGCAACTTCTCCCAACCCCCGTCTGAGCATGCAAGAATGAATAAATACACGAGACAACTTTGTAGTGGGAAAATATTGCTGCAGGTTTATTCCATACAGGAGTATGCAATATGTGGGTTATCTTACGGGCGATCCAAGGGCGGGCAGCTGTACCAACCTATGCTGCCCCCGCCCGCCTGGTGAGCCAGCACTGTGGGACACCCAGTCAGTGCTACCTTTGATGATCCTCTTCCGGATCACGTGACACGTTGGTCTGTTCTACTCACGCCCTTTCAGGGCGGAGCGTAGCAGGGCAAACCCCCGGTTGGTCAGGCCCCCAACCGCCCGAAGGACTAACGGGGCGCCGTCGCGGTTTTCCAGGAACCTGCCCTGAGGCTCCTGGTCTTTGGCTCTGGCACCCCTACTGTGCCGCGCAGAGGTACCCTTACTGTACCCGTCTGCCGCAGAGGTACCCTTACTGTACCCGTCTGCTTCCAGATCGCCCTGTAACTCCGCCTGCAACACAAAAGAAAACATTAAAACATTCTGAGTAGCTTGTCCACCAGCCTGTCCGCCGGGTAAGAGGTGGGGTGGGAGACGGCGTGGCTGGTGCAACAGAGGACACCAGGAGGGGCTGGGGAGGCATATATGCCCTCCCCCCACCTCGGCGCACCGGAAGGACGTCACTGCGGTGACCAAGCTAGAGGGCTCCAAGAACCCCTCCAGAGACTAGAGCGGCTGGGCGGTGCCTAAATGGCACTAAAGGGCCGCCCTGCTGAGGTGGCCCCCTGCGGGGGCCGCGGACAGCCGCATTCATGTTTGTCTGCATCTGAAGTCCATGCGTTTGATCTTTGTTTGTCTGTCTTAGTTTTCTCAGCCTCACTTTAATGATCATCGACATTTCATCTCGCGCTTTGGCATGGTTGGAAACATAGGTGCTCCGGTTTTTTATGCAGATGTACAGTTTCTGGTTTTTTCCACTCCCGGACCTTTGAGATGGTAGGCTCTAATGTTTGTTAGTTTTTTTTTACGTTTTTCTGTGCCCAACATTAACGTGTATCTCCGAAGCCTTTCTCTGCGTGCATTGTTGGGCATATTCCTGTGTACCTCGAGTATGTTTACAAATGAGTAGATGCATGGTTTGTATTGGGTCATGTGCCCCTTAACAACATATTGTTTCCTGTGACCTTTGTCACATGCCAGGCAGATAAGGTCACAGTGGGAGGGGCGATGAACCAGGAAACGCCACTCCCAGGACTACTCACTACACTGCGCTTGTATGCAGTGGGCAGCTCTGAGGAAAAGTCGGTCCCGTCCTTGACTGCACAGGGAAGAAGCAGAATGGAGATCACAAACGGGGGAGCTGTGAAGTTTCAGGTAAGAATTGGGGAGAGTGCGCCCCCCACCGCCCCTCACCTTCTGTGGAGAGGATGTCCTGTATTCAGCATTCTGCCTCAGTGCACCCAGCGTCTTGTATCTGAGGGGAAACCTGCTTCGAAAGGGGTTGATTTCTGAAAAGGCTTGTCATCTTATAGGCAGGTAGGGCTGGGGCACAGTGAGTGATTCGTGTCAGTATAAATCTGGCATTCCACATACTTTTCACCAGATTCGACCGGCCTTGGAGGCACCGGCCTGCTGGGTAATTTGTTACTTTCTCCATTGCCTGTATATGTTCTCACTGTGTGTGCTAATCTCTACTTCTGTCAGGATGTCTTCAGGTTTGTGTCTCTGTTATGTTATAGTCTGCCCTCTACTGCTCCACTGATTGTATTCCCTGTGTCCGACCCCTGGTGTCTCTCTATTCTGAGTGTCTCCTCCCTGCCAGTCTGTATCCCAAGGTGTCCTCCGTCTCTTCTTCGTCACTTTTTCCATGTGTGCCCATGTCGCGCTGTGTTGTCTTCTGCCCCACTGTACAATCTCCCTCTCTCTGACCCCTTGTGTCCCTCTGCCTCTATTGTAGGGCTCCTGGTGTCGCTGTTCTTTTTCGTGTCCCTTAGTTTGACTGTCTCTATTAGTCACTTCGCCCAGGTGCGTCACTCTCTGTCCCAGGTGACTTAAGTCTCCTTTCCCATGTTACATGCATCTGTTCTGTGCCACTGTCTGTCCCCAATTTGTCTCCGGTCTCCTCTCTTCTCGGTCTGTTCGGTCACTGTTACCAGGTCTCGTTTCTCCTCTCATCGAAGTGACCCGTTTCTTAGGGATACTTCTAAACACAGATTACTAACTTTGGGGAATATTCCCTAGAGGTGAGACTGTATCTGGAAACTTTAAAGCAGTACTCGTGCGCACCGGTAGGTGGTGTCACACAGCTCCAGCCTGTCATGGCGTCGAGTGTTCCAATATTTGGCGACATAGAATTTCACCTCACAGTCCTGTATGACCTTCAGATTCATCTAAGCGCAGTCATTGCAGGCCCTATAATCGTGCTCCGCCGCCAGGTACCATAAGGATACTTGTTGAGGGTCCGTCACAGACATCTCTGTTTATGATAGTCCTTACATAGCTTGAACCTGTTATTTTAAGGGGTGACATTTTCTCTTGCACACAATTGAAATGTAAAACAAGCATTTGCAATGCAATAGGTTTCGCATTTGCGAGAGTTTGAGCTACTGGCATTGTAAATGACAATGGGCCCGATTCACAGAACTAACTTACGACAAAATCCTAAACTTACTACCATTTTGGTATTCACAGAATGAACTTACTCATTTTGGTATTCACAGAATAAACTTACTCATTTTGGTATTCACAGAAGACACTTACACATTTTGTGTAACTTACACATTTTGTGTAACTTACACATTTTGTGTAACTTACTCATTTTGTGTAACTTACACATTTTGTGTAACTTACACATTTTGTGTAACTTACACATTTTGGTATTCACAGAAGGCACTTACTCATTGATGAGTAAGTGCCTTCTGTGAATACCAAAATGAGTAAGTTAATTCTGTGAATACCAAAATTGTTGTAAGTTCATTCTGTGAATACCCAAATGTGTAAGTTCATTCTGTGAATACCAAAATTGTTGTAAGTTCATTCTGTGAATACCCAAATGTGTAAGTTCATTCTGTGAATACCCAAATGTGTAAGTTCATTCTGTGAATACCAAAATTGTTGTAAGTTCATTCTGTGAATACCCAAATGTGTAAGTTCATTCTGTGAATACCAAAATTGTTGTAAGGTTAGGATTTTGACGTAAGTTAGTTCTGTGAATCAGGCCCAGTGCCTTTTATTTAGCCGTTTTGAAAAACAACACATAAATAAAAGGCAGCACTGCTCGCGCAGCGCGAGACCTTTAGAAAGGGCTTCTGAAAGCTACCCACACGCTCGTGCGTGTGGTTTTGCTTTCCGAAGACCACATTGGCTGGAGCGTGCGTTTTTTTTACCGAGACGGCACGCGATTGGGCAAAGGCGGGCGCATGTCCCGCCTTTGCTCCTCCCATTCCCGACGGTGGCCAGAACGCGCAGCAGCGCGCGTTCTTTTCGCTGCCGCTGCCACGCTCTCTCTCCCCCCCCCGCTCCTCTGTGGCACGCGCTGCACAGATGCCACAGTACAATACAGAACGGTGTCCTATTTTTACAACAAAAAAAAACAATGGCAACTGTTCCACAGTGGCACCCTTGCTGCAGTCTCAGCAGAGAAGGCAAAGATTGAAAGAGCGCGGAGTCTGACTCCACCTCAAGGCCCGTTCGGTGTGCGTCACTGGTGTTGGCGAAGTCGGGTTCCAGTGTCCATCTTTCACGGCAAAATTAACACAACTTTCTAGCCATGATCCATTATGCAGTTTACGCTAATTACACAAAAAGCCAACCGGCCTCTTTGTTGTCACGTAAGGATGTGATGCTTAACAGCACCGATCTGAGCTCGAGATCCGAGCCATTAGTACTGTGTGGTTTTACGAAATGGCCCCCTGTAGGGAAACCAACATTCCTCTGAGACCACAGTACTTAAAATACCTGCGTCACCCTTCAACTTTCAGTGGCATCTCCAGATATGCTCACCAGAAGTATTTTATGAGCAACACTGGATGACTTAATGAGTCAGAAACAAGCATATCTCTGGGCTAAATTCAACGGAGAGAGATAGCTTGGTGGGTCCAGTGAAGAGTGCAGAAATCTGTAAGTCGCGTTTCAACCTGGATAGGACCATTAGCGGATTTCATTACCTTGATAGCAACAACCGCGATAAAGGGAGCAAATCAACATTCAGCTTGCGGTGGGCGCCATTTAAAATATCAATAAATCCGGCGCGATGCCTCCTCTGGCGGCGCTGGTGTTGTCGGCTCTTACCTGTCCCGGAGGAGCGGTCGTTCGCGACAGGTTGGTGCCGGCTGACGGGCTCCAGGCGTCCTGGCTCCAGGGACACGCTGGGCGTCACGAACAGGCACTGCCCAGCCCCGAAGGCATTACATCAGGAGGCCGAGACTGTTGTCGGGTGCCATTACAGAGGGCTGGCTGTTGGCCTCTCAGGGCAGCTTTGGAGCAGTCTGGACTGCAAACAAACACAGGTGGCAGAAGCCATCCCTCACGCACCTTCCTGCGGACAGGGTGCCAGCTTCCGCCTAATGGGCCACTCTCTGCTCACCCCGCCTGAGAGGAGTCTGGGTCTGAAGACTTCATTCAAGTGCTCTCAGATGGAAAAGCATGTATATTAAGCGAAACTTGGATTTTCAAAACTGCAGCCTTTTACAGTAGTAGCTGTCAACAGACATGAACCACGCATGTTCGCAAAACTGTATTTATTTCACGAGGATTAGCTATGAGTAACTACTTTTTACTAGGCTAGTGCCCTTCAATTTCTCTTGCTCTACAACAGTTTCAAGATCTTAGAGTTTCTCGTTCCTCAAATGAAGTAATTTCTGATATTTAAATGTTCCCCTCATCTTTTGCTTGATTTTTTTGCTCATGAGAAAATGTCACTCATAGTTGTTGAAATGTCACTTATAATTACACTGAAATTATGAAAATGTCACACATGGCAATTTGAAACCTTGGCAGCTATGGGAAGTCGGAAGCTTCAGCAACTCCAGAGGCAGGAAAACAGTGTAAAAGAGGGAAAACTCCGCAGCTAGCTGCGAGTCTGAGCCACCGCCAGGCAACTATTCACAGCAGTGTTTACACTACTGCGAGTGCGCCCCTGCCCGACCACGTCCCTGCTGCTGCCTGGTGGCATTCTGCGCTGTTAATTAAAACAAACCAAGCAGCTCTGATTGCTGGGCGTCTGCGGACAATCGTACACAAAATCAGCATCTAATCACTGGGGCATGTCTTTGGTGAGCAGCGTGAGGGGTGGCAAAGGTTCAAGACTGAACCAGCGTGCTTATCATAGTCCCCCTAAAGCAAGAGCAACTTCAATTGCGCTGTTTATTTATTTCGCTTTATTTTATTTTTTTAAATAAAAAAGGCAACCGACACAGTTTTAGTCTCTGGAGTTCTCAGTGAGCTTCTTAGCCTGTTGTTAAGACCGTTTCTTTGCTTTCCTTATTAAGACAACTTCTCATTATACACTATGCTTTTGGTAAAACTCCAAAGTTTACAGCCCAATGGAAGTCTTTTTTCCAAGAACACGCAAACAAGAAGAACGCATTTAGCACCCACAACATCCGATAACCCTGGGCAAGGAATAATCTTCAAGTCTCAACAAAAACCACTTCACAAAATGCAATTTGTCCAGGCACATGGTAATCAAGTTACATCTTTTGAAGCAAGACAGTATCAATTACTAATCTTAATTGAAATCACTGTGCTCCAGTCTTTCTGCCAGCATATTCAGAGGGTGATGTATTAGGATATTTACAGTAAAGTAAACAATGCATAGTTGCAATGAGATGGAAAGTGTTCAGCTAATGGTGTTTGTCAATCCTTTGTCAATTTTGCTGCCTGCCACAGATGTTTTCTGAGCTGCTTCATAAAAACAGGAATGAACTAGCGATGAAGAAAGACTTTCACTCCCCCAGGAAAAGAGCACAAAGCCAAGCCTGAACACAGCAGATGCAAACGAAAGTCCATCTGCTACCAGCTCACAACACCACATGGAGTTTTAGGATTTGGTGCTGCAGGTAGCCACGCAGTGTTTGTATAGACATCATCAGCATGAAAGGAGGGGAAGTCCAAACCTCTGCATGTCACAGTAAAGGCTACAGCCAGCACTCCCCAAACTGGCAGAGCACAATTCAGCAAACCAAATTGTTTGCCGTTTTTTCCCCCACCAGGGTTTCAAGAAGGTTTTTTTTTTTAAAGTTTCACCCTGGGCTAGCGCGATTCTCTTTCAGTTTTATGGTCGCTGACTCAGGAGAAAGACTACTTGAAATCACAGCTGAAATTTTAGCGTAACACAAAAGAATACATTTTGGTGGGTTTGAAACGTATTTTTACATGCCTTGCTTATTATTTAGAGAGTGTGTACTTTTAGTCTACTTTAACATTTCTGATAAAAGCGACAAAATCGTTTTTGTTTTGCTCAATATCCACCTGTGTTCTCAAAGGGTTGCTTTTTGGCCTTTTGAAGTGAAATGGCCAACTAACATGTTTATGTAATTAGACAAACTACCTACCTCAAAATAAAGCAGAGTTGCTGACAATTTGGGCATTAATAACAATTATCTGGAAACAGCTACATGGAGCACGTATTTTGCAGTTAGGGTAAGCAGTTTAGCGTATTACATTGAACACAAAACTAAACAAGCATCTGCAATGCAATAGGTCTAGCATTTACGCAAGTTTAATCTATTGGCATTGTAAATGACAATACTTTTTTATGTTTCAAAAACCAAAACATAAATAAAAGCCATTTTCTTTACAATGCCAATAGCTCAAACTCACGTAAATGCAAGACCTGTTGCATTGCAAATACTTTTTAATAGTGTCTGGGTGCGAAAAATGGCTAACCAATCCCCTATAGTTAATTTTTTTTTCCAGTGCAGGCAATTAAGCACACACACCCACCTACAACCAGTGGCCAGTGAGGAAACGGCTACCACCTACCCAGCACCCCGTTCCCTTACGTCCCCCTCCTTAAATTCAGCTCCACACATTTCCATTCCACATTACCTAATTCAACAACAAACCACATAATTCAACTCAACCACATGATTACACAACACACCACATGTATCCAATCCACACCACAAAACTCTACATCATGCCACATAACTCAACAGCATACCACATAATTAAACTTCCCTCCACAACACAAAATACCAATCCACATATTTACACTCCATGCCACACAATCCCACTCTACATAATTCCAGTACACTCAATACCACATAATTACTATCCACATAATTCCACTGCACACCATGCCACATAATTCCTCTACACAAATCCACTCCACACCACACTATTCCACGCCACACATTTCTATCCAACTCACATAATTCCACCTCACACCACATACATCCACTCCATAAACATAAGTAAAAGGCATTGCCATTTATAATGCCAATAGCTCTAACTTTAAAAAATGCGAGACCTATTGCATTTCCAATGCTTGTTTTGTGAGTAGTTGTGCCGAATTTCTAAACTAATCATTACTAATTCATAGACTTTCAGAATCACACACGAGCTCACACAAATATAGCTGAGCAAATAGGGCAAAAGGTTAACTAGCATTGGTTCCCCAGCAATTGCAATTGATGGTGCTTCCTGACTTTCGTGGTGCAAGTTTAGCCTATCGGGCAATAACTGAAATTGTCTTTTCCACAAGCCTGCGTGCACACCCTGTCTTGCATATCGACTAGATTTTAGATTTTTTGCGTGTATAAAGTGAATGCTGCCATATATTTAAACTGTTGGTGCTACGTCTGTCAATGATAACAAAAGTAGCATGTGCTATGCAGTGCCGGATTGGCCGTAACTGGCACGTTTGCCCGGTGGGCCGCCAGGGTGGGGGCCGATTTCTGACCCCTGGAGGGCTGTTTTTGTTACCGGGGGCTGGTTTTATCTGCCCACTGTAACAAAAGCAGCTGCAGTATTTTCTACGTGCAGCTTAACCCCCAGCCCCCTCCTGCGGCCGATCCCACCCGATTGCCAGGGCCGGTTTGCGTTCCCAGTCTGGCCCTGTTGCTATGAGAGCACCATCCATCCAGAAATTTATTCTCTCATTACCATGAAGTTAAATGTCGGCTAGCATGCGATGAATCCGACACTACTTTTCACAAGGTTAAACGGGTGCTGGACTCTTATATATAGCTTGACCAGGCGTCCCGGATTTGCTGGGACAGTCCCGTTTTTCTCTCCAGCTGTGCCTGCAGATTTCTGCAATTTTGGCTCATGTCCCGGTTTTTAGAGGGGGTCCACTAAATCCAGTGAGAGGCACTTTTTGGGTGTTCTAAAGCTGTGCGACTTAGCAGCTGTTGTAAGTAAGCAATTTATTAAACAGGTATGATGCTGGTTTTATAAATAACATTTTATGTATTTTCTTAGTGCCTCTTCTCTATTCCTACGTTGATGAGAGCTGTCATTCTGCACTGCTCTGTTGATGTAAAATTGCAGTCCTTCTTATATTTTTACTTAATTTCCCGGTTTTTGGTTCTCAAGATCTGGTCACCCTACTTATATAGCCACATATTACAAAAATTAAAAAACGAACAGACTATGTTGCAAGAAATGTATTTTGTACCTAAGGTAAACCACTTGTCCGCTACCTACACTGACAATACGGGAATTCAGCCTAAGCTCCATGGCCCATTGTTGATCTTTTAACGGATGTCATTTGTCCGTGATTTCAACACTTCTGCGTCGTATATAACCATCCCAGTGGCGTCACTAGGGGGGTGCGGACCGCACCGGGTGACACCATCACATGGGGTGACACCTTTCCCAAATGAGACTATTTAGTAAATAGTCTCATTTGGGAAAGGAATCCGCACTGGGTGACACCAATCCTAGTGACGCCGCTGAACCATCCCACAACTGAACATATTCTAGGAAATCAGCGGTACTGCTAACGTGTCAGGTGACCTAAGAATGGAGTATTGACAGCACCCCAGCCAATTCCAGTGCGCAGCTCAGAATTCAGAAGTGCTGACAGGCTATGGAATCGCATGTTAGGTTGACTGAGCTGTTCTCTTGGCTATCTGAGGGTGTCTCCCAGGCTGCAGCACTCCTGCAGGAGAATGAGTTAGTCATCACAGACTGGGCAATTATGTAATTTCTAGGCCAGAACACCAGCATTAACCAGACTGCACTCACATTCCAGTTCCTTGGCTGTTCATACGTAAGGACTGCATGCGCATCGCTGCTCGTTTCTGCGGCAATACTCCAGGGGAGTTAACTTTTTTTTAAAGGTGGGACATGCACCAATCATTAGCCATTTTGAGGCTTTGATTTTTTAAATGGCACAGGAAAAAAGCCAATCCAAAGCATGGGAGGAGTCAGACCCCACAAAGCACAGACAATAGATCACAAGCACTGTGTAGACTAGAACTAACTAGACATAGCAGTGGGTGTCTATCTTGCAACAGTATTGTAAATAGTCTAGAATTGTTTTAAAGGTCAAGTATGGCCGCCACATTTAGAACCAACATGTTGTTTTGAATGATAAACTATGATACACTATCACCAACAGCTTTCCATAATGGTCTCCTGGTTTAGAGCAAGGAGCCACATGGAATGGGGTGCATAGAAAATGAAATGAGCAGCAAGAAAGCAACCTATTTGCATTGCCTCGAGAGCTGTAATATCCTCTTAAGAAACATTAAAATAAGAAGCAGCAAAGAAATGAAAGGAGAACTGTCAAAGGAGAACATTAAACACTAAAGGACTGGCCAACCAGCCTTGATACTGAAGCACACTCATTTTCAGGTGGATGTAAACATGTGATCAGAAAATGCCATCATTTATTTTATTTATTTATTTTATTTATTTAAAGAGTTTTATATAGCGCTGGCTAGACCCGTAGGTATCAGAGTGCTTTACATAAGGTCAGCAAAGTTACAACAATAATAACAATTTACGTTACATCAAAATATATGAGACACATTAACAGGAGAGAAGGAGAGATCAGTAGAGAGGGAAGGGGGAGAGGGGGAGTGAGAGTGAGAGGACGAGGGGGAGGAAGGAATAAGAGACAGAGGTAAAGTCAGCCCAAAGACCGAATGGGTAGGTGACGGCCGGTGAGGTTGTCCGAGGCCAGTCTCCCCTATAGCTCTCAAGGAAGCACCAACATGTATCGGTCAGACCGGGGTATAGAAAGGAGAACAAGGCAAAAGCAGAACGGCATGAATACAATGAGGGGGAGGGTGGGTGAGACAGGGAGAAGGGGAGAAAAACTGTGCCTAAGGTCCGGCTGGGCAGGTGACGGTCAGGGGGTGAACCAAGTCCTACCTCCTCATTAGCTGAACAGAGCAGCTCCACCGGGCGTCGGACATAATCCTCAGACTCCGCTGTCCAGAAAGAGGTCATGTGTCCTCAGGGAATGTCAGAGTAGTGCGGGGGGCGGGTGGGGGAGGGAGGCCATGGTCAAAAAGAGATCTAGAAGTCCTCTTGAGGGAATGTCAGAGTAGTGCGGGGGCGGGTGGGGGAGGGAGGCCATGGTCAAAAGAGATCTAGAAGTCCTCTTGAGGTCAGGCATAGTCCAGGAAGGGATGAGTAGGTAAAAGTTCAGCAAGGGGGAAGGAGTCACCAGTGTCGGCCATGTTGGGGTCAGGCATTCTGCCTTTTCCAAACCGAGAGTGAGCCAAGTACGCCAGAGCTTTGTGGGGAGGGAAGGGTCGGACTCACCCCCGGTGTCCCTAGGCTCTCGAGGCATGCGCAGACCCTGAAAGGGCGCTGGGGCACATCACCCATTATGGTGGGCAGCGCTGTGGGAGCCGCCATTTGCCTCGCGCAGGGGGGGAGGGGGGCTGCTCACCTCGATCTTCAGCAAACAGGTGTCTCTAGGCTCAGGGCAAACAAACCGGTATGTCCGCTGCGGCCAAGGGATGTTTTCCACGCGCAGCGGACGGGCCACACAGCTCCGGTATTTCAAAAGTGGGTCCGTTCCATCCTAGGCGCCATCTTGAGGCAATATCGTCGGGCAGGTCATTTGCCGAAATCCCGGTGTTGCAGCGTCTGTTTTGTACGGCGGCCACATCGGCAGACGGTCCCGACCTTCAGACGTCAGGAGGTGGGTCAATTATCTGTTAAAATGGGGTTTGAGTGCCGCGCTGGTTGTTGAACGCGGGGCTTTAGCGGAGCAGAAGCTCCGAGCGGCCATGATGATCCTGGCTCCGCCCACAGACCCTATCAGACTACCCTATCAGACCCTATATTTAGACGGTAAAAGTGCAAATCTTCTCCCCCTGGGGTTTGTCATAGGCAGTAACAACACGACAATGATTCTCTATAAAGGCAATGTGACATTTTGTGTAAAAAAATACCTATCTGTAAGCTTTAACACAGTTAAATAATAATCCATCCTTAAATGCCTGTTAATATTAACATATGCTTTTCACAATCAATATATCAAACCTAATGTGTATATCATAACTTTTCATAATAAAGAGATCAGACCTTTGACAACTGAAGTATTTTTCCTTGTGAACCAATTAGGCCTGTAGCTGTTCTGAATGACTTATCACAATAGACAAATGAGGCATCCTGTACAGCGTTTAGGCTTTCCAACACGGCAACCTACAGTCATAAAATTACATATTCTACAAAATTGCAGTTGTCAAAGCAAAATACTATCTCTTATAAGAGGGTCTAACAAAGATGCTGACAGTACATATCTTCTATACCATGGTTTTATGAGAGGGGGTAACCAGCACCAAAATGCTTGCCTACTATGCTAAAAAATCTGTAAGATTCAAAGAAACAAAATACATATCTGTAAGCATTAATGCAGAGTAATTACAATTCACCCTTAAATGCCTATTGACTTTAACATATGCTTTGCACAATCGATATGTCAGGACTGCTGCCTTTATTGCACCTTTTCATTATAAACCTATAACCTTTATCATTGACTTGCCAACATAATCAACCCAAACCTACTATCTTGGTTCATAAGCCTTCCCATAAGGCAACCATTGGGTATACTGGAATAAAACTACATATATGTACAAAATACTGATGTGAAAACAATATAAAATCCCCGCTAATAGAGCCTTAAGAGTATTACCATAGTTCAAATTGTTCATCCCAGTTGTTGTTCCGGTGGGTCACCAACAGCAAAATCCTTACCTACTGCACTAATCTTTGAGATCCCATGAAACAAAGCATCTTTCACCAGGCTTTAGCAAAGTGTAATAACAATCCACTCTTAAAAGCTGTTTGCCTCAAAGACATACTTTTCACCATAGGTAAGTCAAGTCTACTTGCTTTGTCACAGCTTTTCATTATAAACAGATCACAGTTAAGGAATCTGACATACCTTATTCCAGTGAACAGATAATGCCTCTTTACCAATGACTTGAAACTACATATAATCCAGGCCTTCAGAAGTGCACTGAAGCTGGCAACCACCAGACATACATTTATAAAATTACAAATATGAACAAACTTACATATAATATAATATACAGACCCTCTCATTAGGGCCTAACAAGAATCATCACAGTGAAATTCTACTCCCAGGGTTTGTCAGGGTAGACGACCACCACTATAACCCTTGCCCGCGATGGCAATATGTGAGATTACATGTAATCAAATGCCTTTCTACGGCCTGTAACCTAATGTGACAAGAATCCACTTTTAGAGGCCCACAGGGTTTACCACATGCTTTTCTTCATAAATAAGCCAGGCCTACTGCCTTTGTAATCATTTTTCATAATAAACAAACCACGCCTATGGCACCGGTCATAATATTTCCCTGCACACCAATTGTGCCTATAGCTTTTATCATTGGCTTGTCACCATAACCAACTTGTACTAAGCATACAATCATGAAATTGCAAATGTATACAAAATTGCAGTTGGCTAAGCAAAATATGATCTCATCTAACAGGGGTTAACAAGAATTCTCACAGTGCAAATCTTCTATAACCAGATGGGGAACCAACGCAGAGGTTGCGTTGTCAGAGGGGGAACCAACGCCAAAACCGTTACCTACTAGGGTGATATATGAGGCCTTAATTTACAGTAATAACAACCCACCTTTAAATGCCTATTGACTTTAATATATGATTTTCACAATCAATACACCAGCCCTACTTCCTTTATCAGAACTTTTTATAATAAGCAATCAGACACAATGCTTTTATCACTGGCTTGTCACCATAATTAACTTAAGCCAATTGCACTGAGCAAAGCTTTTCACAGTGCAACCATTCGGCATACAGTCATAAAAGTATAAATGTGTTGTTTGAATATGATTTTACCTTAAATAAATGAAAAAACGAGAGGCCTTTGGCAAAAGAGGTACAAGTTGGTTTAATTAAACGCAGCAGCCAGGAAAGTTAGCTAGCAAGAGAGGGCACTGCTGTGAAGTTAAGTTTATCCCTCTAGAAGCTGGTGACATGAAGTGTTGTCATTCTAAGTTGATGGTGAATATGGCATCCTTCATTCTGGTCAGTCGGGCTGGTGTGAATAATACTGATTTTGGTATTGATACATGAATGGGCTGTAGATGTTGACCCGTTCTATGTGTGTATTTATTTTACACGTGATTTTCAATATATTATGTATGGCATATTAGTTAGTTTGTATGTAAACATTGGTGCAATGAGTATTTGTGCCATTCAAAGATGGCGCTCTCTTTGCAGTGCCTGAGCATGTGACCTGATAAGTAAGCAGGTGTCCGTTGTTGATTTGCCGCTTTTAAATATGGCTGCGGGTTCCGGGCGCTGAATCTTAATGAGACGAGGCTCGTCGGGTGGCAGACGTGGTAAGAGCACCGGGCAATACACAAAGGGAACTGGGATTCTACGGTTCCTGTACTTGAAATGCAGTACGTGAGGTAATGTGTGCATGTTGTGAAGAAGACGGAGGTTAATCTGCTTGCCTGGCAGATGTCGGTTGCACTTAGCGAGTCACATAGTGCAGATCGGGCGCAGAGCCTCTGTTATCATCCTTAGAGGATTATTTACACGATTTGCGATTGTAATGGCACAAGTTGTTAATGAATTGGGGGGCTTGAATCCGCATTTAGTAACATAATGGGATGTGGTTTTTAGGCTATTGTGGCTGGTGTCTCTTGACATTTGTTCGGTAGATGACAGGAACATTTTTCTAGCATGAGTAAATTAGTCTGCTGGTGAGTCATCATTGAAACACCGTCAAAGTTTTATGTACGCATGATTGATTACAAAGGGTGATAATGAGTGCCATAAAAATTGTGATTACTGGCAAACTGTTGGATATCAAAATACTAACGTGTGTTTGTCTTTGCAGAATACGGACAACATATGTGTCCTCTTACATGAAACAGGGCTATTAATAGTATTTAGTCCCTCTGTGACACGGTGGTTAGCTGGTACGAGAGGCTTTGGCTGCTACCGGGTAAATATACATTTGGGGGTATAATTATATACAGGATAATTATAGGCAGATGAAGTCTGCTTTGGCTGGAAGTGCTTTTAATGAACCTTCTTTTTGTTTAAACAGTCACTGCGTGTTCACAATAAGGGTCCAGAAAAGGTGGACAAGGCCCTCGTGCCCTGAAGAAATTGCCATTACAATTTACAGGCAATGAAACATGTCGGCCCAACATTATATGGTCTGCAAACATGCAGTATGTTTTTAATTTGAATAAGCCCTCGAGTTGAGAATAAAAGTGGCTCCCTGGTGACTGAGTTGGCTTATTTCAATTTTACTCACACAGGGTTGATTTGTGTTATTGTATACACATATTCACTGGTTTTCACTGGGTTTCTGGACACCGATTTTGTTTATCTTTGTTTGCGAGGTAGCAACCAATGATGAGAAACGTGGGCATGACTGGTGATAATTAACCAGTAAGCTCCTTTGGTGGTGCGCACGTGAGGTGCTACCTCGTGTTTTCACAATTTTTTCACATTTATGTGTTATGTATACCTGTTAAAGTACAGGGTATGTTATGTGAACACAGTGACTGTTGACTCATGGGTTGGTTCTTTTATAATTAAATATAGGGCAAATATGAGTTGGGACAATACCTATAAAATATGAAGGGTTGTTGTCGAGGAAGAAAATAAACTTCCATTCCCACTCATGAAGTGAACAGGATTCGTTGGCCCGATCAGATTAGGTCTTTGTTGTTATTTAAGGAATCTGACATACCTTATTCCAGTGAACAGATAATGCCTCTTTACCAATGACTTGAAACTACATATAATCCAGGCCTTCAGAAGTGCACTGAAGCTGGCAACCACCAGACATACATTTATAAAATTACAAATATGAACAAACTTACATATAATATAATATACAGACCCTCTCATTAGGGCCTAACAAGAATCATCACAGTGAAATTCTACTCCCAGGGTTTGTCAGGGTAGACGACCACCACTATAACCCTTGCCCGCGATGGCAATATGTGAGATTACATGTAATCAAATGCCTTTCTACGGCCTGTAACCTAATGTGACAACAATTCACTTTTAGAGGCACACAGGGTTTACCACATGCTTTTCTTCATAAATAAGCCAGGCCTACTGCCTTTGTAATCATTTTTCATAATAAACAAACCACGCCTATGGCACCGGTCATAATATTTCCCTGCACACCAATTGTGCCTATAGCTTTTATCATTGGCTTGTCACCATAACCAACTTGTACTAAGCATACAATCATGAAATTGCAAATGTATACAAAATTGCAGTTGGCTAAGCAAAATATGATCTCATCTAACAGGGGTTAACAAGAATTCTCCCAGTGCAAATCTTCTATAACCAGATGGGGAACCAACGCAGAGGTTGCGTTGTCAGAGGGGGAACCAACGTCAAAACCGTTACCTACTAGGGTGATATATGAGGCCTTAATTTAGAGTAATAACAACCCACCTTTAAATGCCTATTGACTTTAATATATGATTTTCACAATCAATACACCAGCCCTACTTCCTTTATCAGAACTTTTTATAATAAGCAATCAGACACAATGCTTTTATCACTGGCTTGTCACCATAATTAACTTAAGCCAATTGCACTGAGCAAAGCTTTTCACAGTGCAACCATTCGGCATACAGTCATAAAAGTATAAATGTGTTGTTTGAATATGATTTTACCTTAAATAAATGAAAAAACAAGAGGCCTTTGGCAAAAGAGGTACAAGTTGGTTTAATTAAACGCAGCAGCCAGGAAAGTATCAACAGAGGCACGTCTGACCTTTGGGAGAGCTAGTGTGGGCCAGTGTGTTCATGTCCAGATGTGTGGTGAGCACGTGATCACCTTGTGCAGTGTGCATGCCGTTTCCTGTTTGGCTGAGTGATCCTAACTACGTGTGGTATCTAACTTTGTGGTATTTTGGGAACGTTAGCCTTTGGCCAAACATGTTTTATTGGGGCCAATCTCCTCGGTCCTGTTTGTGATGTGACTACCTATCTGTGGGATCGATCAGGGATCTCCCTGGGTACGCATTAGTATTTGGGCTAAGTGTAACCCCCACCTATGACCTGTCAGTTGGTAGGCTTGAGTTGGGTCGCAGGATGTGTCTGACCACGTATCTCTGACTTGGTGTTGATGGGGAGGTCATCTCGGATGAATCCAACAGCAATGATACAAGTTCACGAGTGTGTGTATGTGTAACATGGCGGTCATTGATATCATATTTACTGATATTCTCATTATTATATATATACAGTTGTTACATCGTACATCAATATTGCATTCACTGATATTGACATCATTATGCAGGCATAAGTTACGGTGTACATCGACATTGGATGTACTGGTATTGACATCCTGGTGCATGCATATATTACAGGGTACATCAATATTGCATTTATTGGTATGTGTGCATACTTCAGGGTATACATTGCTATAGTATTTATTGATCTCAACAAATATATTTAAACTTCCAGTTGGCAAACCAAAATGCTATTACTCCTAAGAAAGCCTAATAAGGATTATTGTAGTGCACTTTCTTCTAGCCCCACAGTTTGTTCAGGTACTTCACCAACACAAAACTTACTACAGGAATCAGTGAATTTCCATGTAACAAAGTACCTGCCTACAGGCTTTAGTAAAGTGTAATAAGAATCCATCCCATAAATCCTATTGTCTTTAGTGCATGTTTTTCACAATGTCAGGACCAATGGTTTTGTCATAACGTTTTCGTAAGAAACAGATCAAACCTATGTAATTTGGCTCGCTTTTTCCAATGAACTGAGGAAGCCTTTACTCTTTAAAATTGGCTTTACATTTTACCCAACACAGGCCTATTAAAGTGAACATAAACAGGCAACCATCATAGATACAATTAAAAAATGACATATATGTAGAAAATATGCAACCCCACTCAACATAGCCTAACAAGAATGACTCCAGTGAACTTCCCCACAGTTTGTCAGAGTTGGTGGCCAACGCCTAAACACTTGCTTGCTACAATACAAAAAAATACTTATTTATGGGCTTTAACATACAGTAATAACAATCCACACCTGAATGCCTGTCGACTTTATGATTTTCACAATAATAACGTTAGCTCTAGGGCCTTTATCATAACATTTCATAATAAACAAATCAGGCCTATTGCCATTATCACTGGCATGCCACAATAACCAACTCTGTCCTGCTGCATTGAGTATAAAAAAGTGCAATACAAGTTGGTTAATGACTGCCCTCCTCCCATCTGTGAGAAAAACACTGTAAACTATCAAGGTATCTGAGACACTTTAATAGCATTACAATATCACATGTGAGCCCCTGAAAGTTCAAACTCAGAAGGCTGGATAAAAAAACAAAACGATCAAAGATGGTGGATGGCAAGTACTTTTTTGTGGAAGCTCACAACTTCTGACCAATCAAAACAATGTACTCCCGGCTCCCAACATGTGGTCGGAGCCAACATCCTTCTCTGGTGATTCTCAAATAATTGTCTGGCGACAGCTGCACTGTCAAGCCAGACCATAAAAAGGGGCAGACCCAAAGCCCATTGTAAGGATATCTTAAAGTACTAGTAACAATGCTGTTTGCGATTAGTGCTGGCTTAACCTGTGTTATTATCTGTAGTATAATGAATGCAAAATTCTGTGAGATTCCAAATAATTACACTAGAAGAGTAATTCAGCATTTAGCGCTAATTTCTTAGCACAAAAATGCCTGCTCTCGTCTATTTTGGACATGAGGGTGCATTTTGTGCCAGGAAATAGCGCTAAATGCAGCAAGAGCATGAATAGCAGCACGAGCAGCTGCTTGCACTCGCTTATTGAGCTCTTGTAGTCAAATTTCTCTTTCAAATTACTCCTGGCATTTACCACTATTTTCTTGGAGCAAAGTGCACCCTTGTGGCCAAAATTTACGCAAGGATTCTTGTTTTGCTATAAAAATAGTGCTAAGTGTAAAGCAACATGAACAGCAGTGCGAACAGCCGCTCGCACTCTTACTTTTAAATAGACGAGCGGGCATAATTGCGTCATTATCGGTCATTGCACATCACCGAGCAATGCATAATTGCCAAATATTACTCTGATTACTCCGACATAATAGAAATTTCACCCAGGCCTATTTGCGACAGACAGCTAAGACTGCTCCAACAAGGTAGTAAAAAAATGAATGTGTTGCTACTACATGCACATTGTTGTCCATCATTTTATAGGGAGTATTGAAATCATTATAATTGCAAATTATGACAGCTAAACGAAGACTCTTTGGGGCATATTTACAAAGGCATTGCATCACCGGAGCATCCTCTTTTCGGACACTCCAGTGGCACAATGCCCGGCTCCATATTTACATGTACGTTATGTGGCTTAAGGCTGCTTTGTAAATATCATACCCTTTCATGCAAGTATCTGCGTGAAAGGGGAGTGTAATGGGTGTTGCTATGGGCGTTCCACTGCAACACCCAAGGCTTTTTTATGCTGCCCCATATTTACAAGGATCTGAAAATCTGAGGCAGGGCCAAAAACTAACGCCACTGAAAAGCGGGTGATAGATTGGCGCAAAGAGGAGAAATACTTGTATTTTTCCTCGTTTTTGCTCTTTTTATGTGTACACGGAGCAAAGCGCCTTTAAAGATTGTTTATGTGCAGGAAGGTGTCCATTCCTGCACATAAACAATCATCCCTGCAACTCAGACATCCTTGCACCATGGTGCCTGAGTTGCAGGGAATCATCCCTGCACCCATGGCGCAAGAGTATCTGTGTTGGGGCTAGGTAGCATTTTTTTAGTGCCAGTAAAAGGGAAAACACAGGGGTACACCGTATTCTTGTAAATACGGCGCATACCTGCCTTTTTTAAATGACGCAGCGCAGCACAGCTAAACTGCTTGCAGAGCTGCGCTGCACCATTTCTTTGTAAATATACCTCTTCGTGTGTTTTCTGCGGCAGCTGAGTTGACACTGTTTAGTATTTTCTGTGTTTTTCCATGCTCTGCAGTGACATAGAGTCGAAAGTCTGGTACAATCTTCACACAGTGACTCATTTTTCTTCTTTAAGTAGCCATGCACGTAGGTCAGCTTAACGTTATGGCTAGCTTTATATCAACATCATGCCCTACTAATGCAAACTCAAGCCATGCCAATGATTATAGGTTTCCTAAATAAGATTACCTCTGCAAATAAGCAAGACTCGAGTTTATTCTGTCTAGAATAACATTTACACTTCGAACTAACAGATGCTCACCTGAACATGTGAGCTCTTAGAGTTATTTTCAGTTTTGAAGCCATGTACTTTTACTATGCACGTTTGATTCCAGTGAACAAACAAGTCCTTCTTCCCATCCCATGCAAATTGTTGAACTGTAAAATAAATGTATGGGTCAAAAGATGAATTGGCTTAACTACCAGGAAGCCCCTCCGTTGGCTAAATTCCATTTGTCATGAGCACTAGGGTCATAAAGACATTTTTAAATAGGACTCTAGGATGTCTCAAGCTTGTGCTTACCAACTTCGCACTTTTTGAAAAATAAATTAGTCAACTTTTCAAGGTGCAAAGTGTCAAATAAAGATGTAAAAGGGCTTGATTTGCAGCTGAAATGGATGCCTTGCCAAACAAAGCTATCAGCATGCCACTCTGCAGCCAAGGGCTTACTGTGTTCCGACATCCCAAATGCCAGAAATCCCATGGCGGAATAGCAGTGGTGTGTCTAGGAAGCACACAGCATGTCTGTAGCAACCATCAGTTCATGACTTGTATGACAGTGAAGCTTGGTAAATCATTTTTCATTAGACAGAAGCCAAAATGATTCGTTTAACAGGAAGGGAGCATCACATGGCCCAAGGCGGCATGGGCACTGAGCAATGCAGGGTCAATTTGGAGCCAAGGGCGAGGAGCAGTGCAGGCTTCGAGCATCATGGGTGGAGGGGAGTGCAAGATCCAAAAGTGTAGGGCGGTAATGTGAAGGAGTGGGAAGCAGCGAATGGTGAAATGTATGGGGAGCTGCACAGATGTATGTGGGCAAGGAGCAGTGCAGGATTTAATGGGTAGGGAGCAATGTAGAACAAGGGGACGACAGAGTACGATACGACAAAGGAGACCGTAGGGTCTGGATAAGCAGAACTGGTTTCAAGGGGGTAACAGCGCAGAATCGTGGGGGGAGCAGTACTGGGTCTGAAGGGAGCCGCATATGGTAAAGTAAAACAGTTCAAGTTCCACTGGAGGAGATGTGCAGTGTGCAGGGTGGGATAAGAATGTGAGCCTGTGGAGGATTATTGGGGTCTTGGGAAAGCAGCATGGATCTTGTCATGATGAGGCACACAGAAGATCTTTAAATAAAGTCCAGAGTTTACCAGAAAGCAAAATCTCAAGTGCGGTGTTCCCTCCACCAGTCAGCGAGCATCTGTCGATGTTTGGAACATCCACACAAAGATACAATAACATAGGAATTTCACTGCATATGACATGTTATTCCTAAAGTGGCACCAGGGGGAGATCACAACAGAGTTCAACGGGGTACCGGAGTGGGAATCAGTTTAAATGAAAGCAGTTTACCATCTCACACAGGTACGATCCCTGCTCGTGAGTTTTTTTTCAGTTACAGGTCAATAATGCAACAGACCTTGGACGTCGAATTGGAGAAGATCAGGAGCAAATCATCACAAAAAATATAATCCCAATTTCTTATTCTAAGTTCAGTCAATAATGAGAGTTTAAGAAAGTTTTAAGGGTTTTATTATTCAAGGTTTAGTAAATCATCTTTATTTGATTAGTTCAATATTTCAGTCAATTAACAAAATTAATGATAAAAATATGGTTAGAACAAATCAGACCAATATGCATTATGCGTGTACAATAAAAGAAAGAATCCCTATTCTAAGAAAGGGGTGTAAAGGTGTCAGTAAGAACCCATGAAGAGTTTAAAAGAAAAGAGTGAGATCAAGCACAAAGCTAAAAAATATATATTCAAAGTTAATAGTCGAGAACAGCAGAACCCCCTATAAAGAGTGGCTCACAAAACTCAGTAGAGTCTCAAAGAACTAAGAAATAAAGAAGATAAATGTGCTGTAGAGTAGCAACCGCAATCAGCAATAGGATCCAGAAAAGGATATGTCATAAAGACAAATGAGATATGGCAGGTGGAATGGAGCAAAGCCAGCGTTCAGTGTTCAGCATTAAGCTTTAAGCATTCAGCCTTAAACTATTCTAGGAACACATGCTGTTATAAACAGTCAAAAGAAATGTTGCAGTCCATGTTGCATCTTCTTCTCCTCTCATCCAATCAGCTTTCGGTATTCTTCTGAGAACAAGCTCACACCTTCCTTTCTCACGTGAAGTACAATGGACTACAGAGCGTTATCACTAAGTGTGACATTTTATTGTTACTCTAACTACATATGGGGTCTTTTCGATTACAAACCTTTCCCACGAATATGACTACAGCCCTAACCTTCTAATAAGACAGATTCTATGTTAGTTTTAACAATGAGCTATGCAAAATTGAAACATCTGTTGTAATGATAAACAGTGGCGTAGCTAGGCACTCTGCCGCCCATGGCGGTCCCTGCCTTTTGCCGCCGCCGCCGAGCGCCTAAGAGCAGGGGGTGCTGGCGATAAATTTACCTGCCGCCCCCAAATACCGCCCTCCGCCCCCCTTGCTACGCCAGTGATGATAAATAATATTAGCAAAGTATCTTTCCTTAGAAAATAAGACAAATTTGTTAAAAGGTTAACTTTTCAGTTGAAGCATTACATTTCTTATGTGATTGCTTTTCGTATTTTCGTTAAGCTATAAAGTTTTAACCTCTTCGATGCTCATGACGAGCTCAGCTCGTCATGCTGCGCGGTGGGCGTGTGCGCATGACGAGCTGAGCTCGTCACGACCACACCCGCGATCGGAATGTCCAGCACCTGAGCGGAATTCCGATCGCATCGAAGTGGTTAACAAACATTTCAAAATGTTATTGTTTTAATCAGAAACATGTTGCAGAGTTATGTGAAGCATTCATCAAAGACACTGTCATTGAAAGGTCAAGATCTGAACCTTTCATGCCTATTTCAGCAACTCTAGTCAGACAAACTTCTTTGAGCATTTTGAGTCCTAGTACGAATAAGTATATAATACTGCACATGTAAATCTTTATTATCCTTTTGTAATTTTAATAAAATTTGTATCAGGGGTGAGCAGCATAGGGTTTGAGAGAGAACAGCTCAGGGCCCAAGAGAGGAGTGCAGGGCCAAAAAAGGTGCCAGAAAGGGTCTGGTGAGGGAGAACACATAGTTAAGAGGGGCTGCTTTGGCAGTGCTTCATTTGTAGAAAGGTAAGTGCCTGGGGCCTTCTCGGGAAGTCACTGCAGCTAGCACCACTCATTGTCCCTGCCAATGACAGTCCCAACACAAGTCCTGTCCATCACACTCCTATAAGTGTGACAATTCAGACTATTTCAGGCAACCCAAAGTTATAACAATGGCTGGGGCAGAAGGTATTAGTCATTTTTATTGCATACATAATTATAAAACAACTGTTGTGCTCATTTCAAAATTAGACAGACGGCACCACCACGTGGTGGACTGTCATAAGTGTCTGTGTTTCTAATTATAATTAAGTGCCATGCACTGGAAACCACCGGCTCAAATTAAGCACTGTCAGCCTTGGTAAGATTTGTTTTGCCAAGCAGTAGAACTGCAATGTTCCATTCCTTGCAGAATAGTCAGAACTCGGTGGTAACATTTTAGGCATCTCTCTCTAACCAAAACGGTACCATTCTGCCTCCACTACAAGATTACTTGTCTGGCAGAATAAACACAGATCACACCGCTACATTCTGATTGACGGAATGAAAGTAAATTCCTCCAGTAGAATTCTCTGTTAATGACTTCTTCATGCTTTGCTGCAATTTTTCGCAAGAAGTGGTTGAATCTGGTGCTCATGACATTCTTTGTAATTAGCCATTTAAATGGGTAGGCAGCCCTGCTTTGGTTGGAAATTCCATTTGTTTGGAATATTTCTATTAATCTTTAGTATAGAAGTGGATGATTCTTTCTGCCAATGCATGAATAGTCAGGGGTGAGATAACAGCAGAAGCAGCGCGATTTCCACAAGCAGGACAGTGACATTCTAGAACTGTCATGGCATGTGGTGAATGTAAAGGAAAACTTGTAATGAAGACGATGCCTTTAGCCATACAGTTCATCGAGGCTGATGATATAGGTGAAATGATGGTATTGGAGAGTAGTGGTCCCTGTCTCCGTAACTAAACAGATTACATTTCTCTTTTGAGCTCAACCCTACAGTCGTATGCAGTTGATTGCAAGGGTACATAGTGCGAGGTAATTGCAACTCCATATTCTGAGAGCTACAGATCAGAGAAAACAGTAGAGCACCATCTGCAATGTCACAGTCCTGATAAATATCTCAATGACGTGGGACATGCAAGGGGCTGGAACACAGGCGGCTGTAAGGAACACAGCCCATCATGCAAGGAGAAGGAAGAGAGTGACCGCAAGTGCCAGCCATAGCTGCACTGTGCAAGGGGGTCAGCAACAACCAGCGGATGTGATTTCAGGTAGGATGCCAGGACGTTGGATTAACTCAGTATAATCCTCAGGGCCTTGGCGGTCCAGATTACTAATGATATCCCCTCACTGGCATTATGCACAGAGGCCCGTGGTGGTAAGGTGGCTTGGAGCAATGACTGTGTGTGCTGGTGAAACACTGCTGCACTGAAGTGGACACTGACTGAGGAGAGAAGGGGGTGATTAGACTTCAGGTTGGTAGCAGGGGATAGACACATGGGGGCTGAATAGGACACAGGGAATGGAGTGGGGAATGGTGGCAGAGAAGCAGGAAGCTCCTGCTGTACTTGGCTGAGCACTGATATTTGTAAGTGATGCTGATGCCACTCATAGCATCACATCCAAGGACTGGGCCTATGCATTTCCTGTGTTATCCAATGCACTGAATACTTTTGCAAGATGCTAAATGCTATTTGCATAAAAAGGATGAATGCGCATTAAAAGAAAATAATGGTTGCTGTCAAAGACGTCCGTCCATTACAGTGGAATTGTTTCTTTTCTTTGGTATTAGTGGGATATGTGACAGGGGAGAAATCCATCACACGGCTGTTGAAGGGTTCATCTCCTAATACACTGCAGTATCATCCATCTAGTGATGCCCAAGCTAATGTGCCATTATTGCAAAAAGTAAGAAAAAAGACCCACGCCATGTTTGCACTTAAACACATGTGGCTGTACATGCCTTAGGATCATTTGATGACCCACTGCAAGATTCATTTCGATTTCCTTCTGGTCTTCTGGTCTAATTCATGGAAATAGACACACAATTAAAATATCTTGGTTCACCCTCACAGCATGATATATTACTGAACTGCATATTTATATTCATCATGAATTTGTCATATTTTTACTAATCATGAATTTGTCAGACCAATGCTAGAACATTAGTTTGTCACCAGTATAATGGCAAGAGTTTCATGGGCTCTACGACTAGCAAGGGAAATAGGCTCCATGACCCCTAGCTTGGTAGTAAAATACAGCCACAAATGAGATGCAATGGGCCCTTGAAGCCCTGGACCCTCTCACAACTGCACCTGTTGCATTACTGAGTGCTACACCCCTGTTTGTTACATCTATTCAAAACGTTAATTTGCTTGGTTACTGTTTTATATAAATTGGCATTTTCATAACAGTAACTACAAAGTAGTGTATTTTATAAAGCACTTGCTAATAGGACTGTGTGTTTTGTACCTCTATAAGAATATTTATTTTTCAAAATGAAGTTGTTATATATAGCTTTAACTGAGAGCCACTAGTGTGAACACCAGATTCTAAAACTGGTTATTTACAGTGCTGGAGCGCCAGAAATTTGTTTTCAATTAAAAAGGTTTCCATTTACTAGCATCAGGGCTAACCCCCCCCCCCGCTCATTTCTGTCTTTTGCGATAGACCTTTGCCATTGTTTTAGAGAAGATCAGGAGCAATGCATCACATAAATTATAATCAGAATTTCTAATCTATTTTCAGTCAATAATGAGAGTTTGGTATGAGTTAAAGAATTTTATTACATGTTTTAGTAAATCATCTTTATTAGCTCACAAATTCATTCATATTAATCTCAATCATCAATATATGAACAGAAATCAAAAATCAACATTAGTTAATCAGATTATAAATAAATGCATTAAAGCGCGCTCCACAGGAGAAAATGGAGTCTTTCAGAACCCATAAAGAGTTCTAGTTCGAAAGAGTGATAGAAAAGCATAAAGCTTCAGCATTAAACTCAGCTCAATAGATCATAAATATTTCAAAGCAAAACTTACCATAGAGGTTCAAGAAACTCAGTATATTCTCAGAGCAAAAATGACATAAAGTCTGGTTCTTGGTAAAAGTGTCTGGAAAGTGGTTATGAGTGGTAAGTGGTAACCTATTCTAGGAACACGTGCTAATAAAGACAACACATTTTAATAATGTTGCAGGTTTCGGCATTCCTCCTCCTTCAGCCAGCCAATCATCGTTCGATGCTTTCACGGGAAAAGGATCCCTCCTCGCCTTCCCACCGGAATACAATAGTCCACAGACAGCAATGTTAAGTTTGCAACTCAGTTCATGTGGGTCATTCTACCATTCAGGTCAACTTCACCCACGTTAAAACTAGGGGTGGGCAGTGAAGTCCGCTCCGCTAGCAGAGCTTGCAAAGTTTTTTTCACTCTGCATCCCACGTAGCGTAGCGGAGTTTACCGGCACCAGCCCACCCCTTTTCTTGCAAGCGCCTGGCATGCATGTGCTCCAAACTCACAGACCAGTAAAGGACTTTGAGGGGACATCAGGGGGCAGCGGCAGGAGGTATATTCTACATTATTTGAGAGCCATGAAAATACACCAGGATTATGTGCCCTCGTATAGACAAGCATTTGTCTTCTACTGCATACAGTAAACACATCCTTCCTAAAAGTTTGAAGTGCATCAGGTAGATCAAGTCTCACACCTGCTTTTTTCTTGGCCATTAGTAGAGATCAGCAACTAAAATCAACAGAACCTAGAACAAGGGATTATCAACATTATGCTAAAACATTAAATTACCTTCAATCACAAAGTAAATCACATGAATCCCGTTTAAGAGAGCCTTTGGGAGCAGGTACATAGCTCTCGGTGGCCAGACTGCTGCAGGAGTGTCGGGGCACAATACATGCGCAGATGCAGCCTCCATAACGACAGGCATAAACTTTCAGGTATCTGGGCCGCACAGCACCTGTGCGGGAGGGGGGAGGAGCAGAGGCAGGTGGAACAAGAGGTACAAGGAAGCTGCTGCGACACAAACAGAAAACAGAGCCAGGAGCTCCTGACAGGGCTAGTGCAAGAGTGAAGGGAATGAGGTGGCATTTAATGCTATGCCCCCAGATCCAAAATTTTCTTATGATAAGTAGTGACACTTGAAACCAGCCTCCCTCCCCTTTCCCCTGCTGCTGTGCCCCTACTACCTTATAATGTGGGAAGACTCTTTTCCGAAAGGAAGTCACAGCTACACATCTGGGCTGAGGACACTGGGATGCGATCACAGTTTGGAGAACAGTGGTGTCCTTGAGTTTCTCTGCTTTCATCTCCTTCCTCGTCTCTATGTGACAGGATTGGGTCCCAGCCACATTTTTTGCAGGCAAATCAAAAGTAGGCGGGCCTGTAAGTGAGGCCTCTCAGGCAGAGTCCAGTTTTTAACACTAACCAATGGTTGCAGGAGTCCTCCGTCAGTCACATGCTCGAGCAGCGTGATGTGACGATCACGTGATGTTACGTGGTTGCTTAGGGTTCTTCCTATTTGTGCCTGTCATGTTGAAGTCGGTTTGAGCAGCAAAGCAGTGGAAATCAATGAGATTCTGTGTTGGAAGAGGAAGGTAACAGGCGTGTTCCTCAACACTGCATAACTCCCCAGGGTTCATATGGTTCCAGCATGTTTATGATTCACGTGTAACAGTAGCAGAACCCAGCTGCTTCTACTGGGGTTTTCTACAAAAAAAGAGGGTTGCTGCTGCATTGTGTGTAGCTCAGAGTGGAACTCCGCAGAATTCCACTGAGTTTTTATGCAACTCCGCGGAATTTCCCATAGTACAACTCCACAAGCGCTGCACACCCCTAGTTTAAACTACATTTATAACCTTCTAAAATATCAAGTTTCTCAACAATGGTCTATGTAGAAGTTGAAACATTAATATACCGAAAATAAAAACATTTAACACAGCAACAATTGATTTTCTTCAAGAGTGCTACAACTTAATATATGAACTCTTCACTACCCCATTAAAAGAATAATTTCTAATCATTTGTTAACAGTGATCTTTGTATAAGTAGAAACGTTCTGTGGAAATCATTAATGCAACTATTGTTTATTCTGAAAAGCATGCTCATGAAAATGTGAAGAAATAAACATTTTAGTCACATTTAGCGTTTCTAGTTAAATCAGCTTGTCAAGCAATGTTGCTTTAGCCATTTCAGGCCTAGCATGAGTAAATATGTTTGCCTACGATATCTTTTATGCATTTAAACACATTATTTTTCATTAAAGGTTACATGTTAATCTCTGCACATTACTAAAACTGTATTATTTTCAAAATGCCTCCACAGCAGCTATGACGTAACAACAATGGGCAAATGAAGTTGTTTGCCACTGTTGCTAAATTGTAAAAGAATTCCAGGCTTCAATTACAGGCCTTTCCGAAAGCCTGCCTGCCCCACACTGGCTCTTTGCTCCGATGGAGGGAAAACTGTACTTCTTTGAGAGGGGATGAGGTGGATCTATACAGGATGGTGGGTTGGGTGGCCAGAGAACATGGATTTTTACATCTGTGACAAACAGGAGACGCTGCATTATACATGGCTCCCCATTACACCTGTGTAGCATTTGAAAGCAAGGGCAGATGATTTTCAGGATCACAAATAATATAAAACATATATTGGTGGAAACATGAATAATGGGAATATTTTTCACCTTGGTATTCAGGTTTCATACAGGTCTTAGATGCACAAGAATTGCAAATTCAAAATGTAAATTCTGCTTCCTGATTGAATGGGAAAGTATTGGTAGAGCTGTGGATTCAGAAAATACAGTTACAAATGCAGACATTCCACCAGTATGGTAGAATATCTGCATTTGCAAGATTAGGGTAGGGGGGACTAGGCCACTCCTTGATAGAGCACAATGCAGAAGAAGGTGAAAACTCAGAAACTCTCAGGTTTGTGGGAGATCATGAAACACTGGTAGATATTTTTCCATCCAGAAAACCACCTATATTTGTTCCATCCAAAACGAGATGTAGTGTGAAAATTGGAAAGGAATACCTACGCTTTTTTTACATGAGAGAAAAATAAATATTTTCCTTGTGGAAAAACAAAAATTGCCTGTGCAATCCATATTGATGTTTTATTTAGGTACGCATAGCATTTCATCTGGTGGAAATTGCACATTGTATATGCTTATACATTTCACTACACCAGGGCCCATATTACAATATGATTGCACATTTCCTGTTTGCGCCATAGGACACCTTAAAACAGGTACGCCAGGCGCAAACAGGGAAAGACCAGCCTTTTATGGTGAATGCACTGCCCTCAGGGCAGCCGTGAAGTTGCGCTGCCTTGGGGGCAGTGCATTCAAGTGAAATATGGAGCGGCTGCTTTAAAGTGTTTCACAGTGTAGGCAGCAGCCTGCTTGCACTGTCAAGAGGGGAGAGAGACCCATTGCAGGCGGGTGCAGTGAGTGACTGCACCCGCCTGCAAGGGAATGTCTGGGGGGTGTCCATGGACCCCTATCTCTCTTCCAGAGGGCTACCTTTAGGACACACACTGAAAGTCCAACACCTTTTTTTGACACACTGTCAGTGTGACTCCTGACAGCTTGTTTACCTTTGTGCCTACATCCATAATCTGGCGGGGCGCAGAGGCAAAATGATTCCCTCCTTTGCATTGGGCCACGCCCCCATGCAAATGAGGGAATGCCATCTAATGATAGCGCTGGCCCTACATGTGAGCAGCGTTCTCTTTATTAGAAAACGAGCTGCACAAGTGTCTGCGGCACCTTCTCAATCAATCAATCATGCACGAGGGTCTCAAGGCACTGAGGGGGGGGGCTTCTGATCCGTCTGGGTACTGGGGTTCAGTCGAAGACCCAGGTCTTGAGATCCTTCCTAAATTGGGCCTTCTGTAATACCAAAGTGCCTTGGGGGTTCACATGCCAGTTGCGCTCCTGGTGCACAGTCTGCAATAGGGCTCCAGGCGATCTATTAATGTGGTTGATTTCATGGAATACCTTTGGGCAGCTCTACAAAGATGGGAAATATCTCTGAACATTGGAATAATTGCTTTTTAGTTAATTACTTTCTCTCTTGAACCTTTGTGACTTGGGCCCTCAGTGATCTGTCTAAAAGCATTTGTTGTCTGAAGGCCTGCTGCAGGACAAGCTAGCCTTCATTTCATTGTGTCTCATGTTAAATAGTATGTTAAATGAGATTGAATAGTTTGGACAGTATAGTCATAATGAGTGGTTCCCAAAACTATGCGGCAGTAAACAAGGAAGATAGTGACGTGAGCTCTTTATTCAGGTGCTGATGAAACTTGAAGTGAAATATTTCTTCAAATATATTTGTTTTATTCCAAATGATTTACAATCAATCACTATGGCAAACACAATACCCCATATTAATTAGCATTCTACATCAAATTTAATCAATCGTCTGTTGCAATCTTTGGAGTTTAGCTACCACAAACTCATCTAACTCTTAGCCATATAGTAGGAATTATTGTAGAGTAAACCAAATCATCTTCACTGAAATGCATTAAGACACCCCGTCCATTAAACATGTTATTGAAAATCGAATGACCTTATATTATTGTCCAATGGACAAAGGAATGTAGTTTTGTTTCCATGTTAGAAATAGTTTGCACGTTTGTCTCAACAGGGACCCTTCCTTTTAGTCAGGATAAGGGGGATACACTACTGAAAGAACCCCTGCTCAACCACTTAGTAGCTTTGCATGAGCAGTCAGCTTATCTCAGAGGCAGTGTGTGAAGCATTTGCACATAACCAACAGTAATACAGAGAAAACACTACAAAAGGACACCACACCAGTTTTAGAAAAATAACCAATATTTATCTGTGCAAAAAAGACCAAAATGATAAAAGACCAATATACAGTAATCAAATATAGGCACTTTGAAAGTATGACTTAAAAAGGATGTTCCTTGAAGTCGGTAGCTCCGTCCGGTGCTACCACAGTGCTGAAAACAACAGAATCCAACAGTTCCGGCCGACCGCATCGGTGCGTCCCGGCGTTAGTGTCAGCAGACTCATAAACAGTAACTTTGGTTCCAGCCGACTGCGTCGGTGCGGGCCGGTCGTGGCAACCGGTGCGATTGGGGGTTGAAGCGCAGCGGTGCGGTGTACGGTGCCCTCAAGTCACAGGGCAGGCAGCCGCTCGGTGATGGACGACAAGCGGCGTTGGTGAGACCAGGGCTGCGGTGCAGAGTGAGGTGGTGCTCGTGGCAGTGCTGACAGGTCACAGTTCAAGCGACAGTGCCGGTTGATGGGAGCTGGTGTCGGTTGGCCCAGACTGCGGAGTGGGATGGGGCGGTGCGTCATGTAACTTACGAGCGGTGCCCCCAAACCACGGTGTGGTCACGGGTGTCGCGGTCAGCGAGCAGCAACATCATTGGTGAGACCAGGGCGGCAGAGTGAAGTGAGGTGGTGCGGAGTGCAGTGCCCACAGGTTGCGATGCAAGCAGCGGCTCGGTGGCAGCGGTGGTGGTCGTCGTCGGTGAGACCAGCGTTACAGTGCAAAGTGCGGCAGTGCCCTCTGTGGTGCCTTCAGGACACGGAGCCGCCAGCGGTGTCGGTGACAGTGTCGGCTGCTTTCCCGCTCTGTGGCAACTGAAACCCACAGCTCCAGCAGCAGTACCAAGAGGGAAGTGAAGTCTTTGCTGTGCCTGAGACTTCGTGAACAGGAGGAACGCTCTATTTCAAGCTATTGGAGATACTCAGCAACAAGTAAAGAAAGTTCAGTCCAGTCCTTTCACTGCCCAAGGCAGAAGCAGCAACTGCAGGCCAACTCAGCAAAGCAACAACACAGCAATGGGGCAGTACTCCTCCTGGTAGTTCTTCCAGCTCTTCTTTCTTGGCAGGTTCCTTGATCCAAGCGAGTTCTAAAGTTCTGGGGTCTGGCCCCAAATGTTTATATTTATACTGCATTTCTCTTTGTTCTCCTGGGCAGAGAGTGTCGGCACTTAGTCCAAACCAGTTTGGTCCTCTCTGGCCCAGCTTCCCAGCAGGAGGTGGAGACAGCGTTGTCCAAGGCAGACCAGGCCGATTCAGGTGCAAGGAAATCTCCTACCACTACTCTAAATGCAGCCAAGGTTTATTTAGCCCAGCCCTGACTCATCCAGGAAAGGCAGGACACACCTCGACCCCCCCAAGTGGCTGTCTGAAGAGACTGCACATACCCAGCCCCTGTCACTCCAAAGCCAGTCAATCCACAACCCAGCAGAGGCACACAGGATGGCTAAGCAAGAAAAGACCTAGGGCCCGATTCACAAAGGTAATCTGAGACAAAATCCTAACTTTACGACTTTTGGTATTCACAAAGGGCATTTAGGAGTAGTAAAGTTAGGATTTTGTCTCAGCTAAACTTAAGTTTTGCTTAAGTTAAACTTAAGACCAAAACTTAAGTTTAACTGAGACAAAATGCTAACTTTACTACTCCTAAATGCCCTTTGTGAATACGGAAAGTCGTAAAGTTAGGATTTTGTCTCAGATGACTTTTGTGAATCGGGCCCCTACTTTCTAAAAGTGGTATTTTCAAACACAGAACATAAAAATCATCTTTATTAAAAGATGCATTTCTACATTCTGAGTTCAGGCATACTAAACTCCATACACTGGACCCTACCCATAGGGGTACCTTGGGCCTGCCTTAGGGGTGACTCACATGTAAAAAAAGGGAAGGTTAAGGCTTGGCAAGTGGGTGCACTTGCCAAGTCGACATGGCAGTAAGAACTGTGCACACACACTGCAGTGGCAGGTCTGAGACCCCTTTGAAAGGCTGCTTATGTGGGTGGCACAATCAGTGCTGCAGGCCCACTAGCAGCATTTGATTTACAGGCCCTGGCACTCTCAGTGCACTTTACTAGGGACTTGCCAGTAAATTAAATATGACAATCATGGAAACACCAATCCATAACTCCATAACACAATTTACAATAGGAGCACTTGCACTTTAACACTGAACAGCAGTGAGGAAGCGCGCTGAGATACTAAACCAGTCAGAAAGCAAAAAGACAGCGGAAACACACCAAAAGATGCCAGGTCTAACACAATAACACAATATGTATATATATATATATATATATATATATATATATATATATATATATATATATATATATATATATATATATATATATATATATATATGTGAAGAGCAGCTCCTGTATAGAGCACCCTGCAACACCAGCAACACTCTGTATCTGCTCACCTCAAATGTCTGTTTTTCTAGCAAAGATTTTAAACATAGGATTAGCACAGTGCCATCCATGCCAAGCTAGAACGGGACAAAGACTTTTGCCATTTTTATAGCAAAATCTTTAAGCATAGGATTAGCAAAGTGCTATCCATGCCGAGCTGTGAAATAACAAAAGCCTTTTACCACTCCAGGCACAGTATTACAGCTTTGGATTGGTACAATACTATCCAAGCCAACCTGGAATGCATAAAAGCAACCACTGACTCGTGTTTCACTCTCATTAGAGATCTTCAGAGAGGTATAGCTTTGTCCAGACACAAGGGAGCACCCAGTGTAAGTCAAAATAGTTGATCTCACATGCAGGGAGCTACATTTCCAGCAGCTCCTTGCATGCAAGAACATAGTCAGCTCCTGCAGAAGGCGGGGAGCTGGCTGGGGACACAGGGGATTTGAGGTTCCTCCGCAGTCCCATAGCACATGTGGTGCCCTTGGCGGGACCAGGGCACCCAGGGACTCATGACTGGGCCCCGGGGAGTGGGTCCCGGGCCAAAATTGGCCTGGGAAGGGGAGTCGCACAGCCTCCCTCCCCCATTAAGCCACGTCCGCCCCCGGGGATGGGATCCCTTGGGATTCCCTGGGTTGTACTGGCCTTGATGCTAATTTCACAAAAATGTAATCTCAACAGTAAGCACTTACACATACAAACATAGCAGGTGCCCCCATTGAAGCTCCATTTCTGTAAAGGACACAAAATCCTAACTCCTGGGCTTGGCGAAGGCAAAGCAAGTGTGTTTTCTCACCAAATCCATTTTGAAAAACAACCTGAAATTCTTTGTGGAGGTGAATGCATCCTTGATCTTTTGGAGCAAAATGTGACTGTCACGAGTCGGTTCTTTGTTGTCTTGTCCTGCTGAGAGCAGAGCCCATGGTCCTCCTGTTAAATTGCTAGGAGTATGCAAATGTGGAAATCACTTGGATGCTTCCCTGTTTGGCACCGCCCACCTTAGTAGTTTCTAAAGGTCTACCTGTCTTTTGCCAGGATGATGGACAGCTTAACTAGCGGCCCTCCCAAGGGCCAGATGTACGACCATTGTGATTTGCGACTCGCAAATTGCGACTCGCAATTTGCGAGTCGCAATTTGCGAGTCGCAAATCACAATGTACAACCGTGTCTGAGACACTGTTTGCGATTCCCAATGGGGTCGCAAATTGCATGCCTCATGAATATTAATGAGGCACAAGCAATTTGCGACCCCATTGGGAATGGCTGGCCCTCCCAGGTATGGTGGCCTGCTGGGCTCAGCAGACCTCCATGTCTGGGACTGCTTTTAAATAAAGCAGTTTTTTTTTTTTTAATGCAGCCCGTTTTCCTCAAAGGAAAACGGGATGCATTTTTTTAAAAAAATTCACGTTTTCGTTTTATTTTTTAAGGGCAGGTAGTCTTCCCTGTGACCACTGCCTGCCATTAAAAAATATTTTTAGAGCCAGTCACAAAGGGGAAGGGGTCCCCTGGGGACCCCTTCCCGTTTGCGAATGGTTTACCACTCTTCTGTAAAGGGTGGTAAACTGCGACTGTTTTGCGACCACAATTGCGGTCGCAAAACAATCATACATGGCATTTGGGGTCGCTCTTAGGAAGGGAACAGTCATGTCTTCATAAGTTGTCTTAGACCTTCAGCAGTTTCTTTAGCCTGATCCTGCGCAATGGTCTCCTCTAACCCCAATAGCTTTGCTCTGACGCTGATGGCGTACTTCACCAGTATCTCTACCATGCTCCTAGCAGAGGCCATAGTGAACTCTGCCCATTCCTGAAATAAATTAGGGTCTGGAGTCTCTTAAGATGGGATTGTGTAAATTCTTACACCCCGTGGCATCCTGTTCACATCTAGATACTTTTGCAACAAAGTGGCTTCCCACCACTTATTCCTTTTTCATATGTTCTTTTAAGTACTTGGAAGAGTCCTTTTGACTATTGAGAGTTGCAGCTCTGCTTCTCCCATTGCCACCTCCACCTCATATGTCTTGTGCCCCCGAATATTGTTCCTGCCACTTCAAGACAGTCAGCATCACTGAACATGCTCACTAAATACTTGTGGCTCTCTTAACTGCTATGTTGCATTACATTTTATGTTCCTCCCCTCGTCACTGCCGCACTGTTAAAAGAAAAAAGTCAATGCGATTGATCTGGGCACTCACCGTGGCAGTCTGTCCACTGGTTCCAGGTCCTCCAACTTCTTCCCGTTGAGCGTTCAAACTCCCGGCTGTAGCCCCTTTCCTCTTCAATCACAGTGGTGGCTTCTTGCCTAGCATGATACTGGTTTAGGCTCCTTCTGCAGCTTCCGAAGCACGAAGGAAGCGGAGCAGACAGTGCAACGTTTTTCAACTGGATGTGCATATATATCTATATCTATATCTCTCTATATATATATATATAGATATATACAGAAATATATATAAAAATAGATATAGATATTATTAAATAATATATATATATATTGAGTGAACATATATACATTCACTAAAAAATAAAGGTTACAGGGACGTTATAGTTAGGTGCAGATTTTATACACTAAACCATAGAAATTCATCAGTTATAATTACAGTTATCTGAAGTAACTATAACTCTTTCCCTGCCATGCACAGTTTTCTCATTAATAATTTTACAGCAAATGTTGCAGTGATATTATCGATGATACCCTAGATGTTATGAGTATTATGTGGGGTAATTAGCAGTGCATGGCGAGTGTGCGAGTTATAGTTACCTTAGGGCATCCTGTTATCATTACTTAAAAAAATCACCATATTCCTCTCCAAACTAAACAACACACACCTAAAATATAACTTAACAAATATGATAATTTCACAATTAACATAATTATCAATTAAATAATTATTAACAAATTTATAATTAATTATCAATATTTTTTTTTTTATTAACTTCCCACCCTGTACCCCTAAATCCCAACAACCTACACCTAAACTATTTCTTAAAAAGTATAATAATTGCTCAGTTTACATAATCAATTATTAATTTAACATTTAATAATAATTAACTACTAATTAATTGGGGGGCGTGGTCTAACCGCGCTGCAAGATGGCTGCTTGCTGAGCGCGCTCTGCCGGCCGAGCTATAATCCTCTCACTATCCGGGACACAGGAGAGCCATCCCTACTTGAAAACTGCGCCAGGGCATTCCCTGCGGGGAGGTGCGGCAGACGAGCCGTTTCCCGCTACCATATCTGGGCCATAGCCGCAGGGGAGCCCGGCGGGTGACTGCATACCTGTCACACCGCGAGTCTCGATCCTTGGAGGCGGCGCGGACGAGACTTGCCATCTGAGGTCGAGCGGGGGACTCGCTGAGGTGTCCCACCATTTGCATAACGGAGAGTGGTGGTCCCGCACTGCTGATGATACGCCGTCTCCCGCATCAACCGGCCGGCCCTTCGGACTGAGACAGGGCTTGGCCGCCATCTTGGATGAGGACCCTACGTGTGCAAGGCCCCATCTGAGGAGGGTGGAGGTGCTGCCGCGGCCCGTCGCCTTGCGGGAGTGTGCGGAGTGTGGCGGTCTTCACACCACTGCGGATTCTTGGTGCCAGTTGAGACTGTTGAGGGCGCGGTGGCCGCGGACGAGGTCTGCGACTGCCTCGGTCCTGCAGGATGCGCACCCTCATGGATGTTTCCTTGCCGCAAGAGATCCTGTGTTACATACCTGGCCCGCCGTGGAGGATTCAACCCGGGAGCAGGAGGTGAGGAGCCAAGTATGGATATGTGCGTCCGTGGGGGTCTGATCACAGTGAATGACACGGCCGAGACTGGCGTGACGGCCGCTGGGCCTCTCGTGGAGCGGCAGTGATGAGAACGAACCCTGCGCGGTTCACCGATGGATGGGCATGCTTGAGCATTTGATGAGCTGATCCTGGACAATATCAGGTCTCAACGTTGGCACGAGTCACGCGTGTGCTCTACCGGCTGGGCCCTGAGTTGTGAGGAGTGGGCCTGTGCCAGACTGGGCCTTGTTTCCAAGCATTTTCAAACCATGCTGAGGGGATACTGAGCTCATACCTGTTGATCCCCGGGGTTTCCCCTGCGAAGGCCTATACAGCTTCACACGCTATCATGGGCAAACACGATGCGAAACAACCCAAATTGACTTTTGAAAATAGAAGGCAAACCAGGCTAATGGAATCTGAATTGGAAGGAAACGCAGACCGGCCGCTGGGAGAACAATCAGACGACCAGGGCGGGGGCCTCCGATCACTACTCTTGGAAATGCGTTCAAGGCTAAAAACCATAGACACCAAACTAGACGTTCTTACCTCGCAACCGGATCAAGTGAAAAAACAGGTAGATACACACAAGTTACGTCTGGACCAGTTAGAAAACAGCAGCACCGACAATCATGAATTCCATGTTGAGACAAAAGAGCAGCTATTGCAAATGGATAAGGTACTCAGCCTAATCAGGGCAAAGAATGATGATTTGGAGGTCAGATCTCGTCGCAACAATCTCTGAATTATGGGGATCCACGAGACGATAGCCATTTCCAAAATGGAGACCTATGTTGACAAGCTGTTACGTGAACTGTTCAGCCCTGATTTATCTGCGGTCTTCGCGGTCGAAGGAGCCCACCGTACGCTGGGCCCCAGGCCACCGATTGGAGCCACACCCAGGCCTATACTAGCTCGGATACTGAATTATCAGGATCGGGACGCCATCTTGAGACTTGCTAGAGAGCGGGGAACTATCAATCACAAAGGGATCAACATATCGTTCTATCCAGACTTCACTCCGGCTGGGCAGGCGGCCCGCAGAGACTTTCTACCTGCAAAACGTATCCTGCTCCAAGCCAAGATTCCTTATGCCTTATTATACCCGGCTAAGTTGGAGGTAACCTATGATGGCACAGTGCATCACTTCACAGATGCCAAGTCCACCATGAAGTTCGCCAAACACGTAGGAGGGAAGAAGAGCAGTGGGAAATCTGCGAATGGGCATAACTCGGAGGCTGGGCTGAGTGACAATGATTGATTACCTGACGTACTAGCGACTGGGTGGATTTGATTCTGCTGTGCTGAACAATACCCTTAGACTATGATGCGCAGTACATGGGTACTCCGGGAGGAGTAGACACTGCATGCACTGAAACCAGCTGGTTTGCAGATAACTTTTTTCATTGTGTAAACACTAACTAATGGCTCTCCTACACTTGTCTCGGCCACCCTGTCCTCGGGCAGGGTAGTATGCCGGCGACCCCATGCCCCCAGGGAGAGTTCCCAGATTACGCTTATGTTCCATCTCAGAAGCAAATGTTGAGTTTGATTTCTAGGGAGGGAAATTGTACACAACCTGATTGGGGGGTTGGTGTGGGTGGGGGGAGGGTGGGGATGGGAAATGTTGTAGTTTCAGTCAGAGTGACATTGCAGTGCTACGGACATATTAGGAGTCGTCACGGAATACATGAGGTTCGCACGCGGGTTCCACAAGGGGCTGGAGGCACAACTAAAGTTACCACGAAGCGGGTAGCATTTATGGGGGGTGAGACTCTAAACACTCACCACATGGCATCTATTAGGACGCAACCAAGACTACCATGACATCCTTTAATATATTAACTTGGAACATTCGGGGTCTGAACGACCATAGAAAAACCAGACTGGTCCATGCATATCTACTTAGACACCACATAGAAGGATGTTTCTTACAAGAGACGCACTTAAATAGCACTTCCCCTTCTAAGCTGCAACACAGACGCTGGGGACACATTTACTCCTCCATCTTCTCAAACTATGCACGAGGGGTGGCCATTTTGGTGTGGCAGGGACTGAATTGGAAGATGTCTGAGTCTCATGCAGATCCAGATGGACGCTATTTGATTTTGCTTGGGGTGCTTGCAGGGGTGGCGGTTACGCTCGCAGCAGTATACGGACCCAATACAGACAGCCCAGAGTTCTTCCAGATGGTGTGGGCCAAGATTAAATCCTCAGGGTGTGACACTATAATATGGGGGGGAGATTTTAATACAGTGCTAAATGATGCTATTTATAGAAAGGGGTCGTCTCGCAGCTGCATCCTAATTTCAGTACCACCTTAAATGCTATAATCTCAGATAGCAATCTCACTGACATCTGGCGGAGACGCATCCCAAACGTGACAGAAGGCACCTGTATCTCAGTTCATCATAGTACCTGGTCGAGATTAGATTTTTGGTTAGTATCACGTGACGTGGAGGTGTGGGCACTAGATGTTGCTCATCTTCCCAGAACACTCTGAGACCATGCTCCCTGTCTCTTACGGTTGCTCTTGCCCAACACGCCACACAGAATGTTCATTGGAGACTTCCCCCCAACGCCTTGCTCGATGAGACCTTCAAGGAGGAAATACGAGGGACATTGAGGAATACTTTTCACTAAACACTGGCTCAGTTACATCTCAGGCTTCCCTGTGGGAAGCCTTCAAGGTGGTCATCAGAGGAAAATGTATAGCGCGTCAAGCTGGGGTTCTGAAGGCAATAAGTGGTACACTGGCCTCCCTCGAGGCCCGCATAAGGATACTCGAATCACAGTACTTCACCAGGAATGATCCTGCACTCCTAGCTTTAACAAAAGAGGTACTTAAGGAATTTGAGGAGGAAGCACAGCTGGAGGTGAAATTCATGGGCAAACACATGCAAGCTAGACAGTATGGCGAGGGAGACAGGCCAGGTAGAACTCTTGCGAACATGCTCAGGAAGCCTCACTGCGCTGCATACGTCACTGAGGTCCTGGGAGTAGACAACACTCTGATTAGAGGCCCGCACAATTTTATGCTAAGCTATATATGGCCACACACCGAACAGTACCCGAGGATCTTCAGCCATTTTTGGAATCCCTAGAGCTACTTTGGCTAGGGAGGGAAAACAAAGAGTACCTTGATGTACCATTCTCAATAGATGATATAGTCCAGGTTATACGCAGCCTACCGCTAGAGAAGGCCCCGGGCCCGATGGTCTAATCATCACTTTTTACAAGGCCCCACATTTTTTAGCAGTTTATGAAGAGGCTAAGATCTCGGGCATCCTACCACCCTCAATGCGGGAAGCCATGATAATAACGCTGCTGAAACCAGGGAAACCCAGCAATGAAGTAGACTCTTACAGACCACCATCATTAATAAATGTAGATGTCAAAATCCTTGCCAAGCTGATTGCGAGTAGACTACAGCCTTTACTCCCATTGATTGCCCGCCCAGATCAGTCGGGATTCATCCCAGGGAGATCAAACTCCCACAACCTCCGCACCTTTTTTACATTATTACATTATCTGCATCCCCGCTCTCAGGTGGTTGCGGTACTCCTCAATGCCACAAAAGCGTTTGACACGCTGGAGTGGACATATCTATTTGCAATACTGGAGAGAATGGGGTTCAGCCCTTTATATCTGGGTCTCATACAACTGCTATACACGGAGCCATCCGCAAGAATCCGCATGAATGGCATGGTCTCGCAGCCTTTCCCCATCACTCGGAGAATGAGGCAAGGCTGTCCCCTCTCTCCTCTCCTTTTCGCCATCGCGATGGAACCGCTGGCGGCAAGGTTGAGACAACATCATGCCGCCAAAGGGTTGGGATTTAGCACAAGAGGCCTCTTGGTCTCGCTATATGCGGACGATATTACCCTTTATATTACTGATCCATCTGTGAACACCTCCCCCATTGTCCGAGAATTGATAAAATTCAGAAGGTTATCTGGCATATCTATAAATTGGGCCAAGTCCACTCTCTTCCTGCTCACGGACAACACAATCCCATTCCCTGTTGAGTACCCCCTCCAGTGGGCAGATGGCCCGGTGAAATATTTGGGGGTTTGGCTCAGTAGGGATGAACAGGAGATCTGGAACATGAACTTTGGGCGGGCCATTGCATGGTTGGAGGGAAAAGTGACTGCCTGGGCTAAGTTGCCCCTATCCCTGGCTGGGAGGATAGTGATTGCCAAGATGGTGGTCTTACCCAAATTCCTGTATCTATTTGTAAATATCCCGGTTCCCCTCACACAGGCGTTCTTCAAAACAATTTGCACTTTATTAATATCCATGGTGTGGGCAGGGCGACAGGCGCGGAAATCGTGGGAACTTCTGACACTGCCGCTGACTCAGGGAGGGATGGGCGCCACTGACGTGCCGCTGTACGCCTGCTGCGCTCAGGCCCAATTGCTGCATTATTGGGTGCACCCCTCCCCGTTCCAGCCGCACACTGCAGTCGAGCTGGATGTGGCGGCGCCGGTCCTTCTGCAGGTGACAATCTATCAACCCTATAAACGGCCACGAGACGGTATAGACATGGTCGAAACCCTGCGCTGGGCGTGGGACAGGCTGCAAGACAGAGCCCAGCTGCAGATACTCTATGCCCCTTCCGTCCCTCTAGCGCACAATCCCTGATCCCCGCAATGGAGGAGGGAGCAAGCAGGTTGGTAGCCAAGACTCTGGGACTACGCACATTCGCGGATCTCTACCCTGAGGATGACTTTAGACCCCCGTCAACAACACCAAAGGGAGAAGTCGGGAATTTCTCAAAACTCTTTCTATATTACAAACTTCGGACGACATGCAGGCAGATACACGCCACTTTCCATGCCCCCTGCCTACTTTAACGGCACTCGAAAATATAATTCAGACAGCCTCCGCCCGCAGGCTTATAACGCGCCTATATAGTAATATGCAGAACACTACCCCCTTGATAAGGCCAAATTCCCTCCAGAACTGGAACTCGGAGCTGCAAACTCAGATAACGGAGGACCAATGGGTTTTCTGCTGTAACCAGCTCACGGCGCTGTCCCCCAATTACAAATTAAGATTAATTAATTTTAAATACATACACCGCTTTTACAGAACCCCAGTTCAGCTCCATCGCATGGGAATCAGAGTAGACGATTGCTGCTGGAGATGCGGCTACACACCAGCTACCTTCATACACATGGCGTGGAGCTGCCCCCCTCTGGCCACCTACTGGACCGATATCTTCAGTACAATACATGACATAATAGGCACATCGCCTGAGCCGCTTATCGGCTTACTGGGATACATGAAAGACACGGAGGCAGCAACTCGCAAGCTGCATGCCATGTTGTTGCTGCTAGCTAAGCGCAGGGTAGCTATGCTCTGGAGGAAGAAGCGAGCGCCAACAGTTGCAGCCTGGGTGCACAACGTCACATTCAGCCATACACAACTGACAACCTTCTGGGAGATGATGCCGCCTACTTCTAGACCGAAAGACATTTGGGCTCCGTTTCTTGACTGGGCTCGCTCGTTACAAGCTGTGAGTGATGACTCCCTGGAGCAGACCAGACTCGCAGGTTCACAATAAAGGGATGTGAGGTTAGCGACCAGCTACATAGGGAAAAGACTGGGGATATACAACTGTTTGGGTGCTAGCTGCACACTGTAGAATAACCAGACTGGTGCTCCCGCCTCTTACTGTACCATCCCAGCCCACCAGTTAGGCTGGAATCCGCTCAGAACCAACATCATGCTACACCTCAGATACTATGTTATACTCTGATTGTACTGTATGTCTGTGGTACTGTTACTTATATGTGTAACACATGTGACATTGATTTGCTTCTCTGACTGTGTTGTTGTAACTGTTGGTTGTTTTGGAAATGCCAATAAACACAATTTAAAAAAAAACTACTAATTAAATAATTATATTTAATCAACTTTCTACTCTTTACCCCTACAACCCCAACAACCTGCACCCGAAATATAACCTAAACAATATCCTAATTATACTATTAAATATAATCTCATTTTCAATTAAATAATAATTATTAATTGACAATAATTATTAATTAATTAAAATGAATTACCTTACCACCCTTTGGCCATACAAAACCCAAAAGCTGCACCAAAAATATAAATTCGGTCGGTGCATCAGAAAGCCTCACAATCCCTTTATAACTGCGGAGCCAGCCTCAGCTCCGCCGTCAGGATTATGATTACACTTTCCGACAGCCTTTCCATGTTGGCCTTTCCAACATGGGAAGGCTGTCGGAAAGTGTAATTGGGGGCCCCTAGCAGGGCCCCGTCCCTCCGTGGCCTCCGCTATGGGGTCTGCCACACGGTACACGGATGTTTCACAACATCCATTTTTCAATTGTAACTTGTGCTGCGGGCCTTTTTCCTCCCGCCGCACAAGCTGCCATTGACAAATGGATATTTGCAGTTGCATCCAAACTGTGAGGTCGGAACCGCAGACCTATGATCGGGCGGTTCCAGACCGCAACGGTTCGCCCAACATCATAATGAGCCCCATAGATATTTTTAACATCAATTTTACTTACCTTAGAAAATCAATATTCTTGATGGGTAAAAGGATACGTGGGTGGGTAAATGGATGGATTGGTGAAAGAATGGTGAGAGCTGTGGACAGGGAAATGAATGGATGGATGGATATATATGGATGGATAGATGGATTTCAATGGCGAAAGCCTGGATGTGAGAATGTAAAGCTTAAATGGTGAGTATCAAAAGGTGAAGAATACTAGAAAAATGAAAGGGTGAATAGAAAATTGCTTGGATGAAGAAACAAGGGAGCTCTTCTGGAGAGGGCGTGCTCATCTACTTTGTTTGTTTGGAATGGTTTCATCAAAGCTTTGGTTCAAAGTGGGGGGTATTTCTGTCTACTACCTTGTCTCACTGTATTTGTTAAGGGAGGCAGATATTAATCCCACCCATCATCAATAACCACCTCCTTGCCCATGGCCTTTTGCCAGTGCTACCCATGAACTAACTGCTGCATTGTTCAATTCAGCACTGCAGTGTTTGCTGTGCAATGTGCATCTGCTTCAGTTAATGCAGCATTTACAAAGTTTTCAATGCATGGCAAAGCAAAAACTAGGGGCCATATTATCAAGAACGGCGATAACATTATCGCCGCTTTTGCGGCAGGAAACTGCCGCTAAAGCGGCGATAAGGGGCTTGATAATATGCCCTATAGAATTCCAATAGAAGCCCAGGTTTGATGTCCTTCACACCAGAACCTGGGCTTCATATTATCAAGCTCCTTATCGCCGCTTTAGCGGCAGTTTCCTGCCGCTAAAGCAGCGATAATGTTATCGCCGTTCTTGATAATATGGCTCTAGGTGTTTTTCCCTTCCCTCCCAGTGCCCACTTAGTCACCTCCTAGTACTTCACTCCTTTATCCTTTCCTAAGTTTTGTCCCAGCCTACCAAAAGATTTAAAATTCCATTCATGGCAAGTGCCACATTTTTCTCGCCAAGTGTTTTATATACTTCATGGCTTCCATAATAGATTTACACCTGTTAAAAGGTTTCCCTTTCAAATTTGTCAACTAAAGTGACTGACTAACCCAAAGCATAGGCATATGATAATCTGTGACACCCCACTATTCTGTAGTAAAACCTCTACTTACCCAGCCTAATCCCTCTAACTTTCCCTGCAGTAGAGTAAGTTAAGTTTCCTTTCCTGTCAAGCGAATGTATTTGTTAGAAATAATTATAAATTGTGGTAGAGGGCGAGTCCAGGGAGTAAAGTGGGACTAAGTGTCTGAGTTTTGCAGATGGGATAGTCTGTAATGAATGTGCCAAATGCAATCTATATATCCTGTTCTTTAATCCTTTCCCAGTGTATCACTTTTCCCACTGTCTACTTACGGCAGACAAAATATCTGCATTTTATACGTAATGCTTGTGACTTTGTATCATTATTATTCATCTGCCTCCTTGCAGTCAGGGTAAAATTGAAAGGCATTTTGAAGAAGAGCAGGGCGATTGGAATTAAAGTAAGATAATTGTCCATTACAGCTGCCCCAGCTGCAAACTGCAGAGAGTAGCAAAGTACTGTCTACCGACACGTTAGCTAGCATGCCTCCAATAATTTAGCACAACAAGAGTACTTGTACTCCATAGTGAATAATGACTTACTCATTAATGAGAGGTCATTTATTTTATTTTTTCACACAAAGTGTCTGCTTAGTTTTTACTAGGAAATCGTTTAAAGGAAAAAAATAACAGTATTTTAAAACTGGTGTGCTGTTTCTTCTGCCTTCATTCTTTTCAGCCAGTCAGTGCATTTGCTTTTTATGTGCGGCATGTGTGGGTAAAAAATGACTGGGACTCTTATCACATCAAACTCGAATGGTCCAGCAATGTACTGCTACTGTGCCACTATATAATTTTAAACAAGTGCTTTGTGCAGTGCATTGTTTACAATTTGTCTTTTTCTTTCTTGCTATAGCTACTCCTGATGGTCGACCACCTACCCGGCAGCAGATAGCAACCCGGCTGCAGTGGCAGAGGCTGGAGACCATAAAGGCCAAATTTCTGTGGCTGGTGACCCTGCAGGAGGAGATGGAGGAGGCAGCTGCTGCGGGCCCCAGCCAGCCGTTAGAGCCCCCAGTCACCCGGCATGAACAACGCCAGCACCACCAGCAGCTGGCAGCCCCTCGTCACCATCATACCACCACTGCTACCGCTCTCTCCAGCTCAAACTGCTTTTTCCAATGCTGCATCCTGTAGAGGCTGGAAAGTCATACAGCACGCATTGAGGGACACCTTGAGGAGCTTCTGACCCACGTGTAGTGCCCTCTTCTTTAGCCCCTTTTTTAATATTTGTTTTGGTGGGAGGGACTTGTTGTGGGTGGAGAGGGTGTGAATTGGGATGGAAGTTGGGACTGGGACTGTTTCTGTGGACTTTTTATTGGACATTTATGATTTGGACATTGGTTGAGGACAGGGAGATTTGTTTGGGGAGAGGGGTGGGCCTGTTGTGGGTGGAGAGGGTAGGTTTACTTTTTTTATTGTTAAATTAAAAAATTATTCTTCTACTTTATGCCCGAAGTAGCTTTTTTTTGTGTTTTACTTTTACTTTGCACTGCTGCCTTTTCATACAGCCTGTTTTTAATCTGATGTTCAAAGCGTATGTGTATAGTAGGCCCGGGCGAAGCTTGTCGAGTTTCACTCCGCAGAATTCCATGGAGTTCCGCGAGCGGGCGGAGTATTGCTCGGCCACCCCTAGATAAAAATAGAGTTGTCATTGACATCACCTGATACACTGGCGTATAACTGGTGGTTCGAAAAGAAGACTTTTTTTAAAGGCTTCTTTGAATTTTCAGGCATTCCAACCTCCTATGTTTCTGCACTTGAGAAGAGGAGTTTTTATGCTTGAGTGACTTGAGTGATGGTGGATCTAAGAGAACCACCCAAATTTAAAAAGGAAATGACAAAAACTAGTACAGATTGGTCCCAAGACACCTTCCAGGATGTGTCTTTGGAGATGAACAGTTTTAAAAAATGCTCCTCCCTTCCTTTGTGCCGCAGGGTGCCAGTGCCCAGCCTGGTACAGTAACCTTTCTGGTCAATCCCCAGGAAAAACAAATGCATCTAAATATGCAAATTATAGCTGGTAAATAGAAAAGATATGGAAAAAATTAAATGCTTTAAAACACTTTTTTTAGTTTAAAAATAATTCTGTTTTGCATGTACAATTATTGCAACGAGAACATAGGCAAAATGTGTGAATACAACAAATCTTTTTATATAATGCTTAAAGCCAAAGATCTACAGTTTCTATGCGCTGTAAGTAAGATGTTGCTGTTATCAAGTGTAATAGTACCCACTGTATCGATGTCTGAAGACTTACAAGCTGGGACGGCCTTGGTCTGGACTGGAGCTCGTCACCTGCGGGTCACAGCAGACATCAGCAGTGAGCGTTTGCTGAGCCGTGTAAGCCACTAAATGCATATTCACTTATTTGTGTGACTACTGTAACGTATGATTTCTTACTGTTATTTTTACTTTCTGCCTCATTGTTATTTTAATATTTCATAATAGGACACGAGTGGAGGCGGGAAGCCCTTCGTTCCTGTGACTCGCAGGTGCAGTTGGCCCACCTGCTGGCCTGGGCCTGCATCTGCATCCTGAACCCATTGCCTGCTGCTGGTTAAACCACAACGAGGCGGTCTGGAAGCAGGAAGGCATCATGCATTTTTTTTTGTTATGGCTCTACTGAAGAATAGAAATACATCTGGTACTTTCAATTCTCGGTGAATTGTGCTGTCTGAGCCAAAAGTTGCTTTAACCAGTCATATGGCTCAGTGAGCTAAATTTTTGCGTGTACCTGTTGCAAACACCTGACAATTATATCACTTGGAGAGTGATCGGTTGTTCGAAGAGCCATATTTTATTATCAAGTGCCTTAGAATATTGCAAACTTCTCCTTGATCATTTTAACATTATAATTATCAGCCAGTAATTTATCTGTGATCATAACCTGATTTTAGGTTAATATATTCATGTCAGAATGCTCAGTGCTGATGTTTCTATCGCAATTCATGGGCATTGGCTGTTTTGACATCTCAACGGAAACCAACAGTGAAATGCCACGAGGTATGCTACCTTTCCATTTTGTCCTGACTTTAGATAATAAACTTTAAAACAGGCAACTGTAACCAAACTTCCCTGCACGTTAGAGCGCCTTAAGTTGACTATTGTCTTGTGAACAGTTATTTTTATGGCTGATCCAATGTTATCTTCTCACAATTATAGAGACAATACCTCATGAGGTTGAGGGGATTCTCCGCTCATCAAAGGAAGCCTGAACATCATCAATACATCTGAAACAACTTTATTCTAAGGAGGGCGTGGATTTCCCTGTGGAGATTTGAGGGTGTGTCACAAGTGCAAATATTGGTCGACAATCCACAACAGAGCTAGGAACAGCACAATACATACATTCACACACACAGGCACGTGCAGAGAAAGAAGTTAGCACTCCGATACTGGGTCACCGGCAGGGGTTGGACCTAAAGTCAAATAAAAAGAACTAGGTGGAAAAAGGCTTACGAAAATGCAAGATGCCAATGTAAATCCAAAGCGAGCACAGGGCGAGAAAGCGGCAAGAGGCTAAAGAAAGCTTTGTGTTCCTGGCTTGCTGCTGGTGCCCAGAAAACCTGTGCCCTCCTCATGCCAGGAAGTTTGAAGTCACCAGCAAGGGCAGCGGTGAATCTTGAGGTCGAACCAGCACAGCGCATGACATTAGGTTTGCTCGTTGGTGACTGTGTGGAGCACTACGCCCAGTGCATTTTTCCTCCAGTGATGTCTTAACGAGGTGATTGTCTGGAATGAAAATCAGAACAAAGTAAAGAAAGAAAATTGAGGTAAAATCCGCTCTGCCACCGGTTAACAGAGTTTTTGTTAAACTCAGTGGTCCAAGCGGAGTGCCAAAACTCTGCAAACTCCTCTGGCGGAGCAGGGTTTACCATATAGCCCTAGTGCATAGTATACCAGTTGTTATAGTTAGTGATACCCATGCCCTACTAACCTCTGTGACTATATTCTTGATTGAACATTAGGGGGTAGGTTATGCCGCCATTGCCTATATTGTAAGCCCGGGCAGAGCTGGTGTAGTGCCACTACGCAGAGTTCCACGGAGTTGGAAAAAACACTCAGTGGAACTCCGCTCCACCCTCCCTAATATAATTTTTTTTAAAAAGGCACTTACCTGCTGTGGTGTCTCCGGGCTGCCTCTTCCTCGCCTTAGTCTCTCTCTCTCCTCCTCTTCCTTGCCGTCCTCGTCCACGGAAACCCCTATGTTGTACGTCATGCGCGCATGGGTGGAGGGGCCGGCTCACTCCGCTCCGCCACGGAGTCTGAGTTTTGCCTGAACTCTGCGTTCTCAACGGAACGCAGAGTAGGCAAAACTCTGTAAACTCTGCTGGCAGAGCGGAGATCTCTGCCCGGGGTTACTATATTGTTAAAACAACCTAGATAAACAAGAAAAGTCAAACTAGCACTATCTGCAGTAGAAGGTAGTTACTTACTAACTAAACTAGTTCACATCACTCCACAGTCCTCTCACCTGAATAGTTTTCCAAGGTGCCTTCTTAATGGTGGTGGTAGTAGTAGCAGGTTAGTGCGCTAACAGGGAAGGATTCACAACAAGCGAGGTCTGAATGCCTCTTAGGTGAGCTCCAACTGTAGGTGTAATCAAAAGGATTATCCATCACAGACAACTAAATTGAAAGAAAAACACAGAGTTAGTGGGTTATAAATTAACATAGATTTACAAAGAGTGAGACAAAACTGCTACCACCATGGCACAATAAAGAAAACAATACCTGATATTAGAACCAAAACTTGCAATAGTAACTTCTTCAGTCCAATGTGCAGTGATACACATGTAATCAGTGGCTTGACAACTGGTCCACATGTCTGTCATCAGGTGGAGAGTCTGAACAGTCACTCATGATGGAGCACTGGGACAGTCACTCTGGCAAAGTAGGTCCTGCTGGGAATCTTCCATTTTGGGCAGATGGCCACCGCAAACTTCAAAAAACCCGCCCCTTCCACAAAAGAAAAAGGAGGAGGTCCAGCGCTAACATTTTAGCCAACTTCCCGTTGTACCGACATGCCATTGGGCAATTGCGTACATAGGGCCCCTCATGCCCCCTAAACATGCCAGTAATAGCAGCCTGGATTTTCTTTTCTGGTGCCACTGATGCAGGCGACTTCCGGAGAGAAGATGAACCAGCAGTTGGTAGACTCAATGTGCATCTAGTTGGGACAGTTACTGTATGCTGCTGTGGTGTCTCCATCTGACTCTTGTGCAATGACGAGTATGCTGAGGCGGGTGATACTTGTGCACTGCCGAGGACTGGGCAGCTTTGCGTAAATAAGTTACCCTCTTCTTCCTCATTGCCTCCACCTCCCACTGTGATTGGACCTGATTTCCCTCACTCAGCACTCTTCTGCACAAAGGCGAAAGCTCCATAACACTCCTGCTTACCTAACTAGACTGTTATTTTTTCTTTTAACAATCATAATTTGTAAAACTGTGTGGGTTCTCTAATTACAGAGTGTGCCTCCCAGTGGTTTGCATGATGTTTTTTTCACATGGGTTGTTTGGCTTCCACTACCATAGTGTGAACCAGGAATACCTCGACAAACACTCGCGTGGCAAATGGAGCATATTGCAATGTTCTCCTCCTGCTTGCTAATCGTAATAAAGTCCTAAACAGGCGAGGTGTACTTTTTCAATGGGCCACTTGAGCTACAGCCAATGCCTGGAAAACTGGAGTTAGGCAGGTGTGTCGATGACTGCCTTCCTGCAGTCCCTACTAAGGTAGGTGATACTGCCTCCCTGCAGTGTGAACTACCGAGGTAGTGGTGGATACAGGTCTCAGCGGGGGCTTACAAATATGGAAGCTGTTGGTAGTGCCACATCCCTCGGAGCAGGTTCAATAGGAGGGGTAATGTGGGTCTCATCTGGGCCAACTTCGAAGTCAATGACTAGCTCATCATCCTCCTCATCCCCTCCCAAAATTGCAAGGCTTTCAGGAACTTTCCTTTTCTTGAGCCTCTCCTGGCGTGTCTTGGACTCAGCCGGGGTCCAATCTGTGTCTAGATCATCAGAAGATTGGAGAAGATGGTGGAGTTCCCTTCTTTTTTCTTGCTGGAGACCTGGAAGTCAATGGATGTAAATGAGAAGGTTTTCACTCGGCAGGAAGCCCACCCTCCTGTTCTGCTCCTACTTTATGAAACACTATTGCTAGCTGTGGCTGTTTGTTCACTTTCCTGACTTTCCTGTAGGGATTGGTAATTACTTTTTGAAAGAGACTAATCCAATGAAATGTCACTGCTCATCGGCGTAGACATGATTGCAGTGGCTGCCTCACTGAGAGACATGTCCTTGGGCTTAGGTTTGGGGGGTGCCGTTGATGTGGCAGTGTGGATCCCAGCTTGCTTCCTGGAGATCGGTGCGGCAGGCACACGACCCCCGAAAAACGTTTTGGCCGACACACCAGTAGATGGAATCTGCTTCTTCTTCTCCCCTCCACTGCCCACTTTCTTGTCAGCACCTTATTTTGGGGCCATCTTGAAGCTGTCAGTTGGCAGTGGCACTTAGCTGCACAAGCGGAAGAGATTGGAGGACTTATGTGACTGCCCGGCGGTACTGTGGGTGATGTCTCTTGTGCACCTAAAAGCAAACAAGCAGGAAAAATATTTAATGAAATGTGGCATTGTTGCAGTTTGAATTAGTACAGACAAAGATGATAAAATTTAGTGTGGTTACTTAAATTATCATTATTATCCTAAATAATTAACAACAATAGTGTATCCATTCCAGAGTCAAACCACACCACCAGAACATAATATTTTATTTCCAATTATAATAACAACATACTGATGTAATTGCTTGCTTTGTGTGTATCTAAGGGAGACACCTGTGACAGTCATGGAGGTACAGGGGAATACTGAATAAAGCTTAAAAAATGAATGCTGGTGTGTGTGCACCTATGGCAGGCAGGGTGTCCAGGGGAAAATGGAATAATAACTAATGCTTAAAAAATGAATGCTGTTGTGCGGCTGCGAACCTGTGGCAGGCAGGTGGTGGATAAATGGATGGATGGTGGGAAAATGTTAAAAAAAAAGAAAAATTTAAAACATTTTTTTAAATTACAAAAATAGAAAACAATTGAAAACAAAAAGAAAAGAAAATTCAAAGAAAAAATTATAAATGACAAAAACATTAATTGCTGGTGTACTGGGGATAATAAGGGACTATGAGAAATCCATTGGGAGGCAAGGAGGTGCAGGTGAAGAATGCAAAAAATGCATATAATATAAAAACACTGTTAATATACAAATACTACAATGATCCTCAAGCATAATTTTAAACTGGGAAAAGTAAAAAAAAAGAACAAATACAAAAAGGAACAGCCCTCTCCTATCAATCTCACATTGAAAACTGGAAAAAAAGGATGGGTGCACAAAATGGCTGCCAGTCACATAGTCAAACAACAACAGCAAGCAAGGAGGCATGGCCACAACAAAGAACACATTCAGGCCTATGGCAAAATCACACTGGCTGGCCACACAAAATGACCACCGACCACATGGTCAAACAACAACAGCAGGCAAGAGGCATGGCCACAACAAAGAACACATGCAGGCCTATGGCAAAAGCAAACTGGCTGGCTACGCAAAATGGCCATCGACCACATGGTCAAATAACAGCAAGCAAGAAGGCATGGCCACAACAAAAAACACATACAGGCCAATGGCAAAAGCACACTGGCTGGCTGCACAAAATGGTTGCTAGCCACATGGCCAAACAACAACAAGCAAGGAGCCATGGAAAACAAAGAACACATGCAGGCCTATAGACACTGTCTACACAAAATGGCCTCTGGCCACATGGAATGAAGAACAAAGACAAATCATGGCCTATGGCAAACACACACACTGGCCAGACAAAGAAGGCATTGCCATAAATGAAAATTAACACACATCCTCCTAAGAAAAATATTACCCCACCTATACAAGTTTTGCACACCAAAAAATGAAAAACGAAAAAAACCACATGTTTAATTTAATCCAATGCCATCCAAGCCCTAAATGATGTTTAAAACAACATATACTTCAGAAACAGTTGTTTCATGTACCCAGGATTAGTACTGGCCTGGGGAAACTGACTGGATGGGCTGTTGGCAGACTAGGCCACATAGTCAATCAATCATTCAATCAATGAACATTTATAGAGTGCAGCACCTTCACCCCTGGGGAATCTGAGTGCTGGGGGGTGAGGTCGTTGTCAAAAAGTCTGTTCTTGAGGAAACTGTGCGAAGAGGGAAGAAATAAGCAGAAAATGATAAAAAAAGAGGGCAGAAAATCTAGCGAGCAGAAAAGGCAAAACAGAAAGCCAAGCAAAGAAGGCAAAACAGAGGGTAGAAAAAGGCAAAACAGAGCAGAAGAGGGAAAAACAGAGAGCAGACAAATGGGCAGAAAAGGCAAAACAGAGGGCAGAAAAAAGAGCAGAAACGGCCAAACAGAGGTAAGAAAAACAGGCAGAAAAAGACAAAACAGAGAGTAAAAAAACTAGCAGAAAAGGCAAAACAAAGCAAGAATTGAGTAGAGGAGGCTCAAACAGAGGGCAGCAGGTAGACAGGCAGCAGAGGGTAGTGGACTGCGGGCAAGCTAGACATGAGAACCCCGCAGGGGAAGCTGACACGAGTACCTGCTCATTCGGGTAGCACTGCGGCCTCTATTCATTAGGTCATGGGGAAAGGGCAGGGCGGTGGGGGGGCGGGATGAGGGAAACAGCAGAAGGAGGGAAATTGAGGGAAGAGGGACGAAACAAGCAGAAGAAGACAAACCGAGGCAAAAACAACAGTTGATGGACAGAATGCAGAACAATGTCATACATTCACCCCAGTACAGAGATCTGGGCCTACATCCATCCTTTTTTTGCTCACCATGCCATTCCAGTTTGAACCCAGCCATATGCAAATCAGTCTTGACCCTGTGCCTCATGGGAACAGTCCAGCCCGAACTGCCAAGCCAGGTCCTCCCTGGACTGGAAACAAGCATCCTAGGACCGGTTTCGGGGTTTCACCCCTCTTCAGCTAGGATAGCTTGATTCCAGTGGCATGGAGACAAACAGAGGGCAAAAATATGAGCAAAAAGTCAAAAAGAGGGCAGAAAAATGAGCAGGAAAGGCAAAACAGGGGGCAAAAAAACAAGCAGAAAAGGCAAAACAGAGAGTAGAAAAACTAGCAGAAAAGGCAAAACAGAGCAGAAGGAGGCAAAACAGAGGGCAGACAAGCTAGCAGAAAGGCAAAGCAGAGGGCAGAAAAACAAGCAGAAAAGGCAAAACATAGCAGACAAAGACAAAACAGAGGGCAGAAATATGAGCAAAAAAGCACTCACTACAAGTTAATGACATTATTTATGACATCACTGTTGACATCTCAAATGACATCATTGAAGACATCACTTATGACATCATGCAAGTCATTTTTACAGTGTCCTGTAGGGTTTGTGGACTTGAAGTAAATCATCATGCTACACGTGTGACCAATTTTCTATTCACCTTAATGGGACTACTCTCTTAAAGACTCTCTTAAAGACTTCACATGACCCAGACATTCAAGAATTTAATTAGTATTAATTTGCCACTTAAAAGCCCCTTGAAAGACACTTTCTACTATGTCCTATGAGCAATCCTCCAGAGCTTGGTAAAATACACTACACACATTCCTTAGAATGGGCTCAATGGTATACAACCTTAAAGTCACGCTTACAATACAAAGTATCAGCTAAAACCAACTCTAAATCCAGAATTTCCCTAACCATTTTGAGACATTATACATTCTTGAAGAATGTGTTATGTATGGTTGACCAACTTAAAGACAGTTTAACTTAGCATGGTTGTATGTCATTCTGCTCAATTAGAAATGTGTGTAGTATATTTTAGAGACTGCAGACGGTTCTCCATAGGGACTTACGGTACATGCTTCATCCATGGCTAATACATGTATGTGAAGCACTTGACTTACAATTGTGGGTCAGATGAGGTGCTTAACAGGCGGATCCCATTAAGGAAAGTAAAGAACATACACTTTTTGGGGGCCAATGTCTATAGACTCATTTGCTTCTTAGGCATCAGATACCATTTATAGAGATGATAACATCTACTAAATGTCGGTGAGTTGACAGACATGCTTAGTGTCCTGCATGTCCATTACCAGTTCAGTGGTGGAAATAATGCTGTAGGTGTAGCTTGTTGAATCACAATCAGTCCAAAAAGCCTATAGCACACTGTCACACTCATTGGATGATGGCACGGTCATCAATGTTGTAATTTAACAGGTCATGGGTGATGTAATATATGACGTCATAAGCAGGGTATCATGAGGGTGTAAGTTATAGTTTTGTGTTGTTTCCCTCATATTACTGTGCTATTTTTTCTCAGGAGCTGGCTCGCCTTGCCACTCACTCCTTTACTGACGCTCCAGCTTCCGACCACCCAGTGGAGTGGGGTAGACTGGAGTAATATAGAGTGGAGTGGGAAAGAGTGGCATGGTGTGGAATGGCATAGACTGTAGTGGGGAGCAATGTATTGAATAGCGTACAGTGAAGTACAGTGAAGTGGTGTAAGTGGAGCAGTGTAGAGTTTAGTGTGGTTGGTAAATTTAAGATTCACAAACGCAGAATCTCACTGACTAAGCTATTCCCCTGGTCACTAAATTATCCTGTGTTTAACCCTGGGTAGCTTGGCACAAAAAGCAGTCAGGATTAACTTAGAGGCAATGTGTAAAGTATTTATACAGTACACAAACAGTAATAAAGAAAAAGAAAAATCCCACTCCATTTTAGAACAATAGAGAACATTTTAATAAATTATTTGACACCAAAATGACAAAAATCAAATCAGTAGAACCGGAGTTATGAATTTTTTATATTTGAAGTAAAAACGAGTGCTTAAAACATCAAAGCGGGCATATGGTTGCTCGAGACTGGGTCAAAGTCCCAAAAACTTTAGATCCAGGAAGCGGATTGGGCCCGGTCAGTGCTTACCTTGGTGCTTGGAAGAATTTTCAAGAAAAATATTCAAGGCAGGAGGCTGGGGCCAAAGACAATTTTGGCAGGTCGGAAACCCCTTTGGAGAAGGACCGCTGAGAAGGACTTGAAGCTGACTGGGAACAGCCGTGAAATCAGGCCGACTGGCGATGCACCTTGGGCAGATCAACTAGGAGCTTGGTCCCGGTCTTCCCAAAGTTTTTGATTTTGGCTACACTTGGGGGTTCAGGACTCACTCAGACTGGGTTCAGCTGTGGGTTCAAGATGGTGGGAGCCTTTTATGTCCCTATAGCTCTGAACAGGAGGCCAGCAAACTATCCTTCGTAGTCTCTCTGGTAGTCTTGGGTTCAGGCGCAATTTGCAAGGCTCAACCAGATGGGCTGGCCTCTGAGGATTCAAAGCAGGCTCCAGGTACAGTAAAGCGGTCTTACAGAGTGTACAACAGGTGACAGTAGCAGGTAGTCCTCTGAGAGTCCTTCTGCAGGTCCAGGATAAACTGAAGAGTGGGACTGAGGGCCCTTCTTTTATATCTGGTAGGAGAGGTTTCTCTTTGAAGATCTTGGAATTTTCTGACTCCCCTTCCTGGGCTTCCAGCTGGCTGCAGTGACAATGTAGTGGTGACAACTCCTTTGTGTGAAGGCAGAGCACAGCCTATTCTAATTGCACAGAGTGTGTTTATTCAAATAGGTGCACTTACTCGAATAAACACGGTCTGTGCAAATGTGAGCCGCATTGTGTTTTCTTCATTTCGGCGGTCTTATGGTTCCGAACAAGAAGGTGAATCACAGTGGTTGGATCATCCAGTGAGTGAAAGTGTTTTCTAAGAATGTATGAGTGTTAAACATATCAACTAAGCTACTACAAAAGCTGAATAAGTATCCTAGTTGCACTACTAATGAGTGATACTACTTTTAACATATAATATGTGAGTGTCTATGTGTATCCGTGTGTGTGTGTGGCTGTCTGAGTGGCTATATGTTTGTGTGAGTGGGTGTCTGAGTGGCTGTAAGGGTGTGTAAGAGGATGTGTGAGTAGATGTGTGGGTGAGTGAGTGGCTGTATTGGTGAGTGAGTGGATGTGTCAGTGGTTGTATGTGTGGGTGAGTGGGTGTCTGAAAGTCTGTATTAGTGAGTGACTGGGTGTGTAGGTGTGCTGTATGGCTGAGTGAGTGGCTCTTTCAGTGGGAGTTTGGTTAGGTGAGATGGTGTGTGAGAGGCTGTATTGGAGTGTATGTGTGTGGGTGAAAGGCTGTATGGGCGAGTGAGCGGGTGTGTGAGTACTTGTATGAGTAGCTGTATGAGTGAGTGAGTGGTGTGTGAGTGTCTGTATAAGTGAGTGGGTATGCGAGTGCCTCTATGGATGAGTAAGTAGATGCATGAGTACTTGTATTGGTCCGTGAATGGGTATGTGACTGGTTGTGTGGGTGTGTGAGTGGCCGTATGAGAGGTTGTATGAGGGTGCACCATCAATAATATTTTGTACTGGAAGGGTCCCTTCGTATTACAAAACCTATGCTTGACATCACTCTCAGAGAGACTTGCACTATGGTGCAAGGGTGTGTGTTGGTGCAAGGTAGCATAAATTGCAAAAGCTAAGGGAAAGTGAAAAACAATGCCATATCTTAGTAAATAGGTTGCTGACTTGCTCTCTCCCTTTCACGCAACACAGTGTAGCAACCTTGGCTGCTGGGCTGCATTGCTTGAATTCTTTGTATATTTGCCCCTTATTAATCTGAGTTTTAAATGAGTGCAAAACAACCCCTGTCTACTCTTTAAGCACTTGTGACAAAGCACAGACTGAGGCTGTGCTTCCAACTTGACACAGCCTTTTTAAACCAGAAAAGGTCATTCTCATGACCTTCTGCCTATATATACGGCTTATAATCAAAGGCATTTATTTTCTAGTAGATTGATCTAACCTGCCCACATTTGAAGGAAACTGAATTAGTAGCACCTAAATTCACACTCTTATATGATGAATTTTACAAGGGTCCTAATCATAATTATTAAATCACCCGCTGTCCAACAAAGGGACAAAGCACCAGTAGTGCTGATTCTTTTGTGAACGTAGTACCTATATATTATCCTGGCATTACAATTTCCCCAGTTGCACACTAACAGCATATTGTGTGTGAGTTACATTTCATATGACAATATTTTCTTCACACTGCCAAACTTGAAACATGTAATTAAGTATTTTACTTGCGTAATTTTCATTTACCTATGTACCAGGTACACCATATCTTTCACTTTGTTGAGAATGCCAATGGAGCAGCGTAAATTTGGCTCCATTCTTACACGTCATAAATACGCAATATAAACATGCAATTAGCACAGCATAAATTGGGTGTTCTAACACTATTAATGTAAAGTGTTGCACTTGACATCATTATTGAAGTGCATTCACTGTTGGATTAGAGACTCGTATATATATTGTGTGCCTTAACTGTAGTAAATGACATTTATTGTTTAGTGATGGAATAAAGCCATCTTACACTATTAGAAAGTATTTACTTTAGGAATGAAAAGACTTATGTAATGAGCGCACTAATGTTTCATATTTGCATTTAAATGTAGTTCTTAGTCACATTTAGAGACGTATACTCAAAGTTATTTTACCTTCATGATACATTAACCTGAATCTAATGTACTGACAGTTTTCATTCATTTGTGGTTGAATGTGCACACGTATATTAAATTTGCACTCTTGATTTACATTAGCTTGTCAGAACTAGGCCTGTATTTATTTCTGCATGAAAATGCTGTTTTCTATTTTATGCTTGTGTGTCTTTTCCTTGCAGGTACATTCACATGGTTGGTTATTTTGAGAACAGATGTAACACTGTACTATCGAGAGAGCCTGATAAGAAGACTTGAACAAGGAACATGGAGAGCCAGATCATTAACTGAAAGTTTCCATTCAGCACTGTTGCAAAGACACATAGGTGACTAAGTACAATACCGTTCCCATGTCTGGCCTGGGAGAAATCGTTAATCTTTCAACTCACAATATGAGAATGGAAAGGACAATGGAGCACCTGATGATGCGAACATAGGGGTGTTACTTTGGAGGTTCTAGTGGAAATAACTGGAGTTCACGCTGAGGTTACGCTGCTGTCCCTTGGACTTTGAGAGGTTTAGACCTATAAGCTTTCCCCTTTGACTTTTGTTGAGTGTGGCTTAGGCTAACACTAATTTCCCTGTCCCAAGAAGGCTCTTGACCGATTTTCTGAAATGCTGACACTTTGCCGCACTTTCCCCGCATTTTCCTATTTGTTTTACATTTCCCTTGTTTTTCAGACCCTTTTAGGGTTTTAAACCATCCTTTTTCATTTGTACTTAATCCAGCTGATTTAGACTTCACCCATGTATAGAAGACAGAACCAGAAACTCTTCTCTGAGAATCAAATTCTGTTATTGATCTTTTGTATAACTGTGACTGAACTTTTTGTCAACCTCATTCTGGTACGCCTGAACTTTTTTAGGAGGTTGGGTTACCCAGTTGTTAGTCTGTATCTTTACAGCATGGTTTTGAAATGTGTTTACATTAACCTGGCTGCTAACTTGTAATAAACCTTCTTAACTATAGTCACTGATTTCTGGTCCTTATTGTGTAGTCAAATGGGTTGAACTGCAAATTAAATTGATTGATGAAGGGCTAACTACTTTTACCTATCAGTCGGCAAAAAAGGTCCATCAAATAATAATAGTAAGAGGGTTGGCCCAGCCCTGCATCACAGACAAGGCCTGAGAGTGGTATAATACCCTTTAATAATCAAAGTATTTTGCACACTTACCCACTCATTACATTTTCATTATCACATTTGAGAACTACAACACAACAAGAGATGTTAACTTTGTTTCACATCTTGCTTCATGGGACTAGAGAAGTGATCACATCATTAGAAATCTACAGCTTTACGAAGAAACCTGGATGGAATTTTTAGTGCCCCCCCACCCACACACAAAACATACATGAACACAGTGGCGGCTCCTCCATAGGGGTGTGGGGGCGTTGCCCCACTGCTTTCTCGCAGTGCGAGAAGGCAGAAACATAAGATGGTAAAAGTACCATTTTATGTTTCTGCTTCTCGCGCTGCGAGAAAGCAGAAGTGCCTGGAGTGCCTGGTTGTGGGAGGGCGGGTGGGCGGTCCTGCTCGAGGGCAGGGGGGGAGTGGCTTACCCACTGTTGTGGGTACTGACTGTTTGGTCGGCCCCAGGGCCGAACAAAGCAGTCATGCGCACTCCCTCTTTTTCTCTATGTAGGCTGCTGCATGCAGCCTACATAGAGAAAATGGCCCGGCTGGGGCGCTCCGCTGCGCCTTACCAATCACAACGCTGCCATTGCAGCGTTGTGATTGGCTTAGGAAGGGAGGGAGGCTGTCGAGGCAAAACGCGGCCAGGAGGAGCAGCAGGCAGGAGCTGAGGCGGCGGCGCTGCTGATCCGGAGGTCGAGGAAGGTAAGTTTTTATTTTAATTACTGTTTCCCCACCTTGCTTGCAGGCCGCGACTGCATTTGCCACATCTCTCTGTCAATGGGTCTTCTCCTTCAACCCCCGGACATAAACAAGTACAGCAATAGTTTGCAATCTGCCACACGGTGTGTTGTGGTATTTTGCAGAGAAGCGATTCCCGCCTCATTCAGATTCGTGGCTCGCGAAATGGAGGTTAAGGCGCACTCTTCCCTTATTTCCACCTCGTTTCAAACGAGGAATGCGCACTCCGGCCACACAAACATGTTGTGAGGCTTTGTTTGGCGAAAATGTTGCAGACAAATAGTGGTTAATAATAACCGTCGTATCTGCAGTACGGCCTACATGTGTACCTATGCTGAGGCCACAGGCGAGTCTGTGGCTGCAGGCGCCATGAGTAATACAGCAGCGCTTGCCTTTTGCGAAGGCTACCCACAGAGGGGAGGCTGTACCACACAGGGTGCTGACAAAGGCAGGTAATTTCCGTGTGCAAACTGCCAATGTCTAGCTGTACAGCACAGTGGTCAAATCTCTCCCAGTAGTCAGGCCTATGAAAACACAGTGGGCTGATTCCAAAATGGTATGATTGGATAGAGGTATTCGGCAGGACGGGTTAGCACCTGTCCTGCAGCGAAAATCCATTGAAAGCAAACCGCGAGCACTGCGCATAATTCTACTTGCTAATTGTGGGGTGGAATGTTCCTTGTCCGGAATTATAGTCTATGGAATTTCGACTGCGCCACAATGGCGGTAACAATAACATTGCAATTTGACAAACAAAAGAAGAGCAGAATATGATTCCTTTCTACTTTAAACCACTTGCATCTTGTTGTTGAGTCTCGTGGTATGCACGAGGCGCCCACTCAACTGGAAATATTTCCTTTATTTCAACTCTGATGGAAAGGATGCACGTCGCCAGACAGGCACATTCATTTGCAGCGTTGTAGCACATATGGTACTGTGGCACTGTGCAGATCATTAGTTATGTGTTCTGTTCATTAAATGAGAAGCATTGAAGGATTTAGCTTGCGCGTGACTGCAAACTATTTTTATACAGGACAGGGTGAACAAAGTCAAAAGACATGGTAGACGCATATATGCTGTGCATATTTAAACAGAAATAGATAGACTCCTCCGAGAATCCTGATTTCCATTTTATGATATAGATATTTGAATTTCCCGAATCTTTGGGATCCCCGGGTTGGTATATTTTGTGGCTTGTGATATGCACGCTTTCCCACAAATAAGCAGGGCCCATGCACATCTATAACACTCATTTACTTTTCCGAGCAAATTCTGATTCAGAAGCAAACTCCTGTTTGCAAACGTGCGATTATAACTCGTCCACCTATTGCGCATCCTTCTGGTGGTTGCCTTCGCAATTTACACCTAGAGGTGGGCGAGCAGCTAAAAGCTCAAACCAGGCTCAAACTTGAAGCTTGGCTCTGCTCGAGGTTCTGTTGGAACTTCGAGCCCATGACGAGCCGAGGTTTAATATGCCTTCTGCCTGCACCATGCTCTTCTACCCTCATGCACGAAGAGGTAAAAACAAAGCATTAACATTTGAGTTACAAAGGAGACACAAACAGATGTCTGTTTAGTGGCTAATTTGTAGAAAGTGAAACCAGAAAACCTGCATTATACACGGATTCCCCGCTTGGCGCTTAAACAAACTGAGTGATCTTAGGCAAAGATTTTATTTTACTGGTCCTTCTTTTTCTTCATTGTCCAAATGAAAGCACCTTCAAAATCCTGTGTTACAAATTCCAGCTGTACAAATATATATTGTGTTTGTTTTAAAAGACTATAATGTTCCATTATCTTCAAGAACCGGAACACATACAGGGTGCATGTGACAACTGTTTCGCCTCCTAGTTCACTAATGGCACTTTCACTAGAGTGGGGGCAGAGTGGTTGTAAGTTCATGCATAAAAACGATCGCTTTTTAATAAGTACTTCTCAGTGTAGTGCTTTAACGCACATATTAATGTATTAAACAGCACCCAGCTGCAGATAAGAAAGCTTTAAGCAGATGATAATCAGTCTATTTAGCTGGATTTCAAACATTCCGCAGCTTAATCATTTCTTTTTATGCGCGGGCATTCCGTCAGCCAATCAGAGGCTGAAGTGAAGGCGCTGGTACCCTGGGCCCAGAGGCAGCGAGAGAGAGTGAGTGAGCGCGGAACAACCTCAGGGAGAGCTGGGCCGGAGGGAGTGCGGGCCACTGAGGGCGACGGGGAGCAGGAGCGAGAAGCAAGTGTGGAACAGTGTGCACGAGGTAGACACTAGGAGCCAGAGACGAGTGTGAAGAGGTGTGCACGAGGTAGGAGCGAGATACAAAGGGAAAGTGAGGCATAGAGACAGAAAGAGAAGGGGGCAAGAGAAAGAGAGGGAGTAAGAGAAAGAGGGAGGGAGGGAGGATGGATTTCACTGGCAATCCCCTGCAAGAGAAATGAAAACACGTCTTAATTGCCATTACGGAAAGAGGTTAAATACAAGCTGGGTAAGCTGCTAAGTACTAGCGAACAGATTAGAGGAGAGACAACAGCTAAAGCACAGGCGGCTCCCAAGAACGTAAAGTAAACAGGGTTTATGTGTCGCTGAACGCGAGGGCGCTGGGTGCATTCCTGCGTCTTCGGTTAATAGTGAATGTAGCTCGACTGACACTTTGCTTTTGCTTTTTAATATAAAATGCAACATTTACTAAAGAGGCCATTATTATAAAAATCTGATTAAGAAACACAATAAAAACAAAGGACAATGTAATTTTTCTTTCTTTCTGCTGTCTCTGCGGCGTTTATTGGTTTGCAGAGCACATGCTTGTTTACTTTCTATAGTGCCTGTTTGAACATTGCGACATCATGGCAGGGCGCACGTGGAGCCTTTCTCAGTTAGAGTCTCTTTATATTATCCGACTACGTCTACACATCTTGATCATTGTGTACTTTGTGGAGCAGCCAGTTGTGGTAGTTTTAAACAAATGGCCGTCTCTCAAGTTGTGCTGCGGAGGACGTGATAGCATATCAGAGTGCCATTAGCGAGGGAGTGTCTTTGGCATCCATGAAGTGTGGAGACGAATTTTGCAGCATTGTCTGGCTACTCCCAGAGATGTGTTTGCCAAGCCACCTCTTTCTCAAATTTGCTTGAAAATGCACCATTTGCCCACTCTTTTTTCAAAATTTTCTCGGGGGGGGAACCCCCCTTAGGTGGTTTGGACTTGCTCGCCGCACTGCAGTATTTACGCCTCACCACTTTCAAATGTCACCAGCCGCCACTGCATGAACAGCATCTGCATCAGAAGGGTAGGTTTCCTCAGATATGCCAAATAGCTGCAGTGCAGGCAGATGCAGAGTCTACCTCTTCATCCACTAGCAGCAGGTACGACTTGTGTAGTAGCCTTGTAAGCTTCCCACATATTATCTATGCATATGTGTGCTAGGATGTGATGAGTATTTCTAGTAGTGTGTGGAGTGTGACAGTAAGTTACATAGTTCACATTATCATGTGCTTGAATTTTGGTAAGTGTGCGGTGGTGTGTATTTGTTGGCATGCCTTTTTAAGTGCATGTGTGTGTCTGTGTGTGATGCTGACTATGTGTAATGCAGCAACCATGAGTAATGATGTGGTGGGCTAGTGCGATGTGTATTTATGATGCTCTCAAATTGTAATGCTACGTGTACTGGTGCAAATGTATGTGTTTTTCTGTGCGAGTATGTGCATGGTCTTCTGTGCTTGCTTTGTGTGTTTGATGGTGTGTGTGGATTGTATGTGCTAATGTGTGAGACAGTGTCAATGTTTTGATGGTGTGAGCTGGAGAGGGTGTGGTGAGGGGTGCAAATAACAAACAATAACCTCCACACGCTTGGAAAAATGTAGCTGAGTATGGAGGTCATTAGTCTTTTTTGTTTTTCAAAAACAAACTCCTACTTTGGGAGGCTGTTTTTCAAAAACAAAAGTTTGTATAATGTTGGTGGATGTCAATCAAAAACAATGGTGGTTATCCACCAAACATTTTTGTATCATGACAGGACAGACAGTTTCTGTCAAGGCACAAAGATAATCAATAGTAGTCTAGCAGACTCTAGATCGGACCCTAAGTGTATTCAAGAGAGCAAGCAAATACCAAGCACTAGAAAATGAGTACTGTCTCCCAAAATACCAACTCTATTATGGCCTTCCCAGGATCTGATTAGGGGTGTGCGTAACTCGTGAAATTGTCTGTAGCGTAATTGAGAGTGATTGCGCTTAATTCCCACAAAACTAAGCGCAATTACCTGTAATTAGTATGAGATGTGTAATCAAGCATTTAGCTCAATTTCTTTAGTGTAAAGTTTACCCTTATGTCCGAAATTGGACAACAATGCATTTTGTGCTAAATACAATAGAACATGAACAACAGCAGCCACTCGTGCTGTCTACATTTGCTGTTTCTGTGCTCCTGAGGTAGGATTTTTGCCCCTATTTACTTTGCATTACTCCAGCAGCCATAACTGAATAATTTTGGTAATTTTGTATCACAAGCGTAAGTCATGCGAAATTACTCTGATTACTGCGGCGTCAATAAAATTAATCCCAGGCCTAGATCAGAGACCCATACTTCATCTGGATGCCAGATATCTCAGGCAGTTCCTCTGACTGACAGCTCTCCGAAGCGCTTTCTTGCTGTACATAGCACATTTTCTGGATGATCAGAACCTCATGTCATTTCCTCTGGATGATAGCCCTTTCAGATCACTTCCTCTGTACAACAGACTTCATACGGTGCTTTCCCTGGGTCACTGCCGCTTATTCCATCAACCCGAATGATGGGGATCTCAGGGCACTCATTTAGCTTATCAGAACTTTCCCTCTGGAAATCAAGCCATTACGGGCATTTTCACTGGAAGCAAATTCCCTCCTGCTATTCCCTGGTTGCCAGGACTCCCAGCACACTTTATTTCTGACTAGCAGGCCTGTAATGATGGCACCTCCTTTGAATAACAAGCCTTACAAAACTTTCCTGTGTGTTCCCGGCTTCCGGAGGGACTTCTTCCGGAGGACAAGCCTCCCACAGGGCCCTCTTTTTGAGTGTCTGATCTCAGAGGGTGCTCCATCTAGAGGCCAGGCCTCTCATGGCATTTTCTGTGACCGATAGGCCTCTCGTGACTTTACCTCCAGGTACCTGGAGTTTACTTGCCTGAGTAGGTATAGAATGTACAGCGGACAAATTCAAATAAAATGTCGAATTCACACAGTTTTGATATGGTGCATGTTTTCGCTAATCCTGTTTATAGGATGTCCTCTCTCATATAGGTCCACAATCTCATCCCGTTTTTGCCCGTACATGTTATTCTTTTACAACGTCTCCATTTGTCTTTTCATAACTGAACATTTAAAGCAATAACGTATAATATGCCAGCACCCCTGAAGCCCCTGTCCAATTGCCCTTCGCGCTCATTCTGACACTGGTCGCATATAATCCGTGGTGGCTGAAGAGACTGTGGCACAAACGATACCAGCTGCTCAGAGCTGGAAATGAAAGCACTTTTTCATTCGTCAATGACAAGGGGCTTCTACCTCCCGAAATGATCTCTCTCTCCCTTTCTTCTAGTCTTATTTGAATTTACCTTTCCAGTAAATGTCTAAAGGTTCTGCGCGTTACTGGTAGCGATGTCATTCTGCAGCCCTCGGCCAAGACGACATGGCACCAAGATGTAACATTTTTGTCTGTACAGCATATTATTGTTTACACAGGGGAGACGCACAGACTTTTCCACAGACCACGGCCATACAAACGTGAGGTGAACGCAGGCGCACATCCAGACTCACTCTCTCGCTGAAGGCCGGTTCTTTTACCGTCCGCGGCTCCTCGAACGCGTCATCGTTATGAGCGACGTGTCAAATGTTTTTCAGACTCGTTCCTTCGCAACATTTTTAAAATATTTCCTCTGCAATAGAATCTGCCTTGCAGCTTTCGCACTGTAACCAGGGGCAACCGAACACTTCTAAGCACGTGTCATAACAAACAGACTCTTCTGTTGTTCTGTTCACGGAGATTTATGACCCCGTAAAGTAAACAGAGACCAAGGCAACGCTGAGGTCAGCATTTCCCTAAGGGAGGATTCATATTAATGGCCCCCGAAGCAGATGCCAGTTCATGATACTGAACTTTGTCTGGCTACTGTACAACACTTCATTATTGTCAACTAGATATTCACAGAAAATATCACACAGTTTTAAGACATTAATTCTGAATAGATATTGGGGCTGAATCACAAAAGCATTTATGAGTAAGGGAAGTAGTACTGCAGGAGTACTTTTTACCTACTCTTACATGCCTAAGTGAATGAACCCGAAATGCCCAACTCTCTATTAGTAAAAATTCAAAGAGGGCACAGTCAATACTAGCTGTACCATTTACATATTTATGTTCCCTCAATATTCCTGTTATGATGCAGCGGGTTACTAGCAACGAGCATTCATACACCAAATGCTCACTTGGGCCCATACATTCATACTACGCTAGCAATTTCCGCTGGTGGGTCAGTTGTACTCTTTATCAAATCCCTGCTACCAATTACTTTTCTGATTGAAGAGTAATGACTTACCAATGGACCCTTTGATAATTGGGAGGTTTAAAATGAGTGACATTCATTACAATTCATAATCCTGAAATAATCACTGAGTCAGGAAGTTTTAAAATGTTTATCTAAAGATTTAGCAGAGTAAAGTACAGAATCACATGATACTTAATCGTATATCAAGGATGAAGCATAATAATCAATTATCGATCAATGACGGTCCCTCAGAAAGGAGAAGATAGAGACAGCAGCGCAACTAAGGGTTGCATTTATATTTACCTAAAGGTACGAGAACCAAACCCCTTGGCCAAGGAGTTTGAAAAGATGAGACCAGGAAGGATGAAGAGCAAAGACCTCCTCCAGGTTCAGGACAGGACCGGTGACCTTTCTATCAACGACGCCTGCGTCGTTCCCCTCTCTGATACTTCGCTTCTCCTTGAATTCTCCCGCGTCTTCCTTCTATTGGACTCCGCCGCCCCCACCTCAGGACCTCTCTGGACAGCGGTTCAGTCTGCAATTGATCAGCTTGTGTGTCTGGAGCTCATGCGTCCTAATGCCAACGCCTGTTCTGACTAATTAGCTAATTCTATATCTATTATACCCTTCTACGCCCATGTACCTCCCCTTAATGTTGCAAAAATATGGGCCCACTACTTCTGATTGGACAGGGACAGGGGGTTGATCCTCACACCATACCATTTTAGTTCAATTTCTTTAAGCCCATTGTCTTTAAACTACCGCCCATCACAATTAATACATTTGCTTTATTTCCCACCCGTTTCCCATTGATTCAGCAACAATTTTTATATACAATTGTATCGAGTGAAGGTACATCGAGGGTAAACTTGTGAACCAGGCTTCTCGACCTTGGAGGGCTTCCAAGTTGACTTCATCGTATTCTCTGGTCAGCCTTTCAGGGCGCATGTGCAGAATCAATGTCTCTCGAGGTGCAGTGCAACCAACCCAGGCTCATTTATGAACTAATAAAAAGTCAAAGAAGGAAATATTAAAATCACAATATAAATGGTTTCACTGTATACCCACTTTATCTACTCTATTCCCAATTATTTATAAATCTATCCCGCATTAATAGCGTTAGAATACCACAGTTTAATTGCAACATATGAGCAAGCTGTAGCGCGTGAAAATATTAAGCAGCATTTTAATACACACTGCGCAGAAGCAAGGATTTCCCTCCAAGCAAAGAAAAGACGTCACACCACGTGATATGGTTGACACATGCGCAATAGGTTTCCCGCGCTTTAGCGGCCATTTTAGATTAGACAAGCGTTATTTGTTAGTTTAAACACATAGGCAAGCTTTACTCGTATAATGTTCATGGGTGCATTTGTTAGTATAGACATTCCAAAGTTTAATAAGTTAATACTGTGAGAAGATTGCTTTCGAGCAAGTCTCACTGTGAGTCCTTGCTCCATCAATCCCCTCTCTGATGGCGTTTCTGAGCCATCAAATACTACCCACAACCAGATGCCAACCTTTAGCATAAAATTGTCTCAGCTTCATTCTTACACTTTCTGTTTTTCACATCTCCTTTCAGTTTCTTATATAATTCACTTCTCAAATTTTCTAATTCAATTTCATCAAACTTTCGCTTCTTCCCTTTTCCTGTCACTCTAAACATCTCATTCTTTCTACAACATTTGCACCATATTATTATTGACAGTACTATTATTGCTATCCCTGCTAAGGGTACTAATATTTGCCCTATAAGTCCTTTCCCTACATTAGCAAACCAGGTGCCAATTGACGTAATACTATTTGTCAATCTTTCCCATACACTATCAACTTCCAGTGGTTTTAGTTCCTTCTCAAGTTTCGTTATATTCTGTATATATGTTCCAATTTCTGCACTTTTATCAGGTATGTAAGTGCAACAGTGTTTCGTCTTCAATAATTTACAGACTCCGCCCTCTTTTGCTAAAATAATGTCAAGAGCAAGTCAATTTTGCATAACCATAGACCTAATCGCAACCATCTCTGCATTAATCATTAAAAATCCTCCAGCGGTATCTGTTGATAAACGATCAACCACTGTAGATAATTTACATATTTTCCTTGAGTTCAGAATTATTCCCACTGAAGGTATCAATGCACCAAATATATCACCTACAATTTCAGAAAAACTAGCTTTTTTACTACGTGTTAATTCACTATTAATTTCATCGCTCCCAGTGTTTCTTTTTACGTGGTATATCTTTGGAAATACTGTTCCAAAATAACAACTTCCATACCACCGTGCAGGAAGCCTAAAGTAAGCCTTATTCCCACACACATAATAGATTCCAGGAAAAACTGAATCTGTTCCTCCTTTGAGTCCCCAACCTCCAAGAATTAAGAATTTGTGTTCACATTCACTGGTACCGATGAAAACATTGTTATAATCAGTCTTTAACCTATGTAGCCAAATTCTCCCTGTTTTTACAAAATCCAGAGCCATAGCAGCTTGAGCCTTGCCAGGTGTGTAACTACCCTCTTTCTCAGCCCAAGGTGGCAGATGAGCCTTATGCTCAGAAGCTTTCTTTTGGAAATCTTGTCTTCTATTCTCTACTAAATTCAAAAATATCTTTTCTTCTTCATGTAACGAACATGTTAGATTGCTTCTATGTGCATGTGTTATATATATCGATTTCATTGTTAGGAAAAATTCTCCCATAAACTGTGCGTCTTGACTATTAAGCACTGGGTTCATATTCTTTCGAATAGGAACCTCAGAAAATATCACATCTATGTTTGAATAATAATACTGAAGTCTCCCTGTTCTATAAAATAAACTAGCCAATCCACTACATGATATGCCATAAGTTAATGGCAAGTGATGATATGTTAACCCTTCTGCTACTGATTCGGGTAACTTCATACAGACATAACAATTACTAACTTCCATGGTATCTACATATTGAAACAATAATTTTGTGAAAACATTCAAACTAGTGTCGTTATCTGTTACTTCATGATGAAATTCTGGTTCATCTTCTGCCTTTAATTCTACTCTATTACCTTTCAAGTTATCTGTCCTTCCCTTTGTTTCGTTGTTAATCTTTTTATCCATTATCAGAAGGTAAGGAATTGCTACGATCACAACTAACCATACTATAAGCACCACTACCAGACTACATATGCATATAGTACAGCACCTTTTACAACTTTTCTGTTTTGGTCTCCCAGAAACTCTATCGTCAGGCATTTTTGACAAGGAAGATTTCTCTTCTTATCTTTATTTCAAGTCTCTTTACGTTATCAAGGTGGTTTTATTTCTTTTTCATAAGTCAGTTCCGCACTGGTTTCTTCGTCACCACTTTCACTTGACTCTGAGCTCTCGTAGTCTTCAAGGATGATATAAGTCCAATCAGGACCTTTAAATTTGTTATTCACAAGTTTCAGTCTTTTACTTTTTCGTTTTTCAGTGCCACTTGTTTGTCCCATTAGGCTTGTCACTTCATTTACTTGTTCTGGATCTTCACTTCTGGTTGTTATGTGGTATTTTACTCTTTTAATGACACTAGGCCAATGATCACCTTTTCTGACCTTCTTTGTTTGCACTGTCTCTTCGCTTATTATTTCTTTTTCTGAAATTCTTTTATTTTCAAGTTGTGGTACAATCTGTTTTCCTTCGATTTCAGTTTCTTCTTCTGTTTGTTCCTTTTCAGGTCTTATTGGTTTCTCTTCAGCTGCTCCACTGTGAGTTTCCAATAACTGATCTTCTTCAGGGTTTATTACTTCATGCTTGAGATTTTCGTGATCTTCTTCTTGAATGTATTTTCCTAAATCTAACTGGTTCTGATCAGGGCTTATTGCACTTTGTACTTCTGCAGCCTGACCGCATTCTTCTAGACCTGTCTGTCCCTGCTCAAAATTTGTTGATTCATTGTTGATTTGAGCCCAATTTCCTCTCCCTATCTGTTCCTGCTCAGGTTCTCTTATTATTTCTTCTTCCTCTTCCTGAGCTGCTTCTTCTTCACCTATCTGATCTTCTTTAATTTCTTCCAAATTTGCTTGACTTCTTGTTCTGTTGTAGACTTCAGGTATTTCCACCACCGGTATCCAGTCCTGACTTGTGCTCGGTTGTTCTTCTTCAGCTTCCCTGGAATCTCGCACCTGAGATTCTTCAGCTGTGCAACCTTCAGCTTCCTCAGTTATTGGTGCTGACTGAGGACTTTCTTCTTCAGGATCTGGTACTCTTTTGGTGTGGCTTACATGAATCCAATTAGGCAATCCTGCACATTTCACTGCTGTGTTCGTAACTAGTATGACCTGACAAGGTTCGCTCCACCTGGGTGATAGACACGTTTCTCTGGTGTGATGCTTCACAACCACACAGTCTCCGGGTGTCAGATCATGCTCTTGTTCAGGCTGCCTGGAAACTGCGTCTTCCCCAACCTGGTGAGAGACAGAACGCACTAGGTCAGCCATTCCTTTGCAATAATCCAGAACCATATCATCAGTTATATTCAGCAGTTTATTTGTAGGAACATGTGCTTGTCTCATTGCTCTTCCCATGATTATTTCGTGCGGACTCAATCCGGTATTTCTATCAGGAATGCTTCTGAGTCCCATTAAAACAAGTGGCAATGCATCCGGCCAATCTAACGATGTTGATGCACACATTTTTGCCAGTCTGGATTTTATTGTGCCATTCATTTGTTCAACCACTCCAGAAGCCTCTGGACGATATGCACAGTGCAATTTTTGCTCAATTTGGAATGCTTCACAGATTATTCTAATCACATCATTGTTGAAATGTCCTCCTCTATCTGATTCCAAAGTTACTGGGAAACCAAATCTAGGAATGAGCTCTCGTAACAACAACTTTGCGACTGTAATACTGTCATTCCTCCTGGTAGGGTAAGCCTCCACCCACTTTGAAAACAGACACACTATGACAAGTACGTATTTCAGTCCTCTACATGGGGGTAACTGAATAAAATCAAGCAGTAATCTCACAAATGGACCCTCTGCCTTTCCAATTTTTCCAAACCCAATTATTGTTTTTCTTCCTGGATTATGCATTTGGCAAGTTAGACATCTCTGGCAAAGACTCTCTGCTGCAACCCTAAACCTTGGATTGTACCAATTTTGTCTGAAGAGTCTAATCATTGCATCTCTCCCTACATGTGTGTCTCCATGATACATTCTGGCCATTTGTGAAAGCAGACAGTCGGGCATGACTGGTCTGCCACTGGCATAAATCCATACATCGTCGTTTCACATCATTCCATGTTTCAGGCGGTGCATACAGCATAAGTTGGCAGCTGATTTCCATTCTTTCAACCCTTTTATTGACTGACAACCTGTTTTTGGCACAGTGTTTAGCCACCAAATCTGCACATCTGTTACCGACTACCACCCAGTCATCTCCTGACTGGTGTGCGGCACATTTCACCACAGCCAATTCTTTTGGTGATTGTATTGCTTCCAGTAGTTCTTTTACGAACTGTCCATTTTTAATGGGGGATCCTGAAGAAGTCATGAAATCCCTCTGCATCCATAATTGGCCAAAATCATGCACAACCCCGTAACCATATTGGCTATCTGTAAATATAGTTACTTTCTGATTCTTCCTCATTTTGCAGGCTTTTATTAAAGAAATTAATTCAGCTACTTGTGCAGATTTTACTCCTGGTAAATAGGATGCTTCGACTATTCCAGTTAATTCACATACTGCATATGCTGCAGTTAGTTTACCATATTCATGCCTTTGGCACGAACCATCAACAAACAGCTCCCTGTCTGGCTCCCTGAGGGGTAGTTCCTGTATGTCAGGACGTGGTTTTGTGCACAATTCTGTGACTTGTAAACAATCATGTTCCTCTTCATCATCTTTAACTTCCTCATGATATGGGTCTGGTAGTAAGGTAGCAGGATTTACTATTGTGCACCTTACAATAGTCACATTTTCAGCACCTAAGATTATTCTCTCATATCTAGTCAGCCGACTAGGAGTAAGATGCTGAGTTCTTGTTCTTGTCAACAGAATCACAACTGAGTGTGGGACAAACACCTTTACAGGATGTCCCATTACAATTGATTCACTTTGTTCAATGCTCAAACAGGTAGCAGCTACTGCTTTTAAGCAGCCTGGCAATGCGGCTGCCACTGGGTCCAACGTAGCAGAAAAATATGCTATAGGACGTCTGTCCAAACCATGTCTCTGGGTTAGGACTGAAAGTGCACAATTTTCTCTCTCATGACAGAATAATGCGAATCTTCTTTTATAATCAGGCATGCCTAGGGCAGGTGCTGCACACAAAGCATTTCTCAATTTTACAAAAGCTCCTACACTCTCATCATCCCACTCAACTGGGTCCTATGCCTTCTTTTTCGTCATTTGAATTAAAGGCTTTGCTAGCAGAGAAAACCCTAGTATCCATTGTCGACAATATCCTACTATTCCAAGGAACATTCTCACTTCTCTTTGAGTTACAGGCATTTGCATTCTTTTGATTAATTTTACTCTTTCAGAGGTTATCCTTCTTTTTCCCCTCTCAATTTGGTGTCCTAGATATTTAACTGCTGTTGTACAGAACTGTAGTTTTTCAGGTGAAACTTTATGCCCTTCTTCTGCCAAGTGATTTAATAGTGCAATGGAGTCGACAACACAGTCCTCTCTAGTGTTAGATGCCACCAGTAAATCATCTATATATTGTACTAAGACTGAGCTTCCTGGCATCACTAGTTTCTCTAGGCACTTTTTCAATATCTGATTAAAGATGGAAGGACTTTCCGTGTACCCCTGAGGAACACGATTCCATACATAGACTTTGTTCTCAAATTTAAATGAAAAAAGATACTGACTATCTGGGTGCAATGGTATTGAAAAGAATGCTTGGCATAAATCGATCACAGTAAACCATCCTGCACTCCAAGGAATCTGGTATAGAATTACTGCAGGATTTGGCACTATAGGACAACAAGGTTCCACAATCTTATTTATTTTTCGCAGATCTTGAACAATCCTATACTTTCCACTAGGTTTCTTCAGACCCATGATTGGTGAGTTACAAGGGCTACTCATTACTTCTTTTAGTATGCCTTGTTTTACCATTCTGTTAATTTCTTCAATGACTCCTGCCTTTACTTCTGCACTCATTTTGTACTGCCTGGTATTTGGGAAAATTGCACCTTCCTTTACAGTGATTTTAACTGGGTCTATTTTGGCCATAAGTCCTACTTCCTTTCCCGTAAAATCCCATACCATGGAATTTACTGCAGCTTTTAATTCTTCTGGCAATTCGTCTTTTGTTATCAAAGAGAACATCTCATCTACTTCTGTACCTTGTTTTGCAATCATAAATTTATATACATGGTCTTCATCCGGAGTCTGAATTGCAACACCATCCGGTGTGCAGAAAATTGTGCAGTTCATTTTACACAACAAATCTCGGCCCAATAAATTTACTGGACTGGAATCACACACTACAAACTGATGCATTTCTCTAACATTTCCAATTTTTACTTCCATTGGTTCGGTAAGAGGTGTTCTGATCTTTCGATTAGCTACACCCACAACTTGGATAGCTTCTCCAGAGAGAGGAAGGTCTGGGATGTCTGCTGTTCTCACAGTAGACCTGGTAGCACCAGTGTCCAAAAGGAAAGTAATATCATTACCTTTCACGTTTCCTTCGACATATGGACCTGACTGATCTACCGGTAAGGATGCGCCAAGTACGCACTCCTTCTCCCCTCTCCTAGGCACCGTCATTGACTATATGGACAAAAGTCGTCCTGTAAAAGAAATTGTGAAGTTACATAATCATTCTTACCACTTCCTCCTTGATATCCGACGTCTGTACCGTGCTTTGCTCTGCTTACATTACCCTGTATAGGTGCAGGTGGCAACTGACTCTGAGGATTTACACCCTGCTGTGAGTCATTCTGCGTCTGTGGATTTAAATTTTGATTTGGGCCATTATTATTTCGAATCTTTTTACATTCATCCTTCCAATGCCCCAATTTTCCGCATCCATGACAAGGAAATTTCTTTTTAGCCTCTTCTCTGCTCATTCGTCCTCTCAATTTACCACCATTCCCAGTGTCACCATTCATGCCAGAATCTTTTCCCTGATTATCACTTGGATTATCCAAATTAATTCCCTGTCGCTCAGCCATTTTCACCTGAGCCCACATCACCTTCTCTTGTAATTTCTTATGCCTATCCTCAATATCGTCTCCACAATATTTCGCATATTTCAGAATTTCATCAATCGGTTTCCCTTGCCAGCACAACATGTGCTGCTTAATCATCTGACAAATCTCTGGTTTTAATCCATAAACAAATCGGTAAACAAACTGACTCATGTTTTTATCTCCAATATCCTCAAATCCACTATACTGTCTGAATACCTGCAATAAACGTTCATAATAGGCATGTACCGATTCACTGGCTTCTTGAGTAGTTCTGTCTATTTTCACCCAATCTGTTTCTTTTGGTGGTATTTTCCCTTTCAGGTAAGTTATTACCTGCTGATACTTTTTCATTACATCACTTGATGGGGCACCTGTTTTTGGATCGCTAGGATACTCTTCACTTGGCCAATCGACTGTGATTTTACAATCTGTCCATAAATCGGCAGGTACCACTATGTCGAACAGACCATCCAAGTCTTTCAATAATACCTTTGACACTTTCACAAACCTCTCAACCTGCTTGTACCATTCAATTGGTTTTTCTCTCAACTTTGGAAAATCATTCGTAAATGACAAAATATCCTGTCTGCTCCATGGGACATGTACATATCCTCCTCCTGGAACTTCTCGCATCGGGTACATTTGATCTGCTTTCCCTGTTTCCTTCATTAAATATTCAGAAGTGGTTCTACTGTATCGTGCCTCTTCCTTTTTCTTTGTCCATCTAACTTTCCATTTATCTAGGTCTCCCCATTTCTGTAAAACTGTCATTAATTCCTTTACTTGTAATTTTCGACCAGAGGCATTCATGTTTTCTAAATCTTTGTCAGAAAAATCCGCTCTATAGGGTTTCTGTAATACTTTTGACTTCCCTATTTCAATTCCCATCTGTAAAGCCAAATCTGATAATTTTTCATGAAATATCTTTACATTTCTGGTGATACTCCTGCATACAAACAATAGTTCTTCCTCATCATAAGTATTTAGACGATCTACTCCTACATTTCCTGCTATCATTTCTTCTAACTCAACCTTTAATTTGTAAATGTCCATGATCTTTGGAGGTGAACTCTGTTTGTCTGATCCTTGTGCCCACCTTTCTAAGTCTTCTGGTGTAACTACTGTGGCACTTTTGGTTCCTGATGAGGTTACTATGTTTACATCTTTGAAGCAACCAGGTGTTATTCTTCTAAGAGTACTATTTATAGATCCTTGAATAGGTAAATCCATTAAGGATATCATAGATTCACAATCACTGATTTGATCATCAATTATTACAGGTTCAGGCTTTGGGATTTCTACAGGTGTGGGCATCGCCAATGGTTTCGGATAACTTACTTTGTCACCATATAAGGGAACCACAGGACCAATTGTTACAGGTATGGTCAGGGAATCAGGATGTGCATTCAACTGTGTTATCTTCTGTATCAATTCTGCTCTGTTTTTATCTATAGCTTCCCTTTCCTTATCCTGAAGTACCCTATTAACTGGGGGATTATGCAATATTTGCAGTACCAATGGTGTCTTTAACGGGGGTGCACTTGGGGTACATCCACTTGTCCCTTCCTGATATGGTGGCGGGTTCTTTAATATTTCTTCCATAAACTCATCTTCCGAATCCCCAAATCCTGTCACATGTTTTGTCTTCTCTGTGCATTTGCTCCCTGACGATTCTTCTGCCATTAATATTGGATATAAACCCTCTGTAAGCATCGCTCTTCTCCATTGTTTCATCTGACCGTCCTTTGACTCATTTTGGTATCTAGGAAAAAATCCCCGATAACCCCTACTACTCCTGGATCGGTCGCGTTCGAATGCCTTGGTTTCCCACTCTTCTAAGGCTTCGTATTGAGTTAATCTTGGTCTGGGTTCTAAGTCATTCATCCTCAATCTCAAATTTTGAAGAATTCTCCCATTGAAGGTGCCATTTTCTGGGAATGCTAATATTCCATCATTTTTGGTATATTCTATCCAATTTTCTAACCATACGCAAGTATGATAACCTCTCTCCATCATCATGAATGAAGCGGGCGTTTTAGCTGGTGGAATGATAATTCCTTCTCTAGTTTTGATGGGTTTATCCTTCTTAAAATAATTCTTAACCTTTTGTAGAAATGACATTTTTCTCTTTTCCCCGTACATTTTTGGTAAATCTCGGTGTATAAAATTATATTCTGCAAACCCTAGGAATCTCCTATCCGGACGAATTCCTATTAAAGTTGGATCACGTTTTAACATACAATCTCCACTTATCCACTAGAATTTCGACTTCTATGGTAACAACCAATCAGATTCCAGCTAACTTTTGTCTCTGAACCAATCCTAACGCGGCCTTTTTGTGACGTTTTCTGACGACCCCTCCTTTACAATCTGCGCTTCTCTGTCCCTCGCTGTTTCGACCAATCCCAGCGCGACACCTGTGACGTCAGTACTACTCCTGACTACTGACCCCTCCTTTACAAGAGTCGTTCCACGCCCGCTGTTTCAACCAATCGCAGCGCGGCGTTTGTGACGTCAGCTTCCTCTCCGTCAGCTGAACCTCCCTTTACAAAATCGTACGCACAACTGTATTTTCTCTACGCTTCTTATTAAAATTCAGTAACAACATAAAACATTCGCTATCGTGTCAGTTTCGCTAAATTGAAAAAGATAATTTCATCCACACTTAGCAAACCCTTTCCGTTTACTAAACATACACTACGAGTAAAACCCTTCTGTTTTACTCTTCACGTAAGCTTCAGAAATACCTGCTACTTCTTCAATGTTACCCTTTCTAGGTGATATAACATCAAATTTTTACCAGCATATTCCTTTTGCTATTACTCACACTCATAGAGTCCCTAACAAGTACGGATAGCCCTGCTTAACTTTTCAGTACTATTTCTGCCTGACAGATAACCTCACTGCAGTATGGCTTCCACTTACCATCCGCTATTCAATTTTCCCCGGGGAATTCTGGACAACATAAAACAAACTTTGAACAAACGGATGTTAGTTTAAAAAAATAAAACTCTCATTACCCAATTAACAAAGTACAACCATCCTCTGATAACCAGAAAACTGATGCAGCGGGTTACTAGCAACGAGCATTCATACACCAAATACTCACTTGGGCCCATACATTCATACTACGCTAGCAATTTCCGCTGGTAGGTCAGTTGTACTCTTTATCAAATCCCTGCTACCAATTACTTTTCTGATTGAAGATTAATGACTTAGGACCCTTTGATAATTGGGAAGTTTAAAATGAGTGACATTTATTACAATTCATAATCCTGAAATAATCACTGAGTCAGGAAGTTTTAAAATGTTTATCTAAAGATTTAGCAGAGTAAAGTACAGAATCACATGATACTTAATCGTATATCAAGGATGAAGCATAATAATCAATTATCGATCAATGACGGTCCCTCAGAAAGGAGAAGATAGAGACAGAAGCGCAACTAAGGGTTGCATTTATATTTACCTAAAGGTACGAGAACTAAACCCCTTGGCCAAGGAGTTTGAAAAGATGAGACCAGGAAGGATGAAGAGCAAAGACCCCCTCCAGGTTCAGGACAGGACCGGTGACCTTTCTATCAATGACGCCTGCGTCGTTCCCCTCTCTGATACTTCGCTTCTCCTCGAATTCTCCCGCGTCTTCCTTCTAATGGACTCCGCCGCCCCCACCTCAGGACCTCTCTGGACAGCGGTTCAGTCTGCAATCGATCAGCTTGTGTGTCTGGAGCTCGTGCGTCCTAATGCCAACGCCTGTTCTGACTAATTAGCTAATTCTATATCTATTATACCCTTCTACGCCCATGTACCTCCCCTTAATGTTGCAAAAATATGGGCCCACTACTTCTGATTGGACAGGGACAGGGGTTGATCCTCACACCATACCATTTTAGTTCAATTTCTTTAAGCCCATTGTCTTTAAACTACCGCCCATCACAATTAATACATTTGCTTTATTTCCCACCCGTTTCCCATTGATTCAGCAACAATTTTTATATACAATTGTATCGAGTGAAGGTACATCGAGGGTGAACTTGTGAACCAGGCTTCTCGACCTTGGAGGGCTTCCAAGTTGACTTCATCGTATTCTCTGGTCAGCCTTTCAGGGCGCATGTGCAGAATCAATGTCTCTCGAGGTGCAGTGCAACCAACCCAGGCCCATTTATGAACTAATAAAAAGTCAAAGAAGGAAATATTAAAATCACAATATAAATGGTTTCACTGTATACCCACTTTATCTACTCTATTCCCAATTATTTATAAATCTATCCCGCATTAATAGCGTTAGAATACCACAGTTTAATTGCAACATATGAGCAAGCTGTAGCGCGTGAAAATATTAAGCAGCCATTTTAATACACACTGCGCAGAAGCAAGGATTTCCCTCCAAGCAAAGAAAAGACGTCACACCACGTGATATGGTTGACACATGCGCAATAGGTTTCCCGCGCTTTAGCGGCCATTTTAGATTAGACAAGCGTTATTTGTTAGTTTAAACACATAGGCAAGCTTCACTCGTATAATGTTCATGGGTGCATTTTTTAGTATAGACATTCCAAAGTTTAATAAGTTAATACTGTGAGAAGATTGCTTTCGTTCAAGTCTCACTGTGAGTCCTTGCTCCATCAGTTAGAGGTGTCAAACTTAGGGTGGTCTTCCACCAAACGTTTTGCCTTACTCCTCCATATTTTTTCTTATCTTATTTGTGTTGGCCTTAGGACTTTGTGCACTTTACCACTGCTAACCAGTACTAAAGTGTATGTGCTCACTCCTTAATACATGGTAACATTGGGTTCTCCCCAAAAGGCATATATAATGTACTTATAAGTCCTCAGTAAAGTGTTACTGATGGAGCAAGGATTCGAGAAAATGAAACTTGCTCGGAGAAATCCTCCATTAACTTTTACTAATAGTTAAAACTGTAGATAAGACGAAACTAATATACACCAGACACCGACACATGGGGAGAGAAGCTTACGCATGCTTAAATTAATGAAAAATAAAAAGCAACGCGACTAAAACCCGCTTTAATTTGCGAAAACGCTTTGTGCAAGTGCAAATCTGAATTATGTAGAGATAACGTGACTAACTCGCTTTGAGAGGGAAAACCTTGCGCATGCGCAAGAAAAGCTAACACGTGGTCTTGAGGTACCGCGTGCCTGGTATCTGCTTGCTTGAATTTAAAAGAAAACTGCTGTTGTTAACGCTTTTGCCTAAGAGAGATAATAACAACATGGGATAGAGTAGAAGTGGGTGGTGAACAGTGAGAATCATATGTCTAAGAAAATAACATCTGTTTATGATTCCTTTATTAATAGTGTGCATTCGCGCCTGCTAAGAGCTTGACAGAAAACGAAAATGGCGATGGATGACCAAAAGTTGCGCATGCTCAGAGAGTCCATGGTGTGACCCGGTGACCGAAAGAGCTGAATGACTGCCAAGAATCAAGGACAGAAGACATGAGAAAAAGAAGACATGTATCATTCGTCTATGTAGTCTGTATTGAATAAATGATTGCAGATGGCAACAATATATGCATGGGAAGAGGACAATATGAATGAGCTAAAGAGGAAGGGCTAGCAAACAATAAATGTCTTAATAGAAATGAATATGTCAGTATTGTGTGATGAAAACTCCCCTACACCCGTCCAATCATATTCCGTATTTTAGTGAAATTTGCAACTCTTGAGGGTGGGACATGTAGAAATAAAGACTATAACTAGAGTAAGTTGAGTTAAGTTAGCAGATCGATCGTCATCGACGCTGAGAGAGAGACGAATATGCTGCATCGGGAGAGAGCATCTTAGAGAGAGAGAGAGAGAGAGAGGCGAGAGCAGACTGGGAAGATTCAGATCCGAAACGACAGCCTGATTAGATTCGAAGATTTGCGGAAGAAGATCAAGGAGGGAGAGAGTATAAGAGAGGGAATTGCCCTGGTGCGTCGGGTTTGTAGACGAGTCTAGTAAGTATTAGCCCTGTCCTGATCCTGTCCTTTAGTCTTTGTCTCCTGAGCCTAAATCAGGGGACCTCCACCATTCCTTTGGCCAGAGGGTTGGTTTTCCGGTCATCTCTTATTAGGTAAATGATATTCTATCTCAAATTTGCATATTTCTTTGCAAATGTACGTTAATATGTGTCTTTTGTCTCTACATCTATCCACTCTCATGCATTGATTTTTGTTGAATGAGGTTGTGTAATTGAATGTATTTTGCTAAATGAAATTTCTCTCTCTCCCATTGAAGAATGATGGAATTTACACTGTGAATCTGTAATGATGAGCGTTCAACTTTATGACTGAAAATTTAGATAAAGCTTATAAATCTTACTCAGAGTCTGTGGTCATTTTCCTAAGAGCTGTGAATTAGATTAAGAAGTTGTTAATATCACCATCAACTAACTCAACTAATGGTCCATCAACCAGAGGAAGAGTGGTGATTCGTGAAGATTAGTTAGGCATTGAAACGTCAATTTAACCTGATTTGTGGTTACAGGGACATAACTAATCAGAACTTAAGTGATTTATAAAAACTTGACCCCCCAGCGGAGCGTCCAGGGAGTGTGGATGAACATTTTTGGATGAAATGTATATGGGCCCATTGAAATATTCAGTTTTGTGAAATATTCAACCTTGGGGGCTTCCGCTGGATCAGTTTTTCTGGTAGCAGAGTTATGGTTATTATTGATTAGTTTGGTGATTATTAATGATTGATTATTGATTATTCATTTTAACTACATGTTTAACACTAAGGGTTAGTGTCGCGTCTTATGTTGTCTGGAAGTACAGGTACAGAGATACCTGGGAATCCCTGGAATGGAATTTAGAAGAGTGTGGTAAGGAAATCACACTGCAGAAGGTTACTCGTCTGTCGTCATAATACCTAAAAGCTACGGAGGGCTGTAGGTGTTATATTAGGGACTACATCGTTTAAGAGTCGAGTGTGAGTGATAGTGAAGGGTCCACCTGTGAAACTTTGGCCTTACCCAAAGGAGGAGTATCCCTAGAGGAGTAATAGGTCCTCCCCAAGCTTAAGTGAAGGGTAAACAGTGGTTTTTACTCGCAGTGTAAGGAAGTACTTTCTCTTTGAAGCAAGTGAATAAACTATCTTTGGCTTAGTGGGGCAGACAGAGTAGTGCTGTTTTTATGTTGTAACTAACAGAAAATGATAAAGAAAAACTAGAAAGAAATATTGTGGTATTACCTTGTGAAGGGAGGGTCAGTAGCAGGAGCCATACTGACGTCACAAAGAGCCCTGCTGGTATTGGCGGAGACAGCGGGCGTGTAACAAGTGCAGATTGTAAAGGGAGGGTCGGTAGTAGGAGTAATACTGACGTCACAAAGATCCGCGCTGGCATTGGTCAGACAAGTAGGTGTGTTGAAAGCTCTAATTGGCTGGTAGACAAGAGCTGCGCTGGTATTGGTTGAGGAATACGTAGTGGGCTCTGCTTGGACTATTGGTGTGAGACGCGCTGGTATAGGACGAGTGTTGGCAAACAGGATACGTGAAAAGGAGAATACGGAAGAGTCTCTAGTTTTAGCCTGCTGAAAATAATTAGTCACAGGGATCGGAGGAATGAAGCTGATTAATAAAATCAAAAATTTCTTTAAAAAAGATAAATATGTAGTAACCAGAGAAGGAATTCTTATGCCACCCCCTAATACGCCTGCTTCCTTTATGATGTTGGAACGAGGATATCATACTTGTGTCTGGTTGGAAAATGGGGAAGAGTATACAAAAGTTGATGGTGTTCTAGCTTTTCCTGAACATGGTACGTTTAATGTAAGGATTCTTCAGAATTTGAGAAATCGGATGAATTCATTAGAACCAAGTCCTAGATTAACACAGTATGAAGCTTTGTAGGAATGGGAAGTTGAGGCATTTGAACGAGAAAAATACAGAGGAGGTAGAAGAATAAATAGAGGGTTTTTACCTAGATATCCGTTTGAAACTCGAGGGGATCAGATGAAAAGATGGAGAAGAGCTGTAGTAACGGAAGGCTTGTATCCAGTGTTGATGGCTGAGGATCAAGTAGAGAGTAAGTGTAAAGAAAAAGTGAAACACATAGGTATGACAGGAACAGGATGTGAAGAATCTGATGATGAGTTATTAGAAGACCTTTTAGTTAAAAGACCTCCACCTTATCAAGAAAATGCCAGAGATACAACTCCAAGTGCACCACAAGTTTTATATGATCCAACAGTCACCCGAGTATTACAGGATAAAGAAAGGAATGCGTTGAATAAGACAAAAGAAGAGATAATTCAGAAAATAAATCAGTTAGGTTTGAATGCTGAAGCCTTGACAGTACCAGTAACAATTGGTCCTGTTATTCCATTGTATGGTGATAAACGAGATACCCCGAGATTACAAACAGTGACAGTTCCACAGAATAATGCTAGGAAAGAGGCAGAAATGTTAGAAGATCAAACTAGTGAATGTGATTCGAATATCTCGTTACTAGATCTCCCTAATCTTGAAACGGTGACTGAGACCTCGAAGAGAAGTACACCAGTAAATACAAGGAGAAAAGAACCGAATGTAACTCCAGTAGCAGGGAACTCTAAAGGATTTTCACCAGAAGACCTAGAAGAGTGGGCAAAAAGATTAGACAAGAAAAAACCCCAAACACCAAATATAGACGTAGGCAAGTTGAAAGTGGATTTAGAAGAAATGATTATTGGTACTATAAGCTCAGACAGATTAGGTTCATATGGAGATGATGAATTGTTGTTCTTGTGCAAAAGTATAACCTGGAGAGCAAAGAATCTTCATGAGAAGATAGTAGAAGTGGCTTCAGAATTTGGAATAGATGTAGAAAAGTCGAAAATATTACAAAAACCATATAGGGCAGAATTTACTGAGAAGGATTTAGAAAGTTTGAATGTGTCAGGAAGGAGATTACAGATAAAAGAATTAATGTATATTTTGAAGAAATGGGGAGATGCAGATCGATGGAGATATAGATGGACAAGGAAAAGGGATGAGGCAGCTACAAAGGAAACGTCTGCATTCCCATTAAGAGAAACAGAACAGGTTGAAAAGGTGTGTCCAATGAGAGAAGTTCCTGATGGTGGATATGTTCATGTTCCTTGGTCGAGACAGGATATTTTGTCTTTTACAAATGATTTCCCGAGATTGAGAGAAAAACCAATTGAATGGTACAAGCAGGTAGAAAGATTTGTGAAAGTTTCAAAGGTATTATTAAAGGGTTTGGACGGCCTGTTTGACATAGTGGTACCAACTGATTTGTGGACAGAATGTAAAATTACTATTGATTGGCCAACTGAAGAGTATCCTAGAGACGCAAGGACAGGTGCGCCTTCAGATGAAGTGATGAAAAAGTATCAACAGGTGATTACTTTCTTGAAAGGGAAAATTCCTCCAAAAGAAACAGATTGGGTTAAAATAGATAGAACAACTCAAGAACCAAAAGAGTCAGTACACGCGTACAACGAATGGCTGTTGCAAGTATTCAAGCAGTATGCTGGATTTGAAAATATTGGTGACAAGGATATGGGACATTTTGTGTATAGGTTTGTGTATGGATTGAGATCAGAAATTAGTCAGATGATTCAGAAGCATGTGCTTTGCTGGCAGAGCAAGCCCATTGATGATATCTTGAAGTATGCGAAGTATTGTAGTGATGATATTGATGCAAAACACAAGAAACTGAAGGAAAAGATGATGTGGGCACAAGTGAAGCTAGCAGAACACCAAGAGGCACATTCTGGTTCTCAAAATGACAAGCAGATGAGCGATCAGAATAGTCAAGGATCAAATGGAAATAAAGGAAAAGGACGAATGAGTAGAGAAGAAGCGAAAAATAAATTTCCTTGTCATACGTGCGGAAAGCATGGACATTGGAAGAATGAGTGTAGAAATGTTCAACAGAGTAATGGGGTAAATCAAAATCTAAATCCACAGATGCAGAATGAGGTGGTTGTGAACCAGCAGCAACAGCAACAGGTAGTTACTCCGCAATTACAGGTGCCACAAGCCCCTATGCCCAACCATGTGAACGCTCAAGTGCAGAGATACAGTGTGAACACCGGATTTCGTGTAGAGAGTGGTAAGAATACACAAACGGTTCAACGATATTGGATGCAAAGTAATGAGAGTGATTCAGATGCTTCTCATTGACGGTGCCTGAGGGGGGAGGAAGAATGCGTGCTTGGCACATCCTTGGCGGTAGATCAGTCAGGTCCATTTGTTGATGGAAAAGTGGAAGGTAATGACATCACTTTTCTAGTGGATACTGGTGCTACCCGTTCTACTGTGAGAGCAGCAGAAATTCCAAACTTACCCCTCTCGAGAGAAACTATCCAAGTTGTAGGATTTCTCAAATAAGCAAATAAAAACCACACTCACTAAACCAATTGAAGTGATTATTGGGAATTTCAAAGACATGCATCGGTTTGTGGTATGTGATTCAAGTCCAGTGAATTTGTTAGGGAGGGATTTGTTGTGCAAAATGAACTGCACCATCTATTGTACACCTGATGGTATTGCTTTCCAAACACCTGATGAAGATATTCCTTTCAAAATGATGCTAGCAAAACAAGGAACAGAAGTGGATGAGATGTTTTCACTTCTTACTGAAAATGGTTTACCTGATGAGCTGAAAAACACAGTGAAATCAGATGTGTGGGATTTTACAGGAAAGGAAGTTGGTCTGATGGCAAATGTAGACCCAATTAAAATAATGGTGAAGGAAGGTGCAATTTATCCGAACACACCCCAAAACAGAATGAGCCCTGAAGTAAAAGCCGGAGTTGCTCCAGTAATTGATCAAATGATTGAACAAGGTATTTTGAGAGAGATAATGGGCAGTCCTTGTAATTCGCCAATCATGGGGCTCAAAAAGCCTAGTGGCAAGATTTAAGGAAAATTAATAAGATAGTAGTACCCTGTTGTCCAGTAGTACCAAATCCAGCAGTGATCCTTTATCAGATACCTTGTGATGCACATTGGTACACGGTGATTGATTTGTTCCAAGCATTCTTTTCGATTCCGTTATACCAGGATAGCCAATATCTTTTTGCATTCCGGTTCGGAGACCGTGTTTTGGCATGGTGTCGGGTTCGTCAAGGGTACACAGAGAGTCCCTCAATTTTCAATCAGATCCTGAAAAAGTGTTTGGAAACATTGATTATGCCAGGAAATTCAGTTTTGGTTCAATACATTGATGACCTATTAGTGGCATCAAAGACACGAGAGGCCTGTGTCACTGACACAATTGCCTTAATGAACCATTTGGCAGAAGGTGGACACAAGGTGTCACCAGAAAAATGGCAGTTTTGCCAACAAGAAGTCCAATATTTGGGACACAAGATAGAAAAGGGAGTCAGGACAGTGACACCAGAGAGAATAAAAGTAATTCGACAAATGAGTCTACCTAAAACTAAGAAAGAAGTACGAATGTTTTTGGGAGTGATTGGATACTGTCGTCAGTGGATCAGTGGATTTTCATTGCTTTCAAAGCCTTTACTAAGATTGACACAAAAGGATGTGACAGACCCGATTGAATGGGATGATGAAAGTGAGGATGCATTCATAAAATTGAGAGATTGTTTGTGTCAAGCACCAGTGTTAAGGATGCCTGATTATACGAAAGAATTTGTTTTGTTCTGTTGTGAGAGAGAAGGATGTGCACTTTCAGTGTTGACACAAAGACATGGATTGTCACGGCGTCCAGTGGCATATTTTTCTGCCACTCTGGATCCAGTGGCTGCGGCATTGCCTGGCTGCTTAAAAGCAGTAGCTGCTACCTGTGTGAGTCTGGAGCAGAGTGAATCCATTGTAATGGGACATCCCCTAAAGGTGTATGTGCCACATTCAGTTGAGATCCTTTTAACAAGGACTCATACTCAGCACTTGACCCCTAGTCGGCTGACTAAATATGAAAGGGTGATCCTGGGTGCTGAAAATGTAAGTGTGATAAGATGCACCACAGTAAATCCAGCAACCTTGCTGCTGGTTCCATACTGTGAAGAAATAAAAGAGGAGGCTGATCATGATGGCTTGGATGTGACAGAAATGTGTACAAAGCACAGACCGGACATCTTTGATGTCCCATTGGAAGAATCAGACTATGTATTGCTTGTTGATGGGTCATGCTTGCGAAAACAAAATGGAGAACTGAGTTCTGCCTATGCTGTATGTACTGTATCTGCTATTCTATAAGCATCCTGTCTAAGAGGAGTCAAGTCTGCACAAATAGCTGAATTGATAGCTTTAACAAAAGCATGCATAATTGGGAAAAAATTGAGAGTAACCATATTCACGGATAGTCAATATGGTTTTGGGGTTGTGCATGACTTTGGCCAATTATGGATGCAAAGGGGATTTCTGACTTCTTCAGGTTCTCCTATCAGGAATAGTAAAAATGTCAAAGAACTATTGGAAGCATTACAATTGCCAAAAGAAATTGGAGTGGTCAAATGTGCCGCACATAAGTCAGGAAATGATTATGTGACACAAGGCAACAAATATGCTGACCAAGTTGCACAATTTTGTGCTCGAAATACAATGTCTTTAAACAGAGGGTTGGAAAAAGAAGTTACCAATTGCTAACTAATGTTTTTCTCTGCTTTTGAAACATGGGATGAAGTTAGACAGTTACAGGATGAGGCAGATGTAAAAGAAAAAGAATTCTGGATCAACACAGGTTGCACAAGAAGAGCAGTTGATGAAGTATGGGTGTGTCCAGATGGTAGACCGATAATGCCAGACAGTTTACTATCACAAATGGCAAGAGTATATCATGGAGCTACACACATTGGGAGGGATGCCATGATTAGACACTTCAGGCAGACATGGTACAATCCCAAGTTTAGGCTCATTGCAGAGAGTCTCTGCCAGCGATGCTTGACATGTCAACAGCAGAACCCAGCTAGAAAAACGTTTGTCAGTTGGGGAAATATCAGAAAGGCAGAGGGACCATTTACAAGACTGCAACTTGACTTCATAGAGCTGCCGCCATGCAATGGTCTGAAGTACGTCCTTATCATTGTGTGTCTGTATTCTCGTTGGGTGGAAGCTTATCCCACGAGAAGGAATGACAGTCTCACAGTTGCCAAACTACTGTTGAGAGAACTCATTCCCAGATTCGGATTTCCAGTCACTTTGGAATCAGATAGAGGACCTCATTTTAACAATTAGATAATTTGATTAACTTGTACAGCTTTCAAAGTTGAGCAGAAACTACATTGTGCCTATCGACCAGAAGCATCTGGAGTGGTTGAGCAGCTCAATGGCACAATAAAATATAGGTTAGGGAAGGTGTGTGCATCCACTTCACTGAAATGGCCTGATGCTTTGCCCCTTGTATTGATGAGCCTTAGAAGCATCCCTGACAGAAGGATGGGCTTGAGTCCTCATGAAATTCTCATCGGAAGAGCAATGAGACAAGCATTTGTACCTGGAAACAAACTGATGAATATAACTGATGATCTACTGTTGGACTATTGTAAAGGAATAACTGATCTGGTACGTTCTGTGTCTCACCAGGTTGGAGAAGATGCAACTGCAGCACAGCCGAATCAAGCTCATGATTTGTGTCCAGGAGACTGGGTTGTGGTAAAGAAGCACATGAGAAAATCGTGTTTAGAACCCTGGTGGAAAGGACCTCATCAAGTTATATTGGTCACGACGACAGCAGTGAAGTGTGCTGGCTTGCCAAACTGGATCCATGCCAGTCATACCAAAAGAGTCCCAAGTCCACCTGAACGACAAGAGCAGCAACTGGTAGAACAAAGAGAAGAACCAGAAGCTGAAAGTTGTGAAGTCGAAGAAAACAGAGAAACAGACTCTGAAGAACGCATTGATCATGAACAACCAAGTACAAGTCAAGTAGGGTGGGCACCAGTTACTGGGTCTCAAGAGGCTGTTGAAGAGGCAGAGGAAGAGCAAGAAATTGACAGACCAGAACAAATTGAAACAGAAGATCCAGATCAAGCTCAATCAGAAGAAGAAAAAGAAAAACTGACAGGTTCAGAACAAATTCAGTCAACAGAAGAATCTACTACAGCAAATTCAGATCAAGCTCAATTAGAATTAGAAAAGGAAGGATTTAAAGATCAAGAACAAATTCAATCAACAGAAAGAGAAAGATCAGAAATTCCAGAACAAGCTCAGTTAAAAGAAAGAGGAAACAAAAGAACGTTAGAAATTGGCGAAGAAGGTGAAAAGGCAGTACAAATAAAGAGGATCAGAAAAGGTGATCACTGGCCAAGTGGAGTAAAAGGACTGAGATATGTTTTGAGAAGAAAAACAGGGAAAGAACTAGAACAAGTAAATGAAATATCAAGTCAAACTGAACAAGAACATCCAAGAAGAAAATCTTTATGAAAATCAAAAAGAGTGAGAGTTCCGAGCAGAAAATATAAGGCTCCTGAATGGACATATATCATCCTCGAGGATTTTGAGAATCTTGATCTGAATGAAGAACAAGAAGGTGTTGCTATTGAAGGAATTGATGAAAGCAAATTGAGACCACCTTAAAGGGAAAAAGACTTTGACACAAAGGGTGGAAATTGACAAATAAATAAAGAAAAGAATCAAAGAAACCAAAGAAGAAAAAGAAAATAAAGACAAAGGGGAACAAAGAACACAAAGACAGAAAGCTCTTGAAGTGTGGGATCACACAAAGATTTTATATTTTTCATTTTGTTTTTAGAACATTTAGAATTTAGAAGAAATAATTTAGATATTGGTCAATCTTAGAACACTAAAAATGGCAGAAACGAAAGTGACTGAACATTCGAAATCTAGTTTAAAACGAAGATGTGTTAAATATTGTTTGTGCAGTGTTTTAATACTAATGTTAATGTGGTTGTTGCTAACTGTTGTGATACATATTCTGATGGTAAATAATAACAGAAATAACACTAATACAAGTGATCGAGTGAATGCAGTTACTAAAAGAACAACTACCACAAATTTAGAGCAAATGGATGAGAGCATGTATCATCATGACAAGTCAAATAGTGATTCGTCATTAAATGTATTTACTAAACTTTTTTACAAATACGTAGATACAATGGATGTGAGTGATTGTTATGTTTGCATGAAATTACCTTCGTCTATCTCGGAGGGGGTGACATATCACCATCTTCCTTTAACATATGGTGTGTCATGTAGTGTTGTGTCCAGTTTCCTCTATGTAACAGGCAAATTGCAGTATTATTATTCGAATATGGATTTAGTATTTTCAGAAATCCCTATGCGAAGAAACCTGAACCCAGTGCTTAGTGGTAAAGATGCAGAATTCATGGGTGAGTTCTTCTTAACAACAAACCCAATAGACATAACATATGCTCATAAGAATAATCTAACATGCATTTTGCGTGATGAAGAAAAAGATTTTCTAAATTTAGTAGAGGAAAGAAGGCAGGATTTCCAAAAGAAGGCTGTTGAACAGAAGTCACATGTACCTCCATGGGCTAATAAGGAAGGGGACTATAAGAAATGCGAGACTAATGCTGCAATGTCCCTAGATTTGTCAAAATTGGGAAAATTCTGTCTGCATAGACTAAAAACTGACTATAACAACATTTTCATTGGTTCTAGTGAATGTGAACATACCTTCCTAATAATGGGGGATTGGGACTAAAAGGTGGAACTGATACTGTTTTTCCAGGGATTTATTATGTGTGTGGTAAAAATGCCTATTATAGGTTGCCCACGCGATGGTATGGTAGTTGTTATGTTGGAATAGTATTTCCAAAGGTATATCACATTACTAAGAACAATGAAATGGATGTAGTAAGTCAAGGACTAAAACGAACTAAAAGAACAAGCTTTTCAGAAATAGTAGGTGATATATTTGGTGCACTGATACCGACAGTTGGAGTCATACTGAATTCACATAAAATACGAAAGTTGTCAACGATAGATGATCGTCTATCGACAGATACTGCTGGGGGATTCTTAATGGTTAATACCGAAATGGTTGCAATTAGATCTATGGTTTTGCAAAATCGACTTGCACTTGATATATTATTGGCAAAAGAGGGCGGAGTATGTGGCATGCTGAAAGTCCAACATTGCTGTACATATATTCCTGACAAAAGTAAAGGTATTGAGGGATATATTAAGAATATTACAAAGATTCATGAAGATTTGACCAACTAGAGGTTGACGGTGTCTGGGAAAGACTTAGTAAAAGTATTTCTGCTATAGGTAGTTGGTTTTCCAATTAAGGGACTAATCTAATACCTATCATTTCAATAGCAATAATAGCTCTGATAATAATGATGACATATAAATGTTGCAAGAGTAAAACAAGAGAAAGAATGTTAGCAGAAATAATGAATAAGAGAATGGGAAGAAAGAGAAAAAGGGAAGAGATAGAGTTACAGGCAATGAAAGGAAGTTTATATGATAAGATGAAAGAATTAGACGTGAAAAAGAAAAATGAAAAATTAGTAGAAAGAGAGGAAGAAAATGAAATTAGATGAATGAAGTTGGCACTTGATAATGATGGGTATTTTATGATGGCTCAAAAATGCCATCAGAGGGGGGATTGATGGAGCAAGGATTCGAGAAAATGAAACTTGCTCGGAGAAATCCTCCATTAACTTTTACTAAGTGTTAAAACTGTAGATAAGACAAAACTAATATACACCAGACACCGACACATGGGGAGAGAACCTTACGCATGCTTAAATTAATGAAAAATAAAAAGCAACGTGACAAAAACCCGCTTTAATTTGCGAAAACGATTTGCACATGTGCAAATCTCAATTACGTAGAGATAACATGACTAACTCGCTTTGAGAGGGCAAACCTCGCACATGCGCAAGAAAAGCTAACATGTGGTCTTGAGGTACCGCATGCCTTGCATCTGCTTGCTTGAATTTAAAAGAAAACTGCTGTTGTTAACGCTTTTGCCTAAGAGAGATAATAACAACATGGGATAGAGTAGAAGTGGGTGGTGAACAGTGAGAATCATATGTCTAAGAAAATAACATCTGTTTATGATTCCTTTAATAATAGTGTGCATTTGGGCCTGCTAAGAGCTTGACAGAAAAAGAAAATGGCGATGGATGACCAAAAGTTGCGCATGCTCAGAGAGTCCATGGTGTGACTTGGTGACCGAAACAGCTGAATGACTGCCAAGAATCAAGGACAGAAGACATGCTATAAAGAAGACATGTATCATTCGTCTATGTAGTCTGTATTGAATAAATTATTGCAGATGGCAACAATATATGCATGGGAAGAGGACAATATGAATGAGCTAAAGGGGAAGGGCTAGCAAACAATAAATGTCTTAATAGAAATGAATGGGGAACATCCTTAACAACGACTCCGGAACAACGAGTTCCGGAGTCACGCCAGCCTAACAACGACTTGCAAGAACAACGACTTAGCCTGAACCACACATGTGCGTGGTTCAGGCTAAGATGGTCTAGTGTTCCGGATGGAATCCCGAGGAGCGTCGGAGGAACAGGAGAGGTAAGAGGGGTTCGGGGTATATTTTAAAGGGTAGGGTATTCGTGTTAGTTTTTAGGGGTAAGGGGGCTTCGTATAATTTTTAAGGGGTTGGGGGAGATCGTGATCGTTTTTAGGGAGTGGGAGGGGTTTGTGTTAGTTAAAAGGGGGCGGGAGGGGTTTGAGTTCGCTTTAAGGGGTGGGGGGCTCGTATTAGTTTATAGGGGTTGGGGTTTCGTGATCGGCTTTAGGGGGTAGGAGGGGTTTGTGTAAGTTTTAAGGGTGTGAGAGGGGTAGGAGTTAGTTTTCAGGGGTGGGAGGGTTAGTGTTAGTTAATAGGAGGTGGGGAGTTCATCTAAGTTTTTAGGGGGTGGGAGGTGGGGGGGTACGGGATAGATTTTAGGGAGTGGTAGGGGTTTGGAATTGAATTAAGGGAGGGTTTTACCATGCATTCCTTTATCACAAAAATTTGTGGTAAATTAATGCGTGGTAAAAGAAATTGTTGTTGAGACGCGGTCGTGGTACAGACCGCGTGGTTTAGGGAGTCGTTGTTGAGGAACTCGTTGTTCCAACATACAACCGAAATTAATATGTCAGTATGGTGTGATGAAAACTCCCCTACTCCCGTCCAATCATATTCCGTATTTTAGTGAGATTTGCAACTCTTGAGGGTAGGACATGTAGAAATAAAGACTATAACTAGAGTAAGTTGAGTTAAGTTAGCAGATCGATCGTCATCGACGCTGAGAGAGAGAGAGACGAATATGCTGCATCGGGAGAGAGCATCTTAGAGAGAGAGAGAGAGGCGAGAGCAGACTGGGAAGATTCAGATCCGAAACAACAGCCTGATTAGATTCGAAGATTTGCGGAAGAAGATCGAGGAGGGAGAGAGTATAAGAGAGGGAATCGCCCTGGTGCGTCGGGTTTGTAGAAGAGTCTAGTAAGTATTAGCCCTGTCCTGAACCTGTCCTTTAGTCTTTGTCTCCTGATCCTAAGTCAGGGGACCTCCACCATTCCTTTGGCCAGAGAGTTGGTTTTCCAGTCATCTCTTATTAGGTAAATGATATTCTATCTCAAATTTGCATATTTCTTTGCAAATGTACGTTAATATGTGTCTTTTGTCTCTACATCTATCCACTCTTATGCATTGATTTTTGTTGAATGAGATTGTGTAATTGAATGTATTTTGCTAAATTAAATTTCTCTCTCTCCCATTGAAGAATGATGGAATTTGCACTGTGAATCTGTAATGATGAGCGTTGAACTTTATGACTGAAAATTTAGATAAAGCTTATAAATCTTACTCAGAGTCTGTGGTCATTTCACTAAGAGCTGTGAATTAGATTAAGAAGTTGTTAATATCACCATCAACTAACTCAACTAATGGTCCATCGACCAGAGGAAGAGTGTTGATTCGTGAAGATTAGTTAGGCATTGAAATGTCAATTTAACCTGATTTGTGGTCACAGGGACATAACTAATCAGAACTTAAGTGATTTATAAAAACTTGACCCCCCCAGCGGAGCGTCCAGGGAGTGTGGATGAACAGTTTTGGATGAAATGTATATGGGCACATTGAAATATTCAGTTTTGTGAAATATTCAACCTTGGGGGCTTCCGCTGGATCAGTACTACCCACACCCAGGGCCTGTAGATTAAATGCTACTAGTGGGCCTGTAGCATTGATTGTGCCACCCACTTGATTAGCCTTGCAAACCTGTCTCAGGCCTTCCATTGCAACCTGGTTGTGCAGTTTTAAACTGCAACCTGGCAAAGTCAACCCTTTGCCAGGCCTAATGTTCTTTTTTAATACATGTAAGTCAACCCTACGGTAGGCTCTAAACAGCCCACAGGGCAGGGTGCAATGTATTTAAAAAGTAGGATGTGTGCTTGTAAGTTTTGCATGTCCTGATAGTGAAAAATTCTTACATTTATTTTTCACTATTGCAAGTCCCAACTCTCACATAGGATAACATTGGGTTGCCTTATTACATTTAATAAAGTTAACTCCCAAAAGGGAACAGGCAAACAGCATGTTTGGTGTCTTCCGAATTGTAATGAGACATCCTATTTTATGGTAAAGTCGTTTTTCGAATTACAATTTAGAAAATGCCGCTTTTAGAAAGTTGGAACTTTCCTGCCTTAGCCACTTAGTTCCTGCAGCCTGTCTCTGACTCACATTACTAGGTGTAGTTGGAAGTTGGTCTTTGTGTATTACTCCCAGAAGCCACACACAATAGAGAGCTTTGGTGGGCCTGTAGAGGCCATCACTGGCTGTGCACAGTCCCACTTACACATGAATAGGCTGTTTCCTGTCTTTACGCAAAGGGCTGCACACCTCCTTGTAGTTAGTCTGGAGCCAGGACTAGGGGAGGCAAGAAATCTGTGCACTAAGGGAAACCTCTAAAAGATTCTCCCCCTTCAAAGAAGACATCAGTATAAATATTGGACCACAGACACCAACTCTTCAGCACACTTCTGGACCTGTGGAAGACTCTGCTAGGAAGCAAAACTGCTGTGCTGTAGTATGGATTGCCACTCAGCTAGACTGCTGCCCTGAAGAACTGCTGCCCCGCTGTGTTGACCTGCTGACCTGCTGCCCTCTTGCTTGGATAAGAATGACTGGACCTGCAACCTGTACCCAGGACTAACAGAGTGACTCCAAGGGCTAGTCTCTTTTAAGCAGTACCTGGACTCTGCAACTCTGAGTCCTACCCTGCCAAGTGGTGCCAGCCCAGTCCTGGGCCCTTGGAAGTGGGCCGGAAGGTGCTCTGCTAGCCCATCTGTGGACCCAGAAGACCCTGTGCATCCCTCCTGCTGCGTGGTGCAACTCTGAGCAGAACCAATACATCTCCTCTGCTGCATGGCTTTTCCCGGCACCAGGAGTTTGCATCACCCTTACAACCCCAGCCCCATCAGAACTGTCACTGCGCAATGCATCCTTGACACAGGACATGGCATCTCAGGCCCCTCATCAATGGCCTCCTCGACAACATCGCAGGACTCCACATTACAAGCACCACAGCTTCTTCAGAACAAGCCGGTGTGTGGCGCATTCTCGATGCAGGACTTTGCATTACAAGCCTCCTTGTCGATGGCCTCCTTGATGACGATATAGGACCTCCCATCACAGCTCCTTGCAACCAACGCTGTGCGATGCATCTCAGACCAGGACCTCGCATTGCCTTGGCTACACAATATATTTTTGATGCAGGACCTCGCAATGCTCTGCAACAACGATTTAAGGTACTCTTGTTCAGTGGGCCTAACTGGGTCACTGTAGTCGGCCCACGCTCCATTGTGGTTGTCCGAAGCGATCTAATAAACACAGTTGGCACTTTGTGCTTTTTTGACCTATATTCACTAAAACTTGTAAACTTACATATCTCTGGTTCTACTGATTGCATTTTTGTTGTCTTGGTCTGGATTTATTTATGGAAATGTACTCTATTTTTCTAATCTGGTGTGGGATTCTTCCTGTGTTGTGTTTTTGCATTATGACTGTTTTAAGAGTTGCACAAATACTTTACACATTGACTCTAAGTTAAGCCTGACTGCACTGTGCCAAGCTAATGGCTTGAGCACAGGTTAATTTGGGGTTTGCTTGTAACTTCGCACTGACAAAGATTATGGTTGCTGCTTGAGTAGGGTTTCCATCCCCCCAAAAAGTAAACCAATTTTTTACAATTCCAATTTGAATACCAATTAGCACATATTTAGGCCATTACTCAAACTCATTATACATATTGTAATGTGTGCAATACAATACATGTAAGAGTATGTAAAATTACTTACAGGAGTACTACTTTATGTTCTCCAAAATGCTTTTGTGAATGTTGCACTACTGAATATCCAGGATAAAAGTATCATGATACACAGTGGCATAGCTGGGGGGTCCACCCCGGGCAGCTCGTTTTTAAGGGTGGTGCGGGGGCACTTCACTTGCACCCCTCCCGCTCTTACCTTCGGTCACTGGGTGGCAAACTACGGGACCGTCCGGGTGGCAAAAGTGCTAGCTACACAACTGATGATACAAGAATATTGTGGATAAAAAAATTGAAGACCAAAATATCAAAAGATAAGTCCATACAGAGTAAGTATAGATTTACGATTCATAACTCCACATCTGCATACCTTGAAGACATATTTATTGTCAAGGGACATATATGTTGAGTTAGGTTTAGAAAATCTACACTTACCTTTTGATATTTAGTCTTCAGTATTTGTCCTGTATATTCTTATACCATGATATTCCATCTTTAATATTCAGGGGCACCATTTTGTGAATAGGCCACTTTATGGTTATAATATTAGGAGGATGTATTCGATGATTGGGGGCCAGATGTACAAAGCATTTTACCAGTCGCAAACGGCCCCCCAGGCCATTTGTGACAGGAAAAATGCATTTTGCCATGTACAGAAGGCTAATGTGACTCGGTAACTGATTACCAAATCGCATTTTTCGATTCGGTATTAGGAAGGGGCGTGTTTAGGGCGTCCCTTCCTAATACCAAATAGCACAGGTATATATGAATGTTTTGCGTCCAGAATACGGTTGCAAAACATTCATAATTTACCGACTCTGCAGAGGAGGTGGTAACACATTTGCAAACAGGAAGGGGTCCCTAAGAAACCCCTTCCCATTTGTGAATGTGGGTGAAAATTTTTTTTAAGAGCAGGCAGTGGTCACATAGACCACTGCCTACTCTTAAAGATTGAAAAGTAAACTTTTCAGTTTTATTTTTTTAATGCAGCCTGTTTTTCTAGAAGGAAAACAGGCTGCATTACAAAAAAAAATTGCTTTATTTAAAAATCAATCACAGACATGGTGGTCTGCTGACTCCAGCAGGCCACCATCCCTGTGAGTGCAGCCATTATCAATGGGTCGCACATTGTAACCTGCCTTATGAATATTGATGAGGTCGGTCCATTTGCGACCCATTTGGGAATCGCTAAATGTGTCCCAGACACATTAGTACATTTGATTTTGCTAGTCTCTAATTGCGAATCGCAAAAAATCGCAATTAGAGACTCGCAAAATAAAATGCTCGTGCATCTGGCCCTAATTTTCTTGTGCTAGTAGAAACATTTCTGATGGTGAGAAAACAATCTCTGTATGTTGTATTTCTGGATCTAAAGTTTACTTCTAATAACATCCCACAGCAACTACTATTCAAGACTCCTTGAAATCCATTTTCTGTCTGTCTGGTGTCCTAATTCGCCTCCACAAGTGTAACTTTCCTGTAGTATGGCGGGGGTCAAAGCAGGCAGCGATGGAAAGCCATTAAATATTTTCCTATACGCCAGTGTATTTTTCACAAGAGATTTCAGATGGTTTAAAAAGAATTTTTTTTATAATGTTCATAACTTAACTTCAAATGTAGTCTGTTGCAACATGTTCAGGCAGAAATTAGATTCATAGCTTCCTTTCCCCCATGAAGTAGATAGGGCGTAATTGAACAATTAACCTCTTGTGCAATTTATTTGACTGTTTGACTGGCTTGCATCGATGTTGCAGACTGGAGTCTGATCCTGTATTTTCATCGCATAGGATTTTCGGTCACTTTTTCAATGCACAGGACCCTTGTTTGGGTGAATGCAGACTCCCAATGGTGTTGGTTTTTCAGATAAGACACTGAAGTTGCTGAGCATCTTTTATTACATTGTCCAAGAATACATCATCAATGAATAAGAGATACCTCTCCTCTAATGAAGACCAAAAATAAGACATTTACCCTCATTATGAGTGGGTCAATGTTTTTTGACCCCATCCGGTTTCCCTGTTTGAGCAGAGTTAAGAAGTTATGCAAATGTTAGCATACCAGGCCAGTCAGTCAAAAGTACTTTATTCGGCATATACATAGCCATAAAAGACACATAAAAACATAAACAACTATAAGAAAAAGGACTGATAAAAAATACAAAAGATTCGATTTATCGAATAGCAGCAACCCCCACGCTGCAAGAAACCTATGCCATTCTGCAAATAAAATATATAATCTGGCAGCCAATACCTACTCTAAGAAGGGATAGTACATCCTCTTACCCCTCCATAGATCTCCTCGCTCTTACACCAGCTTTTAAGAAGGCACATACCCTTTGACACACTTCGTAAGCATTTAACAAAAGAAGGTGAAATAGTGCATCCTTACTCTTCCTAAAGTCTAAGTATGGTAAAAGCAGTTTTAAAAAAGCTTAAAAATAGAATCTCAAAAAAGGTACAAAAAACCCATAATATGCATAAAGAATTGCTCTGATCTCTGGTCTGAGATCAGCTTTGCCCCAGCAGCTCTGCTGTGCCTTGCCTCGCCGCTGACTCCGTTTCGCCTTCCCTGCCTGGGATTCGAGGGTGCTGCGGTCCGCTCCTTGCTGTGCCCGTTCCAGCCTGCCAGCTTGTTCCAGCCTGGTCAGTGCCCCTCGCTGCGTCCTGCGCTGTTGTTTGCCTCTTTTTGCTTACTGTAATTGTACTGCTCATATTTTTTAACTGTTTAACTTCTGTGCCCTGTGCCTAGTTGTTTGCCTCTTTTTTTTCTCACTGTAATTCTAATGCTCATTTCGTTTTGACTGTTTTCACTTCTGTACCCTGTGCCTAGCTTTCGTTCTGTCCCTGCGTGCCTGGCTCTCTCCCCGCCGCTGCTGCCCCTGCGGCCCCTCCCCCTGCCAACGCCCCTTCCTGCCTCCCATTTGCTCGTCCCTCCCCTACTTAATGGTGGCCGCTGCGCGACAGTGCAGCGGGCGCACCGCTCGCGTGCCAAAGGCAAGCCCGTCTGAGGCCCTCCACGACCCAACCGCGGCAAGCGCCAGGAACCATGGATCTCCGACCATCCACTGCTACGACTCAGCTGCCCTCCTTTCACTCAACCCCGGAAGGAACAACCTCTGCCAGCAGTCCACACTGAACACAACCCTTAGCCAGTTCTCCTGCTGCCACTGCCACCAGACCTTCACCACCGTCCCCACCACCAACACCGCCGATGCCCTGAGGTGCATACTCCTCAACGTGCGCTACCTGCACAGACGCGTCATAGAGTTCAGGAACCTCCTAGACACCCTCTCACGAGATGTCGCCTTCTTTACAGAAACCTGGACCAACGCCTCCTCCACCCCCGACATCGCCATCGCCATCCCGGACGGATACAAGATCCAGAGGAAGGACCACCCCAACCCCCCGGGAGGAGGAATCACCATGGCACACAAAAAGTCCCTCAGCATCTCCACCTCGAGCGATGCCTTCCCGCTGCTGAACACCTGCATTTCCAGGTCCAGACCAGCCCCAACTCCATATTCCGCGGCACCCTCATCTACAGACCAGCCGGCCCCCGGGCCCTCTTTGCCAATACCATCACCGACCTCATCGCACCCCATGCCATCGCCTCCATGGACTACATACTCATGGGAGACCTGAACTTCCACCTCGACGACCCCAGCGACCCCAACTCCACCACCCTCCTGGATAACCTCGCCAACATCGGACTTAAACAACTCATCACCACACACACCCACAAGGCAGGACACACCCTCAACCCCATCTTCGCAGGAGGAAACAACATCCACTTCAGCCACACCACGCAACCCCCATGGACTGACCATCACTGCATACACTTCCTCGTCGACAAACCCAAGCCTCCCAAATCAGCTTCATGCCCTCCGCGAAGGAACTGGAGCAGAGTCACCGAGGAGCAGCTCAACTCCACACTCAACCGCGACACCCCCACCGCCACAACCGACCAAACACCTGACTCCTCCACCTCTGGCAATGCCAGCCAGCCTACCATCTCCTCCTGGACATGGGTCACGACCGAGGAGACCACAGTAACCTTGAAAGGCATCCACTCGGGGGGGCCCCCACCGACCCCTGCCCACCACACATCGACCACAGAGCGGCCATCGCAAAACAAAGGGTCCCCAGGGTTTATGCCATTAGAATCGCATTGTATGTATAGAGAAGTGCTGGCACACAAGCTTTCCTGATTTTTGGGATATCTCTGGTGACTGTAACCAAAGCCGAACACAAGTTGTTAATGTAGACCACAAAGAGCTGTTGGGTCAGAATACAGCCCTAGCGCATCCCCCAAGCAGGCAGGAATGAGTCTGATAACTATCCAGCTTTGCAAAACTGAACCCTGACAGTGAGATTCTCATGAAGGGAATATAAAAAGTTAACTAGCTCCACCTGCAACCCCAGATCCAGCAACATCAGCCAGAGTTTAGTCCTGTTGTCACAGTCAAAGGCAGTTGACAGCCCCATAAACTCCAGGTAGAGTGGACAGCATTTGGCGATGGTGTAATGGCCAATTATCAGATTCAAATTTAGGCACTGTTCAACTGTACCTAGGCCCTTATAGAAACCGAATTGGTATGGGCATAAGACGATTTTGCCATTCGCCCTGGACTTAAGCACATTGAAGATCACCCTCCCAATGATTTTCCCTGAGCTGTCAATTGAGGAGATGTGGCGGTAGCACTTGGGTGAATTACGATCCCCTTTCTTAAAAATCGACACAATAGTAGAAAAAGACCAGGATTCGGGAATCTACCTAACCAGCGTGTTATTAAAGGTGTTCATTAACGGGGGCCCCCAAGGCTCAATGTTACACTTAATCAAGTCCATAGGGACTCCATCTGGACCTGGGGCTTTACCACTGGGACTTTGTCTTATTGCCAAGATTACTTCCTCCAAGGTGATATGCAAAGTCAGTGATGAAGATAATGATGAAGACAGATTTTTTAAAGCACTCAGATGCTCCTGGGAGTGTCCCACCGTTAGTCCATCAGTAAGTAGAAGATTACAGAGTGAATAGCCAAGTATTTAACCCTTTCCTAAAAGCAAGTTCGGAACTTTCATGCTTCATGTGCAGCGAAAGAGAATTCCATGCAGACTGACCTAAGAAAGTAAAAGAGCGTCCGCCAATCCTTGTCATCCTCACTCTCGGCACTCAAGCAAAAGCCAAACGCGAGGCCCGGAGGCTCCTGGCAAGATTGTAAAAATGAATACGGGAACCCAGGTAACATGCACCAATATTGTGCAAAGCATGAAAAATCAACACCAGTGTTTTAAACAAAAAATTCTCTTCCTTACTGGTAACCGGTGCAAGGAAGAAAGATGCCTAGAAATCCTAGTTCTCCTATGCAAATTCAGTAGAAGTCGTGCCACGGCGTTTTGGACCTTTTGAAGTCTATGGATGTTGCACTCTGGAAGACCGAGATATAAGGCATTAGAATAGTCCAGGCGAGATGTTATCAGAGACTAGATAACTGTTTTCCCTTACAGAAAGGACAGAAAGAACAAAAGCTTTATCAGAGCCCGCAGGATACCAAAACACATACCAGTCACAGCACTGATCTAGGGTTGGAAAGATAAGCAATTGTCAAACTTAACTCCGAAATTCCTGGCTGTGTCCGTACAAGATGCAGGCGGAACAGAGCCATTTGGCCAACCTGCCGACCAGTTGGTAGGTGCCTTAATGCCAAAAGGGAGTGTTTCAGTTTTGCCGGTATTACAGTGAGTCAGTTTGTCTGGCTCTTAGTTGCCCCCTAAGGCTCCCATCATCATCAAGATGAGAAATACTCTTAAAATGAGAGATCCATTGGGGTCCAGAGACATTGCAACAAAGGAGGGGGTTAGATGGAGCATCTCTGGATTTAAACCTATTCATCAGCTCCCATAAATTCTTAGGGGCCGATTACGATCTCTTTAGGAAACTCTTCCGACTGAATCGGTTTCGGAATCGTTTCCGAACGAATCGGGTTCTGCGAGTCTGACCAACCAATTACAATGCTTCTCAACATCGTTCGGTCTGATTCCCATTGACTTCAACGGAGCATGTGTTCCAAACGAGAACACAGGTTCCCATTGACAAAAGGGGTTGTTGGGAAAATCCTTTCACACTGTGGCAGGCACCCCATGGTGTCTGCTACACTGTGCATGCATGGGTAGGGGGGTAGGGGGGACCCATGGGTACCCCCATGGGCCCGATTCGGAGGGCCCCGGGTGAAGGGGGGCCTGCTACGGGCCCCCAAAGTCAGATTTCGACAGGCGATCCATCTCGGAACAACTGATTCGTAAAGGCTGTCCAAATCTGACATCCTAATCGCTCGGCTGGAAACGCGGTCCATAGACCGCTATGTATCAGCTCTGACCGACTCAGTTACTCCCAATGCCTTACGGAACTGAGTCAGACAGTCCGAACGCTTTCCAGCCATCGTAATCGCTCATTGGGAAAAGTGTCTGAGTCAGTCGGAAAGGCAGGTTCCGAATCGGATTCAGACAAATCAAATGCCGTTCGGAGCCTTTCCGGACGACATCATAATCAATTCGACCCCCTAGTGTTTTTGGAATGGGAAGCTAGCTCTAAGTGATCTCAGCCCTTTGGAATCAACTCCTTTTTCCTGCTCCTAATGGCACATTTATATGCCTTGCGAGCCTCACACACCATAAAGGGGTCCTTGGGTTTCTTAGATAGCGCCTTCGTAAGCCTGCAGTTTGCTACAGAACAACGATTATCAAACCACTGGAGCCTTTACGGACTATTATTAACAGGTTACAACAAGGAATGCCCGATGCACTGATTTAAAGAATTAAAATGTCTATCTTCACATCCCCTTGCACATCAGACAAACATAACAGAAAGGTTGTCAAATGAAATTTCAGAAGCATCCTTAGTGAGCCCCCTGGATCTTTCAGGTTCCATACCAACCTTAGGCCATCCCTTGTGTGCTGATAAATGGAGATTGAAAGCTCAGGGGATACCACCTTATGTACTGGGAAAAGGCCCTAGAGGTATAGGACTTTGTGGTTACTCCATTCCATGGCAGGAGTACCTCCTTGAGCTTACCGTGGTAACAAATCATGAGTTGAAAAATGTAATCAATAATTGAGGCATGTCCCCTAAACGAGTGCAATAACTTCTCTCACAAAACCACTCCATGACATTCACGAGATCATTGGCGGTGTTCGACCAGACATTTTTGGAAGGTTTATCCCCAGACGTCTTTCTTTTTCGCCTCCTGTTTTTAACCTATTTTTCATTGTTTTTAGGACTCTGAGCACTTTACCACTGATAATCAGTGCTAAAGTGCATATGCTCTCCATGTAATTTGTCTTATGGATTGGTGTTTCCATGACTGGCTTATTTGATTTACTACTAAGTCCCTAGTAATGTGCACATGTGTGCCCAGGGCCTGTAAATCAAATTATACTAGTGGGCTTGCAGCACTTGTTGTCCCACCCACACAAGTAGCCTTTCAAAGGTGTCTCAGACTTGCCACTCCAGTGTCTGCATGCAGTTTCTACTGCCATCTCGACCTGGCAAGTGCACCCACTTGCCAGGCCCTAACCTTCCCTTTTAGCACATGTAAGGCACCCCTAGGTGGACCCAAGGTAACCCCATGGGCAGGATGCAGTGGATGTGAATGGTAGGACATGTACTGGTGTGTTTTACATTTCCTGATAGTGAAATACTGTGTATTTCGTTTTTCACTGTTAAAAGACTGTCTGTCACATAGGCTATCACTGGAGCTGCACTGTAGCTTTTTACACATGTAACTTTCAATTGGACAAGATAGAGAAATTGAGTTTAGGTTCTCTGAACTCAGAATTTGATAACATCTTTTAGTAAAGGTGGTTTTTAAATTGTGTGTGTGATAATGCCACTTTTTAGAAAGCGGGCATCCATCCTTTGTGCCGCTATCTGTTTGTACATTCAGCGTCTTGTTTTGGAGTGACAGAAGCTGGGGATGTGCATTCACACTAGACTGTCACAAGGGGGGTTGAGGTGTGTCCTGCCTTTCCTGGGTGACTCATAGCCAGGCTGAATAGAAATTTTCTGCATTTAGAGTGGTGGGAAGAGTTTTCACTACCACCTGAATAGGCTGTGTCTGCTCTGCACAATACTGGTCCACCTGCAGTGAAGCTGGACTAGAGAGGACAGAACTGGTTTCTTCTGGACTCAGAGACTTTCTGCCTAAAACGTCAAAGGGAAAAGTAGTCCAAATATTGGTGCCCTGACCCCAGAACTTTGGATTACTGCTGAACTAAGGAACCTGCAGGAAGAAGGGACGGAAAAGCAGTCAGGAGGAACTGCCACTTTGCTGTATGCTTTGCTGTGTTGGCCTGCTGCTTGCTGCTTCTGTCTTGGGCAGGGAAAAGACTGGATTCCACTTTCATAATCCTGTTGTTAGATTTTTCTCCAAGGGCTTGAAGTAGAGCTTGCCTCCTGTTGGAAGTCTCAGGGAAATCAAAGACTTCATGAGAACTTATTTGGACTAAGTAACCTGCCAAGGAGAAGAGCTGGAGAAGCTTTGAGGAGGAACTACTACTTTGCTGTGTGCTCTACTGGGTTGGCCTGCAGTGGCTGCTTCTGTCTTGGGCAGTGAAATGACTGGACTGAACTTTCTGCAACTTATTTTCCAAAGTTTCTCCAAAGGCTTGAAGTAGAGCTTGCCTCCTGTTGGAAGTCTCAGGCACACAAAGACTTCAAAAATTCTTTGGGTACCCACTTCTGGAATAGTGTGTTTCAGCTGCCACATTTGAAAAAGCAATTCAACACCATCAACGATGCTGCTGCTGGCTCCGTGACCTGTTGGACCGCAGAGCGCACCGCCCCACTTCTCGCCGCAGCCCTGGTCTCACCGACGACGCCACCCACTGCTGCCACCAAGTCGCTGCTTGCGCCATGACCTGAGGTCACTGCACTTCACACTGCCTCACTTCACATCACCGCCCTGCTATCCCCGACGATGGTGCTCCACGCCGACATCAATGTCGCTGCCTGAACCGAGGCCTGCGGCCACCGCTTATTAGTTACTCAACGCACCCCATGTCCCACACCGCAGCCTTGGCCTACCAATGCCATCAACTTCAGATCCTCTGTCAATGACAGCGTTTCAGCAACGCTGATGCCGATGCTTGCACCATGACTTGTCAGCACCATGACGCGCACTGCAGACCTGGTCTCACCGATGCCGCTGGATGCCATAACTGAGCCTCTGCCAGCACCGCAACCTGAGGGCACCGCACGCTGCACCGCTGCACCTTGCACCGAGGCCTCGATGTCTGCTGACTCCGGTGCTCCTGACTTCAACCTCAAAAGCTTTGATCTGCAATGTGTGTGTCTTCAAGGGCCCAAAGACTCCTGAACCGACCTATGAAACCGACGCCTGCAGACGCTGCATCTTTGGATCTCATTACAAGGTAGACGACACCCTGCATATCCAAGGTACTGTTTACTGGTCTTCCCGAAACCGTAGCTGGCCTGCGCCACTACGGTCGACCTAAACTGTTGGATTTGTTCGTTCACGACACCGTGATGGCGGGGGTCAAAGCAGGCAGCGATGGAAAGCCATTAAATATTTTCCTATACGCCAGTGTAGTTTTTCACAAGAGATTTCAGATGGTTTAAAAAGAGAAAAATGTATAATGTTCATAACTTAACTTCAAATGTAGTCTGTTGCAACATGTTCAGGCAGAAATTAGATTCATAGCTTCCTTTCCCCCATGAAGTAGATAGGGCGTAATTGAACAATAAAGCCAGATGTATCAAAGGGTTTTGCCCATTCTGTGTCTATGGGGAAATGTGTTGATACATATGGCCCTAAACCTCTTGTGCAATTTATTTGACTGTTTGACTGGCTTGCATCGATGATGCAGACTGGAGTCTGATCCTGTATTTTCATCGCATAGGATTTTCGGTCACTTTTTCAATGCACAGGACCCTTGTTTGGGTGAATGCAGACTCCCAATGGTGTTGGTTTTTCAGATAAGACACTGAAGTTGCTGAGCATCTTTTATTACATTGTCCAAGAATACATCATCAATGAATAAGAGATACCTCTCCTCTAATGAAGACCAAAAATAAGACATTTACCGTCATTATGAGTGGGTCAATGTTTTTTGACCCTCTCCGGTTTCCCTGTTTGAGTAGAGTTAAGAAGTTATGCAAATGTTAGCATACCAGGCCAGTCAGTCAAAAGTACTTTATTCGGCATATACATAGCCATAAAAGACACATAAAAACATAAACAACTATAAGAAAAAAGACTGATAAAAAATACAAAAGATTTGATTTATCGTATAGCAGCAACCCCCACGCTGCAAGAAACCCATGCCATTCTGCAAATAAAATATATAATATGGCAGCCAATACCTACTCTAAGAAGGGATAGTACATCCTCTTACCCCTCCATAGATCTCCTCGCTCTTACACCAGCTTTTAAGAAGGCACATACCCCTTGACACACTTCGTAAGCATTTAACAAAAGAAGGTGAAATAGTGCATCCTTACTCTTCCTAAAGTCTAAGTATGGTAAAAGCAGTTTTAAAAAAGCTTAAAAATAGAATCTCAAAAAAGGTACAAAAAACCCATAATATGCATAAAGAATTGCTCTGATCTCTGGTCTGAGATCTGCTTTGCCCCAGCAGCTCTGCTGTGCCTTGCCTGGCCGCTGACTCCGTTTCGCATTCCCTGCCTGGGATTCGAGGGTGCTGCGGTCCGCTCCTTGCTGTGCCCGTTCCAGCCTGCCAGCTTGTTCCAGCCTGGTCAGTGCCCCTCGCTGCGTCCTGCGCTGTTGTTTGCCTCTTTTTGCTTACTGTAATTGTACTGCTCATATTTTTTAACTGTTTAATTTCTGTGCCCTGTGCCTAGTTGTTTGCTTCTTTTTTTTCTCACTGTAATTCTACTGCTCATTTCGTTTTGACTGTTTTCACTTCTGTGCCCCGTGCCTAGCTTTCGTTCTGTCCCTGCGTGCCTGGCTCTCTCCCCGCCGCTGCTGCCCCTGCGGCCCCTCCCCCCTGCCAAAGCCCGTTCCTGCCTCCCATTTGCTCGTCCCTCCCCTACTTAATGGCGGCCGCTGCGCGACAGTGCAGCGGGCGCACCGCTCGCGTGCCAAAGGCAAGCCCGTCTGCGGCCCTCCACGACCCAACCGCGGCAAGCGCCAGGAACCATGGATCTCCGACCATCCACTGCTACGACTCAGCTGCCCTCCTTTCACTCAACCCCGGAAGGAACAACCTCTGCCAGCAGTCCACGCTGAACACAACCCACAGCCAGTTCTCCTGCTGCCACTGCCACCAGACCTTCACCACCGTCCCCGCCACCAACACCGCCGATGCCCTGAGGTGCATACTCCTCAACGTGCGCTCCCTGCACAGACGCGTCATAGAGATCAGGAACCTCCTAGACACCCTCTCACGAGATGTCGCCTTCTTTACAGAAACCTGGACCAACGCCTCCTCCACCCCCGACATCGCCATCCCGGACGGATACAAGATCCAGAGGAAGGACCACCCCAACCCCCCGGGAGGAGGAATCACCATGGCACACAGAAAGTTCCTCAGCATCTCCACCTCGAGCGACACCTTCCCCGCTGCTGAACACCTGCATTTCCAGGTCCAGACCAGCCCCAACTCCATATTCCGCGGCACCCTCATCTACAGACCAGCCGGCCCCCGGGCCCTCTTCGCCAATACCATCACCGACCTCATCGCATCCCATGCCATCGCCTCCATGGACTACATACTCATGGGAGACCTGAACTTCCACCTCGACAACCCCAGCGACCCCAACTCCACCACCCTCCTGGATAACCTCGCCAACATCGGACTTAAACAACTCATCACCACACACACCCACAAGGCAGGACACACCCTCAACCCCATCTTCGCAGGAGGAAACAACATCCACTTCAGCCACACCACGCAACCCCCATGGACTGACCATCACTGCATACACTTCCTCGTCGACAAACCCAAGCCTCCCAAACCAGCTTCATGCCCTCCGCGAAGGAACTGGAGCAGAGTCACCGAGGAGCAGCTCAACTCCACACTCAACCGCGACACCCCCACCGCGACAACCGACGCCAACCTCGCAGCCAGGGAACTTCACACATGGATCTCCAACTGCGCAGACAAGCTCGCCCCTCTACGCAACTCCGACAGACAGCGCCCCAGGAAAGCCACCTGGTTCACCGCCAAACTCCAAGAAGCCAGACACACCTGCAGGTGCCTCGAGAAGAACTGGAGATACTGCAAGACTCCTGAAAACCACAGCACCTACAAGAACGCCATGACGGAATACCATTAACGCATCAGAACCACCAAAAGAACCTGCATCCACAACAAATCCTCACCAACTCCAAGGAACTCTTCAGCATCATTCAGGAACTCACCAAGCCTCCCAGAAAAACCATGGACATCACCCCCTCCCAGGTCCTCTGCAACAAGCTCGGAACCTACTTCCATATGAAAATCAAAAACCTCTACGACAACTTCAACGACCAAACACCTGACTCCTCCACCACCTCGCCCTCTAGCAATGCCAGCCAGCCTACCATCTCCTCCTGGACATGGGTCACGACCGAGGAGACCACAGTAACCTTGAAAGGCATCCACTCGGGGGCCCCCACCGACCCCTGCCCACCACACATCTACCACAGAGCGGCCATCGCAAAACAAAGGGTCCCCAGGGTTTATGCCATTAGAATCGCATTGTCTGTATAGAGAAGTGCTGGCACACAAGCTTTCCTGATTTTTGGGATATCTCTGGTGACTGTAACCAAAGCCGAACACAAGTTGTTAATGTAGACCACAAAGAGCTGTTGGGTCAGAATACAGCCCTAGCGCATCCCCCAAGCAGGCAGGAGTGAGTCTGATAACTATCCATCTTTGCAAAACTGAACCCTGACAGTGAGATTCTCATGAAGGGAATATAAAAAGTTAACTAGCTCCACCTGCAACCCCAGATCCAGCAACATCAGCCAGAGTTTAGTCCTGTTGTCACAGTCAAAGGCAGTTGACAGCCCCATAAACTCCAGGTAGAGTGGACAGCATTTGGCGATGGTGTAATGGCCAATTATCAGATTCAAATTTAGGCACTGTTCAACTGTACCTAGGCCCTTATAGAAACCGAATTGGTATGGGCATAAGACGTTTTTGCCATTCGCCCTGGGCTTAAGCACATTGAAGATCACCCTCCCAATGATTTTCCCTGAGCTGTCAATTGAGGAGATGTGGCGGTAGCACTTGGGTGAATTACGATCCCCTTTCTTAAAAATCGACACAATAGTAGAAAAAGACCAGGATTCGGGAATCTACCTAACCAGCGTGTTATTAAAGGTGTTCATTAACGGGGCCCCCCAAGGCTCAATGTTACACTTAATCAAGTCCATAGGGACTCCATCTGGACCTGGGGCTTTACCACTGGGACTTTGTCTTATTGCCAAGATTACTTCCTCCAAGGTGATATGCAAAGTCACTGATGAAGATAATGATGAAGACAGATTTTTTAAAGCACTCAGATGCTCCTGGGAGTGTCACACCGCTAGTCCATCAGTAAGTAGAAGATTACAGAGTGAATAGCCAAGTATTTAACCCTTTCCTAAAAGCAAGTTCGGAACTTTCATGCTTCATGTGCAGCGAAAGAGAATTCCATGCAGACTGACCTAAGAAAGAAAAAGAGCGTCCGCCAATCCTTGTCATCCTCACTCTCGGCACTCAAGCAAAAGCCAAACGCGAGGCCCGGAGTCTCCTGGCAAGATTGTAAAAATTAATACGGGTAGCCAGGTAACATGCACCAATATTGTGCAAAGCATGAAAAATCAACACCAGTGTTTTAAACAAAAAATTATCTTCCTTACTGGTAACCGGTGCAAGGAAGAAAGATGCCTAGAAATCCTAGTTCTCCTATGCAAATTCAGTAGAAGTCGTGCCACGGCGTTTTGGACCTTTTGAAGTCTATGGATGTTGCACTCTGGAAGACCGAGATATAAGGCATTAGAATAGTCCATGCGAGATGTTATCAGAGCCTAGATAACTGTTTTCCCGGACAGAAAGGACAGAAAGAACAAAAGCTTTATCAGAGCCCGCAGGATACCAAAACACATACCAGTCACAGCACTGATCTAGGGTTGGAAAGATAAGCAATTGTCAAACTTAACTCCGAAATTCCTGGCTGTGTCCGTACAAGATGCAGGCGGAATAGAGCCATTTGGCCAACCTGCCGACCAGTTGGTAGGTGCCTTAATGCCAAAGGGAGTGTTTCAGTTTTGCCGGTATTACAGTGAGTCAGTTAGTCTGGCTCTTAGTTGCCCCCTAAGGCTCCCATCATCATCAAGATGAGAAATACTCTTAAAATGAGAGATCCATTGGGGTCCAGAGACATTGCAACAAAGGAGGGGGTTAGATGGAGCATCTCTGGATTTAAACCTATTCATCAGCTCCCATAAATTCTTAGGGGCCGATTACGATTTCTTTAGGAAACTCTTCCGACTGAATCGGTTTCGGAATCGTTTCCGAACGAATCGGGTTCTGCGAGTCTGACCAACCAATTACAATGCTTCTCAACATCGTTCGGTCTGATTCCCATTGACTTCAACGGAGCATGTGTTCCAAACGAGAACACTGGTTCCCATTGACAAAAGGGGTTGTTGGGAAAATCCTTTCACACTGTGGCAGGCACCCCATGGTGTCTGCTACACTGTGCATGCATGGGTAGGGGGGACCCATGGGTACCCCCATGGGCCCGATTCGGAGGGCCCCGGGTGAAGGGGGGCCTGCTACAGGCCCCCAAAGTCAGATTTCGACAGGCAATCCATCTCGGAACAACTGATTCGTAAAGGCTGTCCAAATCTGACATCCTAATCGCTCGGCTGGAAACGCGGTCCATAGACCGCTATGTATCAGCTCTGACCGACTCAGTTACTCCCAATGCCTTACGGAACTGAGTCAGACAGTCCGAACGCTTTCCAGCCATCGTAATCGCTCATTGGGAAAAGTGTCTGAGTCGGTCGGAAAGGCGGGTTCCGAATCGGATTCAGACAAATCGAATGCCGTTCGGAGCCTTTCCGGACGACATCATAATCAATTCGACCCCCTAGTGTTTTTGGAATGGGAAGCTAGCTCTAAGTGATCCCAGCCCTTTGGAATCAACTCCTTTTCCTGCTCCTAATGGCACATTTATATGCCTTGCGAGCCTCACACACCATAAAGGGGTCCTTGGGTTTCTTAGATAGCGCCTTCGTAAGCCTGCAGTTTGCTACAGAACAACGATTATCAAACCACTGGAGTCTTTACGGCCTATTATTAACAGGTTACAACAAGGAATGCCTGATGCACTGATTTAAAGAATTAAAATGACTATCTTCACATCCCCTTGCACATCAGACAAACATAACAGAAAGGTTGTCAAATGAAATTTCAGAAGCATCCTTAGTGAGCCCCCCTGGATCTTTCAGGTTCCATACCAACCTTAGGCCATCCCTTGTGTGCTGATAAATGGAGATTGAAAGCTCAGGGGATACCACCTTATGTACTGGGAAAAGGCCCTAGAGGTATAGGACTTTGTGGTTACTCCATTCCATGGCAGGAGTACCTCCTTAAGCTTACCGTGGTAACAAATCATGAGTTGAAAAATGTAATCAATAATTGAGGCATGTCCCCTAAACGAGTGCAATAACTTCTCTCACAAAACCACTCCATGACATTCACGAGATCATTGGCGGTGTTCGACCAGACATTTTTGGAAGGTTTAGCCCCAGATGTCTTTCTTTTTCGCCTCCTGTTTTTAACCTATTTTTCATTGTTTTTAGAACTCTGAGCACTTTACCACTGATAATCAGTGCTAAAGTGCATATGCTCTCCATGTAATTTGTCTTATGGATTGGTGTTTCCATGACTGGCTTATTTGATTTACTACTAAGTCCCTAGTAATGTGCACATGTGTGCCCAGGGCCTGTAAATCAAATTATACTAGTGGGCTTGCAGCACTTTTTGTCCCACCCACACAAGTAACCTTTCAAAGGTGTCTCAGACTTGCCACTCCAGTGTCTGCATGCAGTTTCTACTGCCATCTCGACCTGGCAAGTGCACCCACTTGCCAGGCCCTAACCTTCCCTTTTAGCACATGTAAGGCACCCCTAGGTGGGCCCAAGGTAACCCCATGGGCAGGATGCAGTGGATGTGAAAGGTAGGACATGTACTGGTGTGTTTTACATTTCCTGATAGTGAAATACTGTGTATTTCGTTTTCACTGTTAAAAGGATGTCTGTCACATAGGCTATCACTGGAGCTGCACTGTAGCTTTTACACATGTAACTTTCAATTGGACAAGATAGAGAAATTGAGTTTAGGTTCTCTGAACTCAGAATTTGATAACATCTTTTAGTAAAGGTGGTTTTTAAATTGTGTGTGTGATAATGCCACTTTTAGAAAGCGGGCATCCATCCTTTGTGCCGCTATCTGTTTGTACATTCAGCGTCTTGTTTTGGAGTGACAGAAGCTGGGGATGTGCATTCACACTAGACTGTCACAAGGGGGTTGAGGTGTGTCCTGCCTTTTCTGGGTGACTCACAGCCAGGCTGAATAGACATTTTCTGCATTTAGAGTGGTGGGAAGAGTTTTCACTACCACCTGAATAGGCTGTGTCTGCTCTGCACAATACTGGTCCACCTGCAGTGAAGCTGGACTAGAGAGGACAGAACTGGTTTCTTCTGGACTCAGAGACTTTCTGCCTAAAACGTCAAAGGGAAAAGTAGTCCAAATATTGGTGCCCTGACCCCAGAACTTTGGATTACTGCTGAACTAAGGAACCTGCAGGAAGAAGGGTTGGAAAAGCAGTCAGGAGGAACTGCCACTTTGCTGTATGCTTTGCTGTGTTGGCCTGCTGCTTGCTGCTTCTGTCTTGGGCAGGGAAAAGACTGGATTCCACTTTCATAATCCTGTTGTTAGATTTTTCTCCAAGGGCTTGAAGTAGAGCTTGCCTCCTGTTGGAAGTCTCAGGAAATCAAAGACTTCATGAGAACTTATTTGGACTAAGTAACCTGCCAAGGAGAAGAGCTGGAGAAGCTATGAGGAGGAACTACTACTTTGCTGTGTGCTCTACTGGGTTGGCCTGCAGTGGCTGCTTCTGTCTTGGGCAGTGAAATGACTGGACTGAACTTTCTGCAACTTATTTTCCAAAGTTTCTCCAAAGGCTTGAAGTAGAGCTTGCCTCCTGTTGGAAGTCTCAGGCACACAAAGACTTCAAAAATTCTTTGGGTACCCACTTCTGGAATAGTGTGTTTCAGCTGCCACATTTGAAAAAGCAATTCAACACCATCAACGATGCTGCTGCTGGCTCCGTGACCTGTTGGACCGCAGAGCGCACCGCCCCACTTCTCACCGCAGGCCTGGTCTCACCGACGACGCCACCCACTGCTGCCACCAAGTCGCTGCTTGCGCCATGACCTGAGGGCACTGCACTTCGCACTGCCTCACTTCACATCACCGCCCTGGTATCCCCGACGATGGTGCTCCACGCCGACATCAATGTCGCTGCCTGAACCGAGGCCTGCGGCCACCGCTTATTAGTTACTCAACGCACCCCATGTCCCACACCGCAGCCTTGGCCTACCAACGCCATCAACTTCAGATCCTCTGTCAATGACAGCGTTTCAGCAACGCTGATGCCGATGCTTGCACCATGACTTGTCAGCACCATGACGCGCACTGCAGACCTGGTCTCACCGATGCCGCTGGATGCCATAACTGAGCCTCTGCCAGCACCGCAACCTGAGGGCACCGCACGCTGCACCGCTGCACTTTGCACCGAGGCCCCGATGTCTGCTGACTCCGGTGCTCCTGACTTCAACCTCAAAAGCTTTGATCTGCAATGTGTGTGTCTTCAAGGGCCCAAAGACTCCTGAACCGACCTATGAAACCGACGCCTGCAGACGCTGCATCTTTGGATCTCATTACAAGGTCGACGACACCCTGCATATCCAAGGTACTGTTTACTGGTCTTCCTGACACCGTAGCTGGCCCGCGCCAGTACGGTCGACCTAAACTGTTGGGTTTGTTCGTTCACGACACCGTGATGGCGGGGTCAAAGCAGGCAGCCATGGAAAGCCATTAAATATTTTCCTATACGCCAGTGTATTTTTCACAAGAGATTTCAGATGGTTTAAAAAGAAAAAAATGTATAATGTTCATAACTTAACTTCAAATGTAGTCTGTTGCAACGTGTTCAGGCAGAAATTAGATTCATAGCTTCCTTTCCCCATGAAGTAGATAGGGCGTAATTGAACAATTAAGGGCCAGATGTATCAAAGGGTTTTGCCCATTCTGTGTCTATAGGGAAATGTGTTGATACATATGGCCCTAAACCTCTTCTGCAATTTATTTGACTGTTTGACTGGCTTGCATCGATGTTGCAGACTGGAGTCTGATCCTGTATTTTCATCGCATAGGATTTTCGGTCACTTTTTCAATGCACAGGACCCTTGTTTGGGTGAATGCAGACTCCCAATGGTGTTGGTTTTTCAGATAAGACACTGAAGTTGCTGAGCATCTTTTATTACATTGTCCAAGAATACATCATCAATGAATAAGAGATACCTCTCCTCTAATGAAGACCAAAAATAAGACATTTACCCTCATTATGAGTGGGTCAATGTTTTTTGACCCCTCCGGTTTCCCTGTTTGAGCAGAGTTAAGAAGTTATGCAAATGTTAGCATACCAGGCCAGTCAGTCAAAAGTACTTTATTCAGCATATACATAGCCATAAAAGACACATAAAAACATAAACAACTATAAGAAAAAGGACTGATAAAAAATACAAAAGATTTGATTTATCGAATAGCAGCAACCCCCACGCTGCAAGAAACCCATGCCATTCTGCAAATAAAATATATAATCTGGCAGCCAATACCTACTCTAAGAAGGGATAGTACATCCTCTTACCCCTCCATAGATCTCCTCGCTCTTACACCAGCTTTTAAGAAGGCACATACCCCTTGACACACTTCGTAAGCATTTAACAAAAGAAGGTGAAATAGTGCATCCTTACTCTTTCTAAAGTCTAAGTATGGTAAAAGCAGTTTTAAAAAAGCTTAAAAATAGAATCTCAAAAAAGGTACAAAAAAACCATAATATGCATAAAGAATTGCTCTGATCTCTGGTCTGAGATCTGCTTTGCCCCAGCAGCTCTGCTGTGCCTTGCCTCGCCGCTGACTCCGTTTCGCCTTCCCTGCCTGGGATTCGAGGGTGCTGCGGTCCGCTCCTTGCTGTGCCCGTTCCAGCCTGCCAGCTTGTTCCAGTCTGGTCAGTGCCCCTCGCTGCGTCCTGCGCTGTTGTTTGCCTCTTTTTGCTTACTGTAATTGTACTGCTCATATTTTTTAACTGTTTAATTTCTGTGCCCTGTGACTAGTTGTTTGCCTCTTTTTTTTCTCACTGTAATTCTACTGCTCATTTCGTTTTGACTGTTTTCACTTCTGTGCCCCGTGCCTACCTTTCATTCTGTCCCTGCGTGCCTGGCTCTGTCCCCGCCGCTGCTGCCCCTGCAGCCCCACCCCCCTGCCATCGCCCGTTCCTGCCTCCCATTTGCTCGTCCCTCCCCTACTTAATGGCGGCCGCTGCGCGACAGTGCAGCAGGCGCACCGCTCGCGTGCCAAAGGCAAGCCCGTCTGCGGCCCTCCACGACCCAACCGCTGCAAGCGCCAGGAACCATGGATCTCCGACCATCCACTGCTACGACTCAGCTGCCCTCCTTTCACTCAACCCCGGAAGGAACAACCTCTGCCAGCAGTCCACGCTGAACACAACCCACAGCCAGTTCTCCTGCTGCCACTGCCACCAGACCTTCACCACCGTCCCCGCCACCAACACCGCCGATGCCCTGAGGTGCATACTCCTCAACGTGCGCTCCCTGCACAGACGCGTCATAGAGATCAGGAACCTCCTAGACACCCTCTCATGAGATGTCGCCTTCTTTACAGAAACCTAGACCAACGCCTCCTCCACCCTCGACCACGCCATCGCCATCCCGGACGGATACAAGATCCAGAGGAAGGACCACCCCAACCCCCCGGGAGGAGGAATCACCATGGCACACAAAAAGTCCCTCAGCATCTCCACCTCGAGCGACGCCTTCCCCGCTGCTGAACACCTGCATTTCCAGGTCCAGACCAGCCCCAACTCCATATTCCGCGGCACCCTCTTCTACAGACCAGCCGGCCCCCGGGCCCTCTTCGCCAATACCATAACCGACCTCATCGCACCCCATGCCATCGCCTCCATGGACTACATACTCATGGGAGACCTGAACTTCCACCTCGACGACCCCAGCCACCCCAACTCCACCACCCTCCTGGATAACCTCGCCAACATCGGACTTAAACAACTCATCACCACACACACCCACAAGGCAGGACACACCCTCAACCCCATCTTCGCAGGAGGAAACAACATCCACTTCAGCCACACCACGCAACCCCCATGGACTGACCATCACTGCATACACTTCCTCGTCGACAAACCCAAGCCTCCCAAACCAGCTTCATGCCCTCCGCGAAAGAACTGGAGCAGAGTCACCGAGGAGCAGCTCAACTCCACACTCAACCGCGACACCCTCACCGTCACAACCGACGCCAACCTCGCAGCCAGGGAACTTCACACATGGATCTCCAACTGCGCAGACAAGCTCGCCCCTCTACGCAACTCCGACAGACAGCGCCCCAGGAAAGCCACCTGGTTCACCGCCAATCTCCAAGAAGCCAGACACACCTGCAGGTGCCTCGAGAAGAACTGGAGATACTGCAAGACTCCTGAAAACCACAGCACCTACAAGAACGCCATGACGGAATACCATTAACGCATCAGAACCACCAAAAGAACCTGCATCCACAACAAATCCTCACCAACTCCAAGGAACTCTTCAGCATCATTCAGGAACTCACCAAGCCTCCCAGCAAAACCATGGACATCACCCCCTCCCAGGTCCTCTGCAACAAGCTCGGAACCTACTTCCATATGAAAATCAAAAACCTCTACGACAACTTCAACGACCAAACACCTGACTCCTCCACCACCTCGCCCTCTGGCAATGCCAGCCAGCCTACCATCTCCTCCTGGACATGGGTCACGACCGAGGAGACCACAGTAACCATGAAAGGCATCCACTCGGGGGCCCCCACCGACCCCTGCCCACCACACATCTACCACAGAGCGGCCATCTCAAAACAAAGGGTCCCCAGGGTTTATGCCATTAGAATCGCATTGTCTGTATAGAGAAGTGCTGGCACATAAGCTTTCCTGATTTTTGGGATATCTCTGGTGACTGTAACCAAAGCCAAACACAAGTTGTTAATGTAGACCACAAAGAGCTGTTGGGTCAGAATACAGCCCTAGCGCATCCCCCAAGCAGGCAGGAGTGAGTCTGATAACTATCCAGCTTTGCAAAACTGAACCCTGACAGTGAGATTCTCATGAAGGGAATATAAAAAGTTAACTAGCTCCACCTGCAACCCCAGATCCAGCAACATCAGCCAGAGTTTAGTCCTGTTGTCACAGTCAAAGGCAGTTGACAGCCCCATAAACTCCAGGTAGAGTGGACAGCATTTGGCGATGGTGTAATGGCCAATTATCAGATTCAAATTTAGGCACTGTTCAACTGTACCTAGGCCCTTATAGAAACCGAATTGGTATGGGCATAAGACGTTTTTGCCATTCGCCCTGGACTTAAGCACATTGAAGATCACCCTCCCAATGATTTTCCCTGAGCTGTCAATTGAGGAGATGTGGCGGTAGCACTTGGGTGAATTACGATCCCCTTTCTTAAAAATCGACACAATAGTAGAAAAAGACCAGGATTCGGGAATCTACCTAACCAGCGTGTTATTAAAGGTGTTCATTAACGGGGCCCCCAAGGCTCAATGTTACACTTAATCAAGTCCATAGGGACTCCATCTGGACCTGGGGCTTTACCACTGGGACTTTGTCTTATTGCCAAGATTACTTCCTCCAAGGTGATATGCAAAGTCAGTGATGAAGATAATGATGAAGACAGATTTTTTAAAGCACTCAGATGCTCCTGGGAGTGTCACACCGCTAGTCCATCAGTAAGTAGAAGATTACAGAGTGAATAGCCAAGTATTTAACCCTTTCCTAAAAGCAAGTTCGGAACTTTCATGCTTCATGTGCAGCGAAAGAGAATTCCATGCAGACTGACCTAAGAAAGAAAAAGAGCGTCCGCCAATCCTTGTCATCCTCACTCTCGGCACTCAAGCAAAAGCCAAACGCGAGGCCCGGAGGCTCCTGGCAAGATTGTAAAAATGAATACGGGTAGCCAGGTAACATGCACCAATATTGTGCAAAGCATGAAAAATCAACACCAGTGTTTTAAACAAAAAATTATCTTCCTTACTGGTAACCGGTGCAAGGAAGAAAGATGCCTAGAAATCCTAGTTCTCCTATGCAAATTCAGTAGAAGTCGTGCCACGGCGTTTTGGACCTTTTGAAGTCTATGGATGTTGCACTCTGGAAGACCGAGATATAAGGCATTAGAATAGTCCAGGCGAGATGTTATCAGAGCCTAGATAACTGTTTTCCCGGACAGAAAGGACAGAAAGAACAAAAGCTTTATCAGAGCCCGCAGGATACCAAAACACATACCAGTCACAGCACTGATCTAGGGTTGGAAAGATAAGCAATTGTCAAACTTAACTCCGAAATTCCTGGCTGTGTCCGTACAAGATGCAGGCGGAATAGAGCCATTTGGCCAACCTGCCGACCAGTTGGTAGGTGCCTTAATGCCAAAAGGGAGTGTTTCAGTTTTGCCGGTATTACAGTGAGTCAGTTAGTCTGGCTCTTAGTTGCCCCCTAAGGCTCCCATCATCATCAAGATGAGAAATACTCTTAAAATGAGAGATCCATTGGGGTCCAGAGACATTGCAACAAAGGAGGGGGTTAGATGGAGCATCTCTGGATTTAAACCTATTCATCAGCTCCCATAAATTCTTAGGGGCCGATTACGATTTCTTTAGGAAACTCTTCCGACTGAATCGGTTTCGGAATCGTTTCCGAACGAATCGGGTTCTGCGAGTCTGACCAACCAATTACAATGCTTCTCAACATCGTTCGGTCTGATTCCCATTGACTTCAACGGAGCATGTGTTCCAAACGAGAACACAGGTTCCCATTGACAAAAGGGGTTGTTGGGAAAATCCTTTCACACTGTGGCAGGCACCCCATGGTGTCTGCTACACTGTGCATGCATGGGTAGGGGGGACCCATGGGTACCCCCATGGGCCCGATTCGGAGGGCCCCGGGTGAAGGGGGGCCTGCTACAGGCCCCCAAAGTCAGATTTCGACAGGCAATCCATCTCGGAACAACTGATTCGTAAAGGCTGTCCAAATCTGACATCCTAATCGCTCGGCTGGAAACGCGGTCCATAGACCGCTATGTATCAGCTCTGACCGACTCAGTTACTCCCAATGCCTTACGGAACTGAGTCAGACAGTCCGAACGCTTTCCAGCCATCGTAATCGCTCATTGGGAAAAGTGTCTGAGTCGGTCGGAAAGGCGGGTTCCGAATCGGATTCAGACAAATCGAATGCCGTTCGGAGCCTTTCCGGACGACATCATAATCAATTCGACCCCCTAGTGTTTTTGGAATGGGAAGCTAGCTCTAAGTGATCCCAGCCCTTTGGAATCAACTCCTTTTTCCTGCTCCTAATGGCACATTTATATGCCTTGCGAGCCTCACACACCATAAAGGGGTCCTTGGGTTTCTTAGATAGCGCCTTCGTAAGCCTGCAGTTTGCTACAGAACAACGATTATCAAACCACTGGAGTCTTTACAGCCTATTATTAACAGGTTACAACAAGGAATGCCTGATGCACTGATTTAAAGAATTAAAATGACTATCTTCACATCCCCTTGCACATCAGACAAACATAACAGAAAGGTTGTCAAATGAAATTTCAGAAGCATCCTTAGTGAGCCCCCTGGATCTTTCAGGTTCCATACCAACCTTAGGCCATCCCTTGTGTGCTGATAAATGGAGATTGAAAGCTCAGGGGATACCACCTTATGTACTGGGAAAAGGCCCTAGAGGTATAGGACTTTGTGGTTACTCCATTCCATGGCAGGAGTACCTCCTTGAGCTTACCGTGGTAACAAATCATGAGTTGAAAAATGTAATCAATAATTGAGGCATGTCCCCTAAACGAGTGCAATAACTTCTCTCACAAAACCACTCCATGACATTCACGAGATCATTGGCGGTGTTCGACCAGACATTTTTGGAAGGTTTATCCCCAGATGTCTTTCTTTTTCGCCTCCTGTTTTTAACCTATTTTTCATTGTTTTTAGGACTCTGAGCACTTTACCACTGATAATCAGTGCTAAAGTGTGCTCTCCATGTAATTTGTCTTATGGATTGGTGTTTCCATGACTGGCTTATTTGATTTACTACTAAGTCCCTAGTAATGTGACATGTGTGCCCAGGGCCTGTAAATCAAATTATACTAGTGGGCTTGCAGCACTTGTTGTCCCACCCACACAAGTAACCTTTCAAAGGTGTCTCAGACTTGCCACTCCAGTGTCTGCATGCAGTTTCTACTGCCATCTCGACCTGGCAAGTGCACCCACTTGCCAGGCCCTAACCTTCCCTTTTAGCACATGTAAGGCACCCCTAGGTGGGCCCAAGGTAACCCCATGGGCAGGATGCAGTGGATGTGAAAGGTAGGACATGTACTGGTGTGTTTTACATTTCCTGATAGTGAAATACTGTGTATTTCGTTTTTCACTGTTAAAAGGCTGTCTGTCACATAGGCTATCACTGGAGCTGCACTGTAGCTTTTTACACATGTAACTTTCAATTGGACAAGATAGAGAAATTGAGTTTAGGTTCTCTGAACTCAGAATTTGATAACATCTTTTAGTAAAGGTGGTTTTTAAATTGTGTGTGTGATAATGCCACTTTTAGAAAGCGGGCATCCATCCTTTGTGCCGCTATCTGTTTGTACATTCAGCGTCTTGTTTTGGAGTGACAGAAGCTGGGGATGTGCATTCACACTAGACTGTCACAAGGGGGGTTGAGGTGTGTCCTGCCTTTCCTGGGTGACTCATAGCAAGGCTGAATAGACATTTTCTGCATTTAGAGTGGTGGGAAGAGTTTTCACTACCACCCGAATAGGCTGTGTCTGCTCTGCACAATACTGGTCCACCTGCAGTGAAGCTGGACTAGAGAGGACAGAACTGGTTTCTTCTGGACTCAGAGACTTTCTGCCTAAAACGTCAAAGGGAAAAGTAGTCCAAATATTGGTGCCCTGACACCAGAACTTTGGATTACTGCTGAACTAAGGAACCTGCAGGAAGAAGGGTTGGAAAAGCAGTCAGGAGGAACTGCCACTTTGCTGTATCGTTTGCTGTGTTGGCCTGCTGCTTGCTGCTTCTGTCTTGGGCAGGGAAAAGACTGGATTCCACTTTCATAATCCTGTTGTTACATTTTTCTCCAAGGGCTTGAAGTAGAGCTTGCCTCCTGTTGGAAGTCTCAGGGAAATCAAAGACTTCATGAGAACTTATTTGGACTAAGTAACCTGCCAAGGAGAAGAGCTGGAGAAGCTATGAGGAGGAACTACTACTTTGCTGTGTGCTCTACTGGGTTGGCCTGCAGTGGCTGCTTCTGTCTTGGGCAGTGAAATGACTGGACTGAACTTTCTGCAACTTATTTTCCAAAGTTTCTCCAAAGGCTTGAAGTAGAGCTTGCCTCCTGTTGGAAGTCTCAGGCACACAAAGACTTCACCATTCTTTGGGTACCCACTTCTTGAATTGTGTGTTTCAGCTGCCACATTTGAAAAAACAATTCAACACCATCAACGATGCTGCTGCTGGCTCCGTGACCTGTTGGACCGCAGAGCGCACCGCCCCACTTCTCACCGCAGGCCTGGTCTCACCGACGACGCCACCCACTGCTGCCACCAAGTCGCTGCTTGCGCCATGACCTGAGGGCACTGCACTTCGCACTGCCTCACTTCACATCACCGCCCTGGTATCCCCGACGTTGGTGCTCCACGCCGACATCAATGTCGCTGCCTGAACTGAGGCCTGCGGCCACCGCTTATTAGTTACACAACGCACCCCATGTCCCACACCGCAGCCTTGGCCTACCAACGCCATCAACTTCAGATCCTCTGTCAATGACAGCGTTTCAGCAACGCTGATGCCGATGCATGCACCATGACTTGTCAGCACCATGACGCGCACTGCAGACCTGGTCTCACCGATGCCGCTGGATGCCATAACTGAGCCTCTGCCAGCACCGCAACCTGAGGGCACCGCACGCTGCACCACTGCACTTTGCACCGAGGCCCCGATGTCTGCTGACTCCGGTGCTCCTGACTTCAACCTCAAAAGCTTTGATCTGCAATGTGTGTGTCTTCAAGGGCCCAAAGACTCCTGAACCGACCTATGAAACCGACGCCTGCAGACGCTGCATCTTTGGATCTCATTACAAGATCGACGACACCCTGCATATCCAAGGTACTGTTTACTGGTCTTCCCGACACCGTAGCTGGCCCGCGCCAGTACGGTCGACCTAAACTGTTGGGTTTGTTCGTTCACGACACCGTGATGGCGGGGTCAAAGCAGGCAGCCATGGAAAGCCATTAAATATTTTCCTATACGCCAGTGTATTTTTCACAAGAGATTTCAGATGGTTTAAAAAGAAAAAAATGTATAATGTTCATATCTTAACTTCAAATGTAGTCTGTTGCAACGTGTTCAGGCAGAAATTAGATTCATAGCTTCCTTTCCCCCATGAAGTAGATAGGGCGTAATTGAACAATTAAGGGCCAGATGTATCAAAGGGTTTTGCCCATTCTGTGTCTATAGGGAAATGTGTTGATACATATGGCCCTAAACCTCTTGTGCAATTTATTTGACTGTTTGACTGGCTTGCATCGATGTTGCAGACTGGAGTCTGATCCTGTATTTTCATCGCATAGGATTTTCGGTCACTTTTTCAATGCACAGGACCCTTGTTTGGGTGAATGCAGACTCCCAATGGTGTTGGTTTTTCAGATAAGACACTGAAGTTGCTGAGCATCTTTTATTACATTGTCCAAGAATACATCATCAATGAATAAGAGATACCTCTCCTCTAATGAAGACCAAAAATAAGACATTTACCCTCATTATGAGTGGGTCAATGTTTTTTGACCCCTCCGGTTTCCCTGTTTGAGCAGAGTTAAGAAGTTATGCAAATGTTAGCATACCAGGCCAGTCAGTCAAAAGTACTTTATTCAGCATATACATAGCCATAAAAGACACATAAAAACATAAACAACTATAAGAAAAAGGACTGATAAAAAATACAAAAGATTTGATTTATCGAATAGCAGCAACCCCCACGCTGCAAGAAACCCATGCCATTCTGCAAATAAAATATATAATCTGGCAGCCAATACCTACTCTAAGAAGGGATAGTACATCCTCTTACCCCTCCATAGATCTCCTCGCTCTTACACCAGCTTTTAAGAAGGCACATACCACTTGACACACTTCGTAAGCATTTAACAAAAGAAGGTGAAATAGTGCATCCTTACTCTTTCTAAAGTCTAAGTATGGTAAAAGCAGTTTTAAAAAAGCTTAAAAATAGAATCTCAAAAAAGGTACAAAAAAACCATAATATGCATAAAGAATTGCTCTGATCTCTGGTCTGAGATCTGCTTTGCCCCAACAGCTCTGCTGTGCCTTGCCTCGCCGCTGACTCCGTTTCGCCTTCCCTGCCTGGGATTCGAGGGTGCTGCGGTCCGCTCCTTGCTGTGCCCGTTCCAGCCTGCCAGCTTGTTCCAGTCTGGTCAGTGCCCCTCGCTGCGTCCTGCGCTGTTGTTTGCCTCTTTTTGCTTACTGTAATTGTACTGCTCATATTTTTTAACTGTTTAATTTCTGTGCCCTGTGCCTAGTTGTTTGCCTCTTTTTTTTCTCACTGTAATTCTACTGCTCATTTCGTTTTGACTGTTTTCACTTCTGTGCCCCGTGCCTACCTTTCGTTCTGTCCCTGCGTGCCTGGCTCTGTCCCCGCCGCTGCTGCCCCTGCAGCCCCTCCCCCCTGCCATCGCCCGTTCCTGCCTCCCATTTACTCATCCCTCCCCTACTTAATGGCGGCCGCTGCGCGACAGTGCAGCGGGCGCACCGCTCGCGTGCCAAAGGCAAGCCCGTCTGCGGCCCTCCACGACCCAACCGCGGCAAGCGCCAGGAACCATGGATCTCCGACCATCCACTGCTATGACTCAGCTGCCCTCCTTTCACTCAACCCCGGAAGGAACAACCTCTGCCAGCAGTCCACGCTGAACACAACCCACAGCCAGTTCTCCTGCTGCCACTGCCACCAGACCTTCACCACCGTCCCCGCCACCAACACCGCCGATGCCCTGAGGTGCATACTCCTCAACGTGCGCTCCCTGCACAGACGCGTCATAGAGATCAGGAACCTCCTAGAAACCCTCTCATGAGATGTCGCCTTCTTTACAGAAACCTAGACCAATGCCTCCTCCACCCTCGACCACGCCATTGCCATCCCGGACGGATACAAGATCCAGAGGAAGGACCACCCCAACCCCCCGGGAGGAGGAATCACCATGGCACACAAAAAGTCCCTCAGCATCTCCACCTCGAGCGACGCCTTCCCCGCTGCTGAACACCTGCATTTCCAGGTCCAGACCAGCCCCAACTCCATATTCCGCGGCACCCTCATCTACAGACCAGCCGGCCCCCGGGCCCTCTTCGCCAATACCATAACCGACCTCATCGCACCCCATGCCATCGCCTCCATGGACTACATACTCATGGGAGACCTGAACTTCCACCTCGACGACCCCAGCGACCCCAACTCCACCACCCTCCTGGATAACCTCGCCAACATCGGACTTAAACAACTCATCACCACACACACCCACAAGGCAGGACACACCCTCAACCCCATCTTCGCAGGAGGAAACAACATCCACTTCAGCCACACCACGCAACCCCCATGGACTGACCATCACTGCATACACTTCCTCGTCGACAAACCCAAGCCTCCCAAACCAGCTTCATGCCCTCCGCGAAAGAACTGGAGCAGAGTCACCGAGGAGCAGCTCAACTCCACACTCAACCGCGACACCCTCACCGCCACAACCGATGCCAACCTCGCAGCCAGGGAACTTCACACATGGATCTCCAACTGCGCAGACAAGCTCGCCCCTCTACGCAACTCCGACAGACAGCGCCCCAGGAAAGCCACCTGGTTCACCGCCAATCTCCAAGAAGCCAGACACACCTGCAGGTGCCTCGAGAAGAACTGGCGATACTGCAAGACTCCTGAAAACCACAGCACCTACAAGAACGCCATGACGGAATACCATTAACGCATCAGAACCACCAAAAGAACCTGCATCCACAACAAATCCTCACCAACTCCAAGGAACTCTTCAGCATCATTCAGGAACTCACCAAGCCTCCCAGCAAAACCATGGACATCACCCCCTCCCAGGTCCTCTGCAACAAACTCGGAACCTACTTCCATATGAAAATCAAAAACCTCTACGACATCTTCAACGACCAAACACCTGACTCCTCCACCACCTCGCCCTCTGGCAATGCCAGCCAGCCTACCATCTCCTCCTGGACAGGGGTCACGACCGAGGAGACCACAGTAACCATGAAAGGCATCCACTCGGGGGCCCCCACCGACCCCTGCCCACCACACATCTACCACAGAGCGGCCATCTCAAAACAAAGGGTCCCCAGGGTTTATGCCATTAGAATCGCATTGTCTGTATAGAGAAGTGCTGGCACACAAGCTTTCCTGATTTTTGGGATATCTCTGGTGACTGTAACCAAAGCCAAACACAAGTTGTTAATGTAGACCACAAAGAGCTGTTGGGTCAGAATACAGCCCTAGCGCATCCCCCAAGCAGGCAGGAGTGAGTCTGATAACTATCCAGCTTTGCAAAACTGAACCCTGACAGTGAGATTCTCATGAAGGGAATATAAAAAGTTAACTAGCTCCACCTGCAACCCCAGATCCAGCAACATCAGCCAGAGTTTAGTCCTGTTGTCACAGTCAAAGGCAGTTGACAGCCCCATAAACTCCAGGTAGAGTGGACAGCCTTTGGCGATGGTGTAATGGCCAATTATCAGATTCAAATTTAGGCACTGTTCAACTGTACCTAGGCCCTTATAGAAACCGAATTGGTATGGGCATAAGACGTTTTTGCCATTCACCCTGGACTTAAGCACATTGAAGATCACCCTCCCAATGATTTTCCCTGAGCTGTCATTTGAGGAGATGTGGCGGTAGCACTTGGGTGAATTACGATCCCCTTTCTTAAAAATCGACACAATAGTAGAAAAAGACCAGGATTCGGGATTCTACCTAACCAGCGTGTTACTAAAGGTGTTCATTAACGGGGGCCCCCAAGGCTCAATGTTACACTTAATCAAGTCCATAGGGACTCCATCTGGACCTGGGGCTTTACCACTGGGACTTTGTCTTATTGCCAAGATTACTTCCTCCAAGGTGATATGCAAAGTCAGTGATGAAGATAATGATGAAGACAGATTTTTTAAAGCACTCAGATGCTCCTGGGAGTGTCCCACCGCTAGTCCATCAGTAAGTAGAAGATTACAGAGTGAATAGCCAAGTATTTAACCCTTTCCTAAAAGCAAGTTCGGAACTTTCATGCTTCATGTGCAGCGAAAGAGAATTCCATGCAGACTGACCTAAGAAAGAAAAAGAGCGTCCGCCAATCCTTGTCATCCTCACTCTCGGCACTCAAGCAAAAGCCAAACGCGAGGCCCAGAGGCTCCTGGCAAGATTGTAAAAATGAATACGGGAAGCCAGGTAACATGCACCAATATTGTGCAAAGCATGAAAAATGAACACCAGTGTTTTAAACAAAAAAGTCTCTTCCTTACTGGTAACCGGTGCAAGGAAGAAAGATGCCTAGAAATCCTAGTTCTCCTATGCAAATTCAGTAGAAGTCATGCCACGGCGTTTTGGACCTTTTGAAGTCTATGGATGTTGCACTCTGGAAGATCGAGATATAAGGCATTAGAATAGTCCAGGCGAGATGTTATCAGAGCCTAGATAACAGTTTTCCCGGACAGAAAGGACAGAAAGAACAAAAGCTTTATCAGAGCCCGCAGGATACCAAAACATATACCAGTCACAGCACTGATCTAGGGTTGGAAAGATAAGCAGTGTCAAACTTAACTCCAAAATTCCTGGCTGTGTCCGTACAAGATGCAGGCGGAACAGAGCCATTTGGCCAACCTGCCGACCAGTTGGTAGGTGCCTTAATGCCAAAAGGGAGTGTTTCAGTTTTGCCGGTATTACAGTGAGTCAGTTAGTCTGGCTCTTAGTTGCCCCCTAAGGCTCCCATCATCATCAAGATGAGAAATACTCTTAAAATGAGAGATCCATTGGGGTCCAGAGACATTGCAACAAAGGAGGGGGTTAGATGGAGCATCTCTGGATTTAAACCTATTCATCAGCTCCCAAAAATTCTTAGGGGCCGATTGCGATCTCTTTAGGAAACTCTTCCGACTGAATCGGTTTCGGAATCGTTTCCGAACTAATCGGGTTCTGCGAGTCTGACCAACCAATTACAATGCTTCTCAACATCGTTCGGTCTGATTCCCATTGACTTCAACGGAGCATGTGTTCCAAACGAGAACACAGGTTCCCATTGACAAAAGGGGTTGTTGGGAAAATCCTTTCACACTGTGGCAGGCACCCCATGGTGTCTGTTACACTGTGCATGCATGGGTAGGGGGTACCCATGGGTTCCCCCATGGGCCCGATTCGGAGGGCCCCGGGTGAAGGGGGGCCTGCTACGGGCCCCAAAGTCAGATTTCGACAGGCGATCCATCTCGGAACAACTGATTCGTAAAGGCTGTCCAAATCTGACATCCTAATCGCTCGGCTGGAAACGCGGTCCATAGACCGCTATGTATCAGCTCTGACCGACTCAGTTAATCCCAATGCCTTACGGAACTGAGTCTGACAGTCCGAACGCTTTCCAGCCATCGTAATCGCTCATTGGGAAAAGTGTCTGAGTCGGTCGGAAAGGCGGGTTCCGAATCGGATTCAGACAAATCGAATGCCGTTCGGAGCCTTTCCGGACGACATCATAATCAATTCGACCCCCTAGTGTTTTTGGAATGGGAAGCTAGCTCTAAGTGATCCCAGCCCTTTGGAATCAACTTCTTTTTCCTGCTCCTAATGGCACATTTATATGCCTTGCGAGCCTCACACACCATAAAGGGGTCCTTGGGTTTCTTAGATAGCGCCTTCGTAAGCCTGCAGTTTGCTACAGAACAACGATTATCAAACCACTGGAGCCTTTACGGCCTATTATTAACAGGTTACAACAAGGAATGCCTGATGCACTGATTTAAAGAATTAAAATGACTATCTTCACATCCCCTTGCACATCAGACAAACATAACAGAAAGGTTGTCAAATGAAATTTCAGAAGCATCCTTAGTGAGCCCCCTGGATCTTTCAGGTTCCATACCAACCTTAGGCCATCCCTTGTGTGCTGATAAATGGAGATTGAAAGCTCAGGGGATACCACCTTATGTACTGGGAAAAGGCCCTAGAGGTATAGGACTTTGTGGTTACTCCATTCCATGGCAGGAGTACCTCCTTGAGCTTACCGTGGTAACAAATCATGAGTTGAAAAATTTAATCAATAATTGAGGCATGTCCCCTAAACGAGTGCAATAACTTCTCTCACAAAACCACTCCATGACACTCACGAGATCATTGGCGGTGTTCGACCAGACATTTTTGGAAGGTTTATCCCCAGATGTCTTGCTTTTTCGCCTCCTGTTTTTAACCTATTTTTCATTGTTTTTAGGACTCTGAGCAATTTACCACTGATAATCAGTGCTAAAGTGCATATGCTCTCCATGTAATTTGTCTTATGGATTGGTGTTTCCATGACTGGCTTATTTGATTTACTACTAAGTCCCTAGTAATGTGCACATGTGTGCCCAGGGCCTGTAAATCAAATTATACTAGTGGGCTTGCAGCACTTGTTATCCCACCAACACAAGTAGCCTTTCAAAGGTGTCTCAGACTTGCCACTCCAGTGTCTGCATGCAGTTTCTACTGCCATCTCGACCTGGCAAGTGCACCCACTTGCCAGGCCCTAACCTTCCCTTTTAGCACATGTAAGGCACCCTAGGTGGGCCCAAGGTAACCCCATGGGCAGGATGCAGTGGATGTGAAAGGTAGGACATGTACTGGTGTGTTTTACATTTCCTGATAGTGAAATACTGTGTATTTCGTTTTTCACTGTTAAAAGGCTGTCTGTCACATAGGCTATCACTGGAGCTGCACTGTAGCTTTTTACACATGTAACTTTCTATTGGACAAGATAGAGAAATTGAGTTTAGGTTCTCTGAACTCAGAATTTGATAACATCTTTTAGTAAAGGTGGTTTTTAAATTGTGTGTGTGATAATGCCACTTTTAGAAAGCGGGCATCCATCCTTTGTGCCGCTATCTGTTTGTACATTCATCGTCTTGTTTTGGAGTGACAGAAGCTGGGGATGTGCATTCACACTAGACTGTCACAAGGGGGGTTGAGGTGTGTCCTGCCTTTCCTGGGTGACTCATAGCCAGGCTGAATAGACATTTTCTGCATTCAGAGTGGTGGGAAGAGTTTTCACTACCACCTGAATAGGCTGTGTCTGCTCTGCACAATACTGGTCCACCTGCAGTGAAGCTGGACTAGAGAGGACAGAACTGGTTTCTTCTGGACTCAGAGACTTTCTGCCTAAAACATCAAAGGGAAAAGTAGTCCAAATATTGGTGCCCTGACCCCAGAACTTTGGATTACTGCTGAACTAAGGAACCTGCAGGAAGAAGGGCTGGAAAAGCAGTCAGGAGGAACTGCCACTTTGCTGTATGCTTTGCTGTGTTGGCCTGCTGCTTGCTGCTTCTGTCTTGGGCAGGGAAAAGACTGCATTCCACTTTCATATTCCTGTTGTTAGATTTTTCTCCAAGGGCTTGAAGTAGAGCTTGCCTCCTGTTGGAAGTCTCAGGGAAATCAAAGACTTCATGAGAACTTATTTGGACTAAGTAACCTGCCAAGGAGAAGAGCTGGAGAAGCTATGAGGAGGAATTACTACTTTGCTGTGTGCTCTACTGGGTTGGCCTGCAGTGGCTGCTTCTGTCTTGGGCAGTGAAATGACTGGACTGAACTTTCTGCAACTTATTTTCCAAAGTTTCTCCAAAGGCTTGAAGTAGAGCTTGCCTCCTGTTGGAAGTCTCAGGCACACAAAGACTTCACCATTCTTTGGGTACCCACTTCTGGAATTGTGTGTTTCAGCTGCCACATTTGAAAAAGCAATTCAACACCATCAACGATGCTGCTGCTGGCTCCGTGACCTGTTGGACCGCAGAGCACACCGCCCCACTTCTCACCGCAGCCCTGGTCTCACCGACGACGCCAACCACTGCTGCCACCAAGTCGCTGCTTGCGCCATGACCTGAGGGCACTGCACTTCGCACTGCCTCACTTCACTTCACCGCCCTGGTATCCCCGACGATGGTGCTCCACGCTGACATCAATGTCGCTGCCTGAACCGAGGCCTGCGGCCACCGCTTATTAGTTACTCAACGCACCCCATGTCCCACACCGCAGCCTTGGCCTACCAACGCCATCAACTTCAGATCCTCTGTCAATGACAGCGTTTCAGCAACGCTGATGCCGATGCTTGCACCATGACTTGTCAGCACCATGACGCGCACTGCAGACCTGGTCTCACCGATGCCGCTGGATGCCATAACTGAGCCTCTGCCAGCACCGCAACCTGAGGGCACCGCACGCTGCACCGCTGCACTTTGCACCGAGGCCCCGATGTCTGCTGACTCCGGTGCTCCTGACTTCGACCTCAAAAGCTTTGATCTGCAATGTGTGTGTCTTCAAGGGCCCAAAGACTCCTGAACCGACCTATGAAACTGACGCCTGCAGACGCCGCATCTTTGGATCTCATTACAAGGTCGACGACACCCTGCATATCCAAGGTACTGTTTACTGGTCTTCCCGACACCGTAGCTGGCCCGCGCCACTACGGTCGACCTAAACTGTTGGATTTGTTAGTTCACGACACCGTGATAGCCCCGGACGGAGCTATCGACTTCAAGGAGCTTTATTATAAGATTATTTTTGCAATTTTCGCATTTTGATTACTGTATATTGGATTTTTATTGTTTTGGTATTGTTTTACTCAGATAAATATTGGCTATTCTTCTAAAACTGGTGTGGTGTCCTTTTATAGTGTATTCACTGCATCACTGTGTGTTTAGTGCAAATACTTTACACATTGCCTCTGAGATAAGCCTGATTGCTCATTCCAAGCTACCAAGGGGGTGAGCAGGAGTTATTTTAGACATGTAATCCCTTTACCCTGACTAAAAGGAAGGATCCCTGCTTGGACAAGGTTCATACCTCAGCCAACTAGAGACCCAATTTCTAACAGGCGGCCAAGTACCACTATAGTTCTTCCCCTCTGTGATCCGATCTCCTCAGCTGAAGGTCCAGGGGATCTAGCCCCTGAGCCATTTTGTAAGACCCCATTTTGGCACATTGAAGTCCCTGCAAAGGAGATACGTGGGTTGTTTCAATTTGGAGGGACACGGGACCCCTAGGTTTTAGATCAGCTAGGAAGGCAAACAAGTGTTTAAAAAAACTACAAGTAACATCTAAAAAATCATTATTATAAAAGTTCACCAAATAGAAAACTGTTTGATACATCCTTAACCAGTATGGCCATAAAAACCAGATTTCCAGACTCAACTACTGACACATTAACCTTCACGTTAATATTGACCCATTCACAACGCCCCCCCTTAAGATTTACCATGCCCCGAGGGTAACATGTAAAAGCACCGCAAGAAACTGTGTTTGTTTCCCAACATTCCTCTAGTACCACATAGTCATAGCAGCCACCAAGGTCTAGCCAATCTGGGTCTTTTTAATCTTGTCTATAAGGCCAACAACATTCCAGCTCAATAGATGAAAAGAAGAAGAAACCCCGGGGCTGGATCCTGTGGAGCCCTGTACCAGCAGGTTCCCACACAGAGTATTAAAATTGATGTGAAAAATTGGCATCAGAGAATGAGTCCTACCATCAGCATTATTCAAAAGTCAATCCACACTTGAAAGAACATCAAACCTATTTGATAGAGGTATGGGGGCCAGAGCCCTTGAGCACGGCTGAACCTGTGCTGGTGGCTGAACTGCACTATCTGCACAGCGGGGCCCTCCTTGCGTGCCTAGGTTCCAACTTAGACATGTAGATGCTGACTGGGCCTGCCACAGATTCAGGGGCCTGGAGGGGGGCATGTAGAAAAAAACAAGTAGAACCATATCAATGCTGCCCCTCTCTCCCTCCAAAGCAGGTGGACCAAACAGGATGCTCCTTGCCAGACAAGGAGAATTGAAATTGATGATAATGCAGTCCCCTTCTAAAGCAACCGGACTGGGTCCAATCCACCCCACCCTCCGGGTCAGCAAGATGTCCTTCTCACACAAAAATAGAAACCCTCTATTGCGAGCCACCCAGTCTAAAACTTTGTTACCAAGCTCTACACAGGACTCCTACTGCCCTCGCGCAGTGGGGACTTTGACAAGGACGGCCACAAAGGGACATGCAGCAGGTGTTTGGTTGAATAAGGGCAGGGTCGGATGAGACCAACGAAAGGACAGCCTCTCCGGTCTGAAAGAAGAGCATGAACTGCCTTGAGTGACAGGTGGGGCGGCATTCCTCACGTGTTGGGGGGCAACCCAGAAGTTATATTCCCCCCTAGTGTGGCAGCTTGAACAGGCGACTCGGGCTGGCTTACAGGATAGCTCTCAGGAGAGTTCTCGGTCGATCCATTGACACTTGAATTAGTGCCATTACCCACCTGAGGGGAAATGATGGACCCCCTAGCGAAAAATGTTTAGTGACAGGGACATGGGCAATTGGACAGGTGTTCCCATGTTGTGGAGTATCTCAAGGATGGGAAAAGGTTTCCATCAGCTGCTCTAATTTCAAAAGCCGCTTCATCACTGGTAAGAGCCTAGTTCTGAGAAGTTCCTTGATTTTTGTTTCAAAATTTCTTCCCACTGACATGCACCAACAAGGGAGCCTTAGAAGAGCCCTCCTCACATGCAGAAGCACAGGGAGTCAAATTTATGGGGTTAGCTGACTTAGCGGGCAGATTTTGTGTGATCGGGCTGTCTGGGCTGATTGAGCTGCCAGGGAAACCTTTAATGTGGGAGGTTTTCCTCTCCAAGACCCAGCTTTGATTTCATAGGAACCAACGGGGAATGATCATCAGAATAAATAATAAATAAAAAATCTGTATTTGTAAAGCGCGAACTACTCACCCTTACGGGTCTCAAGGCGCTGGGGGCCATCGTGGAAATTAAGTGAGCTATTGCCCAGAGTCACATGGTGCTGAGCTGCCGCAGCCGGGGATCGAACCGTGAGCCCTGTGCTCTGAAGTCAGCTGCCCTGGCCGCTGCACCACACCTCTCCACCTCAGACAGAACAAAATCAGCAGGTACTACATTCACAGCATCAGTATTACTAGTCGCACCCCGAGGGCTGCAGGTGGTGGCTTTGGTGTCCCTGTGGTCCTCGATCCAAGGTCTGCTATCTCTCCATGGTGGTGAGAAGGGGTCGCTGTCCCACTGTCCAATGAGAGCCTCCTCTGTGTTAGGGCAATTTCGGTCTTTATAACCCCCATGGCCCTCACTAACATCCGATCAATGGAGGTGCCTTTTGAGGGGTGTGTGGGGGCCGAACAATACCCAGCTGCCTTCTTCTTCTTCCCCATAATACCCTTAAGATGAAAATCCAGCAAAGGGGCATACCTGCTCATGTGGTGATGCCCTCATATGGAGTATAGTGCATTCTGCCTTAGGGCTGTAGGGCCTGCTGTAGGGGTGACTTACCTATCCTGCATGCAGTGACGGTGTGCATGGCACACAGGCTATGTGCCATGCCATGTTTTTACTTTTGTCTGCACCAAGACATGCAGCCTGCAGTAGCAGTTTGCATGAGCTCTGTGCGGGGGCCCTTAGGGTGGCGCAATTCATGCTGCTGCCTTTAGGAACCCTCTGTAGTACCTCAGGCTCTAGGTGCCAGGGGTACCATTTACTAGGGACTTTCAGAGGGTACCAAAGGTATTGTCAATTGGGGGAAACAATTGTACAGTTTTGGGAAAGAGATCTGGCACTGGGGACATGGTTAGCAGGAACCCAGTGCACTTCCAGTCGAAATAACAACAAATACCAGGCAAAAAGTGGTGGTGACCATGTTGAAAAGGACACTTTCCCACAAGTACCAATTGCACAGAAATCAAGAGTTCAATTTAAACAGTCACAAGCAAAAAGCAGTAGTTTTAATAGTACCAATTGCACAGAAGACAAGTGATTCAATTTAAACAGTCACAGATAGAAAAACAGCAGTTTTAAAGTTTCAAAACACACAGGACATGTCTGTGTTCTTACTACCTTCTCTGTCATTTGTTCACTTGGCTGTTTAAGGCACAGAGAGGTTGGGGCTACAAGATGGAGGTGGTTGTCTTGGAGTTCCCTGCCTAGACCTTAAGGGCTTCTGCAGGCGAGGAGGAGGAGGGCTCAGGGTTGCTTGGGAGCCAGAGGGCCAATCAGGAAGGCTCAGTCTGATGGCCAGGGGACAGTGAACTGCTCCAGAAGATCAGAAACTCTTTGAATACAGACAGGCTCATTCCACACTTTGCTGGTCCTGGTTTACCCTGCAGGTAGGCCCACATCTAGGGGCAGATTTACAAGCCCCTTGCGCCACTTTTGCGTCACTTTTAACATGGGAAAAGTGAAGCAAAAGTGGCACAAGGGGCTTGTAAATCTGCCCCCTAAGCCACTTAACATGCTGCTTTTCCCGCACTTAAAGAAATCCCCTTTTCTAGCCAAAAATAAGGGTTACATGCACTTTCCAAATACAGTTTAAACCTGAAAGCAGATTCAGCAGCCTCTTAAACACTGTCTGCTTAGCCTCTGAGGGTCTAGTTTGCATTTTTGACTTTTAAAAGAACCAAAGGGGAGGAGGAGGCTTGGGGCTTGCCCCTGCATGCCTAAGCGCAGTACAGGGGAAACTAGGACAGAAATTCAAATAGTCACGGGTGGAAAAACAGCAGTTTTACCAGTACCAATTGAACAGAAACCAAGAGTTCAATTCAAACAGTCATGATCAAAAAAGCAGCAGTTTTAACAGCACCAATTGCACAGAAGACATGAGATTCAATTTAAACAGTCACGGGTAGATAAACAGCAGTTTAAAGTTTGAAAACACCCAGCACAATTCTGTGTTCTTACCACCTTCTCTGTAGTCTGATCACAGTGCTGTTTAGAGCACAGAGAGTCTGGGGCTACAAGATGGAAGTGGCTATCCTGGGGTTCCCTGCACAGACCTTAAGGGTTTCTTAAGGTGGAGGGAAGGCTCAGTATTGCTTGGGAGCTAGAAGGCCAATCAGGAAGACCCAGGCTGATGTCCAGGGGGCAGTGAGCTGCTAGTGAACTTCAGAATTTCCTTGGACACAGATATATTTGAAAATTCTTTGAAATCAAGATCTATAGTAGGCCGGGGCGGTAATCTTCGCTTCGCTCGCGGAGTTTGCAGAATACAGGCACTTCGTGGAGGAGCGCGGAGTTTCTGAATTCACCTTCCCTGGCACGAAGCATAGTTTTTTTCAGTTTGTGTGCTCAAGATTTGTTTTACTATTCGCGCCATGATTATCTCGGGCTCTAGTGATCTTGCGCGATACTTCACACTCGCTTGCACGGCTTCCGGACGTGATGGCGCCAATGTAGTGTCGATCGTGAATGCACTGCTCGAGCAGCTTTTGTGCTCAAGAAGCAGCTGAGAGGCTTTTCGAGTGGATTTTCTTTTCCAACTAGCCTTTGGAGTTGGTTTTTTTGTGCGAGAAGCATTTTTTTCCTTTTTTTTTTTCCAACTAGAAGGAAGTGCCCAAGAGACTCCAATTTCCTGTCCCTGTCCAGCAGGCTCCTCCCGGTGCTTTGTCCATATCCTGGTCACATTATTCATTTGGATTTGGAGCTGGAAAGATCATTCTCCTTGTGTGCTGCATATATACCATTGAATTTATGGACAGTGTATTTGAGATTTCACAAGTAAGTTAAAACAATGCTGTATAAGGGTGTTGTTTGTTTGATTGAGGGCATACACCAGGATTTATTTGGACTTTAATTTGATTTCTTAAATTTATTGTGGTGGGTAGACAGCAGTTTCAGTTGGGGCCTTGTTATTTTTTTGCATGTAATTTTTCTTGTTTTGTAAACAAAAAATGTTGCAACAGTTTCGTACATTTTCTCCGTGTTTTTAATACATTTGCAATATTCATTTAATTCACTATGTGACCTAGACTGCCAATGGACCTTCCAGCCAATAGGCCCAGTATTAGTCATGGGTGCCTAAAACAACTGTTTCCGTAGTGTCTGTTGAATTATAACATCATTTAGGGCATTGATGGCATTGGATTAAATTACAAAAATTGTTTCTTTGGAGTATTTCATGTTTTTTTTTCTGCAAACAGTGTATAGGTGGGAAAATATATTTGATGCCTGTGGAGGATGTGTATTGTACATTTTTTAGCCCAGTTAATTTTTATTTCTGGCATTGCTGAATTAATGCTGTTTTCTCCTGTGATACCATGCCTCCTTTCTTTGTCTGGCCAGTGTGTGAGTGTGTTTGCCATAGGCCACCATTTGTCTTTGTTCCCCATGCCATGTGGCCAGGGGGTATTTTTTTTGCATAGTCAGTGTCTATAGGGCCTGTATGTGTTCTTTGTTTTCTATGCCTCCTGCTTGAAGCGCCTGGATACCATATTAGGTGATTAGCCGTGCTTTATAAAACCTGATTGATTGATTGATTGTTGTTTGACCATGTGGCTGGTGGCCATTTGTGTAGGCAGACAGTGTGCTTTTGCCATAGGCTTGCATGTTTTCTTTGTTTTACATGCCTCCTGCTTGTTTTACCATGTGGCTGGTGGCCATTTTGTGTAGCCAACCAGTGTACTTTTGACATAGGCCTGCATGTCTTCTTTGTTGTTGCCATGCCTCCTTGCTGGTTGTTGTTCTGATCATGTGGCTTGCAGTCATTTTGTGTAGCCAGCCAGTGTGCTTTTGCCATAGGCCTGCAGGTCTTCTTTGTTGTGGCAATTCCTCCGTGCTGGTTGTTGTTCTGACCATGTGGCTGGCAACCATTTTGTGTAGCCAGCCAGTGTGCTATTGCCATAGCCCTGCGTGTCTTCTATAAACCTATAATGGATCTGCACGTTTAGACAACGTAGACTGTAGGATTGGTGTTCAGACTGATTCTAGACACCCCCACCGGGCATGTTTGCCTGTATACCAGCTAGCTCACTGTGCCACTGGAAACCCCTCTTACCAAGGAGAGAATAGTTCTTGCCAACTATCGAACATGACAACTCTGTCCCATCAGTGATTGTGGAAACAGTGCAATACTTTTCACTCAGTCACTCGTGCTCACTTTGTCTCAGAGAGATACACAGAATAAACGGTGGGGACGTCTCCAATAAGCATTTATTGAACCAGCATCATTCTAGTGTAAAATAGGTGTGCTGCAACAACCATTAGACCGAAACAGATATAAATGATTATAAGTAGCAACAGAGTAAAAGGATGGTAGATTTCTACCATAGTGCTAAAACGATGAATACAGGCAGGTATAAAAATACATGACAATAAAATGCGTACTCCTACTATGCGACCCTAACTAGATGTACCTAAGTGTACCTTGCATGTATGTAGGTGTAAAGCCAAGAATCCCTCTAGGATAAGGTCAACCCCATTACCTGAAGTGAGAGACTGTGGGACCCCTTCTTGGTCTCGAGATGGACACCCCGCGATGGATGTCAGTCCACTGTGAACTGGAGTGTCTGCATGCAGGAACCTCAGCGTCTTGTGTCAGTGTGTCCTTTTTTTCCTCTCCCTGCCTCAGCAAAGATATGGTGTTTATATACCCAAAGGGGTACCCTCAGGGGATCTACCTTGCTGTGTCATGTCGGACTTAGGATGACGGAAGGAATGACCCTTATACATAGTTATTATGCAGGAGATGGTAGTGATGCTGAGTTTCCAAGAATCCTAATGCATAATGAATGAGGCTAGCTTTCAGGGAAAACCCCACATCCTGTAAACAGTACCATAACTAGGCAAAAGGTCAGTCCCGAGAACCGTTATGTAGGTTAATGGCAGGGGAAAATATAGGTGAAAGGTTAGGTTGCTACCTGCGCCTATATGGGGGTACCTATATGAAACATAACAATGCCTTCTTGCTGGTTGTTGTTGTGACCATGTGGCTGGTGGCCATTTTGTGTAGTCTGTCAGTGTACTTTTGCCATAGGCCTGCATGTCTTTTTTGTTGTGGCCATGGCTCCTTGCTGGTTGTTGTTGAGACCATATGGCTGGTTGCCATTTTGTGTAGCCAGCCAGTGTGTTTTTGCCATAGGCCTGCATGTCTTTTTTGCTCCCCCTAACACCATGCCTTCTTGCTCAGTGTTTTTGTTTAACCATGTTGTACTGGCTGGCAGCCATTTTGTGCATCCAGCCAGTGTGCCTTTGCCATAGGCTTGCATGGATGTATGAGATATCAGTTTAATAATATGCTTGAGGATCATTGTAGCATGTATATTACGTATATGATTTTGACGAACAGAGCTTATATATATTACTTGCATTTTTTTATTTTGCACTGCCAATAGATTTTTATTATAATTTTAATTATAGCGTTTTAATTTTGTATTTTCATTTTTTTATTCTTCATTTAATTTTTTTTTAATTTCACTTTTTTATTTTTTTTATTTTATATTTTAATAAAACATGTTATTATAATTTTTCTTAATTTTAATGTTTTGTCAAATGTTTTTTACATTTTAATTGTTTTTTATTATCATTTTTTTACTTTTTCAATTTTTTAATTTTACATTTAAATTTTTTTTTTTTAATTTTAAATTAAAAAAAAAATCAAATGCTATTTTTAATAAAAAATGTGTTTTTGCCATTTTGTCTCGGTGGATCCATAATCCATCCATCCGTCCACCATAGGCGCACAGTCGCACAACAGCATTTAGTTTTTTATGTACATAATTCCATTTCCATCTGAACACCCTGGCCACGGTGCCCTTCAGCATCATTCTTTTTTTTTTAACGGGGTTTTATATAGCACGAACTTAACCCGAAGGTATCGGGTATCAGAGCGCTTTACATAGCACCAGTTGCGTTACATGAGGACTTATTAATTTTTGGTAGGCACGGGGAGATTAAGTGATTTGCCCAGAATCACAGGATGTTCAGCGTCATTGCCGAGACTCGAACCCGGTTCCCCAGACTCGAGGTCGACCATCCTAGCCATTAGGCCAACTCCTCTCCCCTCCATTCCTTTGTGTAATGATGATAATTCCATTTCCCCTGGACCATATTGCCTGCCATAGGCGCACACTAACCTCCATTTTTTAAAAGATTACTATTCCATTTACTGATGTCATTCCGTGAGTGCCACAGGTGTCTCCCTTGAAAATATACGCACATAAAGGAAAGAGCGTTATCATTCTGTATATTGTGTGTTATTCTGATGTGGAATTACATTTTATGGTATGGTGGTGGTTTGACTTTAAAGTGGTTATTATTACCTAAGTAAACAACCACACTAATATATTGCCTTTGTCTGTACTAATTCAAACTGCAAACAATACTACGTTTCACACTAAATGTTTTTCTTGCTTGTTTGCTTTTAGGTGCACAAGAGACGTGACATCACCCGCAGTACTGCCAAACAGAAGGACTGTGTAGTCACACATCAGTCCTGCAATCTTTTCCGCTCATGCAGCTTAGTGCAACTGCCAAATGAGAGCTTTAAGATGGACCCAAAGAAGATGCTTCCAAGAAAGTGGGCAGTGAGAAGAAGCAGCTTGCCTTCAGTGGCATGTCACCCTAACCTTTTTTGGACCACCACATCGTGTGCCTGCTGCACCAGCCTCTTGGGATCAAGGTGAGAGCAGCACTCCAGCATCAACAGCAGCACCCCAAACTTAGCCCAAGACCATGTCTGTCAGTGAGGCGGCCACTGCAATCCTGGTGATGCCGATGAGCAGTGACACTGAATTTGATTTGTCTCTTTCACAAAGTAGTACAAAATCATTTAATGAAACAGAGCAAAGTGTACAGGAGCCACATGTTTGAGCAGAACAGGAAGTTGAGCTTCCTTATGAGCAAAAACCTCCTCTTTACAACCATTGGCTCCCAGATCTCCAGCAAGGAAAAGGAAGGGCACTACTCCAACATCTTCTCCAAGCAGCCCTTCTGATGATGATGATAGGGACATGGCGTGGACCCCGGCAGTGTCCAGGAGATGCCAGGAGAGGCAAAGGAAAAGTTCCTGAAAGCCTTAGACTTATGGAAGCGGATGATGAGGAGGATGATGATGATGAGGCAGTCATTGTGGAAGGTGACACAGAGGAGTCTGGCATTGCTATTCAACTTGCTCCAAGGGATGTGGCACAGTTGGCACCGCCAGCTCCCATATTTGCACAGCCCCAGAAGAGACCTACACTAGTAACCACTATCTCAGTCGAAGTATGCACTGCATAAAGGCACTCAATGACACACCCACCTACCTCCAGTTCTTCAGGATTTGGCAGTGGCACAGTAAAAAAGTACTACTCCCTAGTTTGGGACATTTTTACAGTTAGCAAAGAGGGGGAGCACATTGCAGTATGCATCAATTGCCACACAAATGTTCGTCAAGATAAGCCTGTTACACATTATAGTACTGGAGATCAAACAACCCTTATGAACAGCACCGAGCAATCAAGTGGGAGGAGCACTGTAAAATAATTTCTGAATGTGGTTGTGGTGGTGAAGGTGAGGCGTGCCAGAGATCATCAGTAATAGGTGTAATCATGGTGGAAGGTGATGATGATGAGAAAGAAGAGGGTGACATTCTCACGCAAAGCAGCCCTGTTCTCAGCAGTGTGCCAGCAGAATTACCCACCTCAACAACTTCACAATGGCACAAGACTCAAAGTCAGCTGGAGACACCACGGCACACAGTGACTGCCCCACTATAATGCACACTGAGTCTACCACCACTTACTTCTCAGACGTCTCCTGCATCAGTGGCCCTAGAAAAGAAGAAAAAAATACAGGCTACTATTACAGGCATGTTCAGGCAGGAGGGGCCATATTACCGCAACCATCAAATGGCACTTTTTTACAATGGGAAGCTGGAAAAAATGTTAGAGTTGGGCCAACTCCCTTTTTCTTTTGTGGAAGGAGTGCGATTCTTAGAATTTGTGACAGCCATGGATGCAGACAAATGGGGCCTAGTCAAATGCCTTACACAGATGCTACTCCCTTTTGAAGTTTTCACGTGGGAAGTTAGCAAGGAGGACAGTATAATGGGCCAAGCTGTCCCGCTGTTACATTTGCTACAGAAGCTGGTGAAGAAGGTGTCTGAAAGGTTCGCCCTTGCAGGTGTGAACGAAAACACAGGAGCTCAGGCCTTGGTTGAGAGCTTAATCTTTCGCTTGGCTTCTAATACTAGGCTGCAACATGACATCATCTCAACCAAACAGTACATCTGTACCACACTACTTGATCAATGGTACAAAAATTTCTGTCTACTTTCATTCCTTTTATTGAAGGGGATGTTTCAAATACAAGAGGTGGATTGGTTGAGCAAGCCGGAGACCTGGATGAAGAGCAGCTGGAACTTAGAGACCCAACCTGCAGTTCAGGGGTGCCGCCTTTAACCTCAAAAGAGGGCAGTCTTGTCTCACAGCAGCCAACAACACCATCAACCTGAACACAGGCAACAACAGCAACAGAAGGATCCAGCCTCTGAATTGTATTGTTACAAACAGCTGGGCTTAAGTCCTGTGCAGAGGCGATGGCAAAAGAGGTTGAGCAAGTGGCAGCACCAATGGCCATCCACAGGATTTTCCAGAGTATATGGATGATCCTAAAGAGGTCTATGTGGATCAAAACCTCTGATATATTGGGATGGGAAGATGCGCCAATGGCCAGTGCTCAGCAGGCTGGCAATAAAGTATTTGGCTTATCCTATGCCCAGTGTGTCTGCTGAGCATGTGTTCAGTGCAACTGGTGTGGTTGTTACAGTGAGAAGGACCAGTCTCGTGCCTCTATATGTGGGGAGACTGACTATGATCAAAATGAACCAACATTTCATACCACACAATTACACTATTTCTGAAGCAGCAGAGGAGGAGGAAGTTTGGCCAGATTCAAGTGTGCTAGCACCTGAGTTTGAGGACGAACTCTACGTCCCAGACTGAATATGCTAGTACCCCCATAGAACTTCTTAATTATCTCTCGTTGAAGTTCTATCTTTGCCCAAAAAAATAAATAAACGCAGCTAGTGGAACATTATTATTTTTGTGTCAGATTTATGCTGTCCCCCCATTTTTTAGTCACATATATATTGCCGGATTACAGTTGGACCAGTGTGCATTGAAGAAGCCTCCACAACTCCTTCATGACATTGGAGACAATGCTTGCCTCCCTGACATGCCTATCCTTTTTTGCATCACTTAGCAGGGCTGCCACAGAAGATCGTTGATTTACAAGAGTACCAATACCAAATTCCAATGTGTTGCCTGCGTCAAAGATGAACTGTGTACCTACTACCTAAACTACCTGTGCTTGGATAGGAAGAGCTAACTAGAACTATTGCAACAGTGAGTGAGTGATTGTGAGTGATGATTGATGATTCATGTGGTGGCAGACAGCCACCATATAATTTGGGAGCTTGCTTGAGATGATTTGCAATGTTTGGGGCCCAAATGATGGGCGATCATTGTTTCCTGTAGGTGATTGGCCTTTCCAAACTTACTTAGCAAAAATTAACCTGTACAGTCCACTCCTATGATCCTTCTATTTTTTTCGTCACCTAGGAGGGCTGCCCCAGACAATCAATTGATTTACAAGACTACCAAATTCCAATCTGTTGCTTGCATTAAAGGGGAGATAGTGTACCTACCACTGTGCTTAGATTGGAATAGGGAACCATTGCACCAAGTAAATATTAAGTGATTGTGAGTGGTGATTGATGATTCATGTGGTCTGACAGTGAGGGAGGGTTTTGAACTGTAATATGGGAACTTGCTTGAGATGATTTGCAAAGTTTGGGGCCCGAATGATGGGCGATAATATTGTTTTCCTCTAGTTGATTAGCGCTTTCACACTTAGCCAGATTTACTTGCAGGGTCCTCTCCTTTTTGTTAGTTCTTTAGAGACCAGAACAGTCACTTTAGTTAACAAGCAAAAACCTATACAAAATCCTGCAATTCTGCAATTCTGTTTCTCCACTTGTTCTTCAACAGCAGTGCACTACACGTCTACCTTGCTTGGGTCATGGCTGGGACAGAGTTACTCAGAGTCAGGAAGAGGACTACCTCATCAACAGTTAGAAGCATGAGGTAGTCAACTTCAAAGGGAAACCATGACTCTGAGGCCTAGTACTCAGCCATGTGGGATGAAGAGAGGTGCGTTGATTTGTCAAATGCTACTGTGTGTGTGTGTGTATGTTGCACTGGTGGCAAAAGTGAAACTCTGAGTCCCCCTCTTGTTTTTTTTTGCTCTGCCTGTGAGTCTTTTTGGTACACTCCTCAAGAAGCTTACCTTCCTTCTGTCCTTCTCCTTGACTCTAAAATACAGTTTCTGTTTTACAATATGCAGGCCTTCTAGTCTCCTGTGCGAATAAAATGCAAAAGCCGCAATGGACACTCCTGCATACCACCGGACCAGTCCAGACAGGCACCCAAGAGTGATGGATATTCCAGAGGAGAATGCAGATGCACCAACTAATTTTGCAATACCGTATTATTTTTCTTTTAACAATCATATTTGGAGAACCGGGTGGGTGGGTTCACTACTCCATAATTTCATTTTTTTCAACATAGAAGACTGAATATTTAGATATCTGATAACTTGGGTCTTGGGGCAGAAGGACTATTTGCAATGCATTTAACTGTACTGTGTCATACTCATTCCTTAGTTTCCTTCCACAATAGATTGATGCTGATGATGTGCTGCTCAATGCCCAGATGAATGTTGTCCTTGTGTTTGTCTTTGTCAATCCTTTCCCCAAATCCCCTTTCCCATCCATTCATCAATCCCCTAACACTCTACCCCTGGACTCTGTGAATTATTGAAGTGTGACGTAATTTACACCATCAATGGATCACACACTTGGTGGGGTGGATGTGGTGAAAGGAACACCAACTTACTGCAGGATATTTTAAGCAATTGTCATGGGTGTCACTGTTCATGGTCAGTCACAATGTTGCCATGTGCGGTTATCTGCGTCAGTACAGTGAAGCAGCAGTGTAGTTACAGGCATGTGCATGTATGTTTCCCATTAGTTTCTTATTAATGCAGAATATGGTGATCAACGGTACATTATTAGTTATTTTACATTAACTAATATAGAGTTAATGTGTGGTATAGAAAACACTATTGGCAGGTGTTTGTAACATTTGGCCCTTGGGAAGAACCTTGGACACTGTTGGCATGTGTTTGTAACATTTGGCAGCATCATGGGCACATAAAATATGTAAATTCCCTTCGCGTGCAGAGATTTAAATGAGGGAGCGCTTCAACCAGGTGCAGTGCTCCCATGAGAGCAACGTGTCTTCACTGACATTTTAGAACACGTGTACGCTATACTATTTAAAGTGTTGACGTGCTCCAGATCTCTGATTAGCCTCGGCCCTGTTGGAATACTTACCTGACTCCTTTGACTTCAGTCCCGCGGCTTCATTCCTGCAGCTGCTTCCCTCGAGACAGACGTTGGACTTCAGAGCTTCCACAGTTACCGGTAACCTGGAAGAGAAGGACAGTTAAGGAACAATTACGGTAAAAATTCCTTTTTTTATGTTTACAAAAGTGAAACCAATTGTGCAGGAAAGACGCATTACTTGTCTATGTGAAGAAACAGCAAGCAGCGTGTTATAAGACTTTGAATCTAGAGGACAATAAGGCACGAATAATTCCATAGTATTTTCTTGGCAATTCATGTTTGGATCGTGAACTACAGAGACTATTTTGAGCGTGCTTATGTAGAAAAACCTGCTATGTGTTAAAGATTCATTTGGCACATTACCAATAGTATTGGATGTTACTTGTTAAAGACGAATATAGCACTTTGAAAGACAACGTTTCTACTATTATGTGATGTCACTTTAAAAATTATCTTTTGTCTGATGTAAAGACAAAAACAAAGGTTTCATTCTGGTACAGTACTACATGAATAGTTATTGTAATCATATACACAGGTAATAGACAAAGGTTACTAATCAATGTTTTTTACTTTGATCACAGATCGTTTCTAATAACGCACATATTGTACCACATGGTAATTGTGTAAACCCACTGTGAATTCCTGACCTTTAGTGCTGGCTTCTTCACATTATCATGGTATGCAATGGTCATTGTAGGAGTTTCAGAAATTTCAGTATTAGTTTTTATAAAACCATAACCAAAGTTACAACTATTGCTATTTTTTATTATTTTATCACTACCAAAAATTCTTTTTTGTGTCATCATGTAGTCATCAGATAGCTAGCGATGTATAACTCTATAACTAAGCGGCATAATACACTCTTACAAGCAGATAAAGAGGCTGCGTAAAAACTAAAGGCAGCAGTGCAAAGTAAAAGTAAATCACAAAAAAACTACTTCAGGTATAAATGTTGATGAAATATATTAATAGTTTTTCCTTTATTTATTTTTTTTACAAACAAACCCACCCTCTCTACCCACAAAAGGCCCACCCCTCTCTCCAAACAAATTAACCCAACCACCAATGTCCAAAAATGTGAAATATCTGACGAATAAAAAAAACCCAGCCCCAACTGCATTCCCACCCTCTCCACCCACAACAAGTCCCTCCCACCAAAACAAAACATTTAAAAAAGGACTAGAAGAGGGCATTGTCCATTTGGGTCCAGAGCTGGTCCAGGCTCTGCTCCATCCTGACGAGCTGGCTCTCCATAGCGTCTAACCACTACAGGATTAGCCGCAGCAATAGCCTGTCAGAGCGGGATGGGGTGGCAGCAGCTGTTGCCAGTTGGCGGCGCTGCTGGATGGCTGGAAGGCTGGAGGATGGAGGTTGGAGGCTGGAGGCTCAGGGGGACCAGCTGCACTTGGGCCTGGCTGAGATTGGGAGGCAACTATTTCTGCCTTTTCTTCTTCCAGGGTCACCTGCCGCTGGTATTCCTGCTAGATATGGTCCAGCCACTGCCGCCGCAGATGGAACGCTATCTCTTGCCTGCTGGGTGGTATGGGTGGACCAGCAGGAGCAGCTATATTGAGAAAAAGAAAAAAGACAAATTGTAAAAGCTCTGTGCAAATAATTGTTTGAAATTAGTGGGTGGCACAGTAGCAGTACATTGCTGGTCTCCTAGGCCCATTGGAATTTGAAGTGATTATGATTAGGAGAGTTCCAAGGCCAATTTTATGTTTAACTCACACATGCCTCACATAAAAAGCACTGACTGTGTGGCAGAAAAGTATTAATGCAGAATAAGAATAACACCGGACTAAAAAAAAACAATGATTTGTTTTTCTTCTAAAGGCTTTCCAGGTAACTAAACAAACACTTTGAGTGGAAAAATAAATAGCCTCTCATTAATGAGTAAGGCATTATGCACTATGGAGTACAAGTTGTGTGTTGTGCTAAATTAACAGAGCCATGCACATTGCTAGCCAGCGCGTCCGGTATTTTGCTACAGTCTGCAGCTGGGCCAGCTATAGTTAACAATTATCTATTTTTAATTCCAATGGCCCTGCTCTTCTCCAAATGCCTTTCTCTTTCTAACCTGACTCCAAAGAGGCAGATGAATAATAAATAAGATACTACGTCACACACCTCACATATGAAATGCGGATAATATTCTGTCTGATGTAAGTAGACATTGGGGCAAATGATGCACCGCACTACAGGGAAAGAAACGGGCTCTATAGATTGTATTTGGCACATTGGTCACAGTGTAACCCATACACGAAACTTGACACCAAATCATGCACTCCATCCCACTTTACTCACTCGCCCACTGCCAAATATTATTTCTAACAAATTAATTTGCTGAGCAGTAAAGAAAGGAAACTTGACTTACTCTACTGCAGGGTAGGGCAGAGGGATTAGGCAGGTAGGGTAGAGCTTTTGATATAGAATAGAGGGGTCACTGTCACTACGCTGATCATTGATTCATCATCGTTGGCTTATTCAGTTACTGTACTAGTTGACAGAAGTCAAAAGGGAAAAGTGTGAACAGGCATAAAAAAATTTGTTATGGAAACCATTAAATATATTTTGGAATCAATTCACATGGCTATAAAATTAAATGTGGCACATGTCAAGAATGGATTTTCAATTTTTGGGTAGGCTGGGATGGAAGAACTTAGGAAAAAATAAAGGAGTGAAGTACTAAGAGTTGACTGAGTGGGCAAAGGGAAACACACCTTGTGTTTTCAGTTTGCAATGCATTGAAAACTTTGTAAATGCTGCATTAACTGAAGCTGACATACATTGCACAGCCAAAACTGCAGTCACGAATTGAACCATACTGCACTTCGTTCATGAGTGGCAAAATGCCATGGGGGCAGGGAGGGGGGTGATGAATGATGGGTGTGATAAATCTGCCTCGCTTAACAAATACAGTGAATCATAAGAGGGGAACAAATATTTTAAAAAAATACCCCCTTTTTTGAACCATAGCTTTGATAACCCTACATAAACAAAGTGAGCAGCATGCTACTCTCAATGAGAAGAGCTGCCTTGCTTATTCATCCAAGCAATTAAAATATTAATACATCCTTTCATTCTAATTCACCCATAGCCACCATGATTTAAGCTTTACTTTCTCTCATCCAGACTTTCATCAAAATTCCAATCCATTATATATTCATTCAATATCCACCCTTTCTTCCAACCATCCTTTCACCCATCCATCTATTAAATGAATTACACTGCACACAACATTGGGGGTGGGGGGTGATCCATAACCATGGCTACCATCTTGTTAACTCAACTGTTAGAGCATGAGCAGGATAAAAAAGCCTTATCAACAAACAGGCAAAACATACATGTGCCTGCAATCTTCACGTTAGACAGTAGTATACCAAAACTGTGTTCTTAGTTTTACAGTACCACAAGCTATATAGGAGAAAGGGAAAGATTATTATCAACAAAGCAGAAGATAAGTGAACTTGATACTAGAGACCCGAGAAAAAGTCAGGTACCAAAAAGAACCAACATGTAATATAAGGGGAAAAAAAGATATTGCAGGGAGAACAGGAATGAAACGAAAAATTGAATGAATAAACAAGGCAAAATGTAAAAGTAGCAGAGTGGACAGAGGAAAAATAGCTAATCCATTGTGCTTGCATGAGTGGGTCCGTACCCCGTGCTCGTTGCCACTTGAAAGGAAGAAGGCAGGTAAGGGTGTCAGAGCAACTTTATTACTCACCAGCAACACTAGCCTTTAGGTAGCAACTCCCATCCTGGTACCCAGCACCAACATTCCAATACCTGAAGATTCTACCCTAAGCCCACAACAATCATAGCAGAGCCCTTGGCAGAGGCGCTGGTGGTCGGCGCCACCAGCTACTCCCGAACCCGTCTCCACAACGTCCCTCTTCTTGCCCTTGGATGCTGATGCAAGAAATGAAGAAGATTAAAAAAAATAGATTAGTGATTCAGTTAATCTCCAGAAAAATATTATGACTGGCAAACTCAGTCACATTGTACTTCTCTAAAACAGATCGCCTATAGTACTAGTTTTGAGTCTATCGTTGAGTTACTCTTACTAATCCTAAAATCCCTATTTCAAATTTCTTTAACAAAAACTACATTTGGAACTAATGCATATCAGTGAAAGATCTTTGTTTCTATTCTCATTTCTCAACCCCCTTGATGGAGCAACTCAGTCTCCCTTTTTTGCAATGTATAGATGCATGCTTCACATCGCTGTGAAATAGCTTGAAACGGTACGAGCTGCATCAACAAAGTCACAGAGAACACTAACTCACTGATATCACTGATTCACTATGGTTACAGGATTCAGAAGAGTCTGCAATGGCTTCTTAACTAATCAGCCAAAGCAAGCGCCAATGATGAGTACAATAAGGTAGAGCTGAGACCCTGCCTAGCAGAAACGTAATCTCATAATAATAATATTTTTAATATAAAATGAATGTAACTTGCCTCTGAGTGTGGGCTACTATTCGCAAATTATTTTTTTAGCATTTTAGAAGCCAACACTTACTGAAAACTCACCGAGCCCGGAATCTCAGCACCGAGCAGGTCGAGCAGGTCCTTTTTCCGGTCAAGAATATCCACACAGTTTTACTTCAGCTGCAAGACTGTGTGCTAAACCTGGCTGATGCGCTGCACAAACTGGTGCACCCTCCCCCAGTGCAGCCGACGCTCGCACACGGGGTATCCACTACTGGGCCTGCTGCCAGCATGGAGGGGAGGTGGTGCTACACAAACAAAATGAGTGCTGCCACCTCCTCCTCGCTGAAGTTCGCCCTGGGCTGCACAACTGGGCGGTGCCACCCACACAATAGATGACCCTTTTGTGCCAAAGCACTGTGTGGGGTAAAGATTAGAAAAGAAACAGGAAAAGGAAAGGAAAGGAAAGGAAAAATAAGGAAGAAAGGGGAAAAATAAAAAAATTACAAAAAAGTCACAAAAACACACACTAATATAATAAATGAAAATGAGGGGTAGATACGTTTGATAGAGGGAGGATTAAAGAGATTAAAGAGGGATTGAAAATTAGGCCCAGCATCGTAAACAGAGTAGAAAACAAGATACCTGCGTCCATGTGAACTGCGTGGTACCGTTCGCACTCGATTTTGAACACAAGGACATACTCCAAGTTGCATTTTGCAATGCGATCTGGCACACCAGCAAACTCCGCCCACCCACGGAACACCATGTAGAGCGGCAGAGTTTTCTATCCACTCTGCAGAGTTCAGCGTAGCATGACTCCGTGAGCACCGCCCAGGCCTAATCTATAGTTTGACACTAAAATACCATTTATTTGACTAAATAATGCAATATATGGTCACTGTTTTGCTTTTTTGGGAGTTAAATTCACCTGCATTCTAAAACAGTGATGAGTTATCCAGTGGAAACATAGCATGCCACCTTTACACCATCACCATTGTTGAACATGCTGACAACATGTCTATAATGTATTCAGAGTGCCACTAATTGTGATGGCTCATTAATTTAACAGCAGCATGAATCTAGCATATTAAGTGACTGTGAGTCCCAGGATTCTGCTGTGTAAAGAGAAAGGGGAGAGGCAGGCTCCCACAGCGAACAGTGCAGGACTCGCTTAGGCCACTCCTGAGTCCATCCGTACCGCCCAGCAGCAACCGGAAGAGACCAAGCTGGACCTCCCCTCTTTCACATGAAACAGAAAGCGCAAGAATGCGGGGAGCACTAGTGCTCCCTCTGAAGGAACCAAGAAGACAACGATTGACTGCTTCCTTCAGCATGCTGTTGCATTAACAACAAAATTGAGCTCGTAGACAGGTGCTTTTCAATGCAAAGTATTGTACCTGCTGATCTATCGCTTGTTGTTGAGGATCCTTCCCTCAGTGTTTGCAACCCTTTAGCCCCTGCATCTGGTGCCTCTTAACACCCCAATGACATATCTTCTTTGCCCTGTGGAACCGGCTGTAAAGCTCAAGAAGAGAGGCCTTGACCCCCAAATATTTGGACAAATGTGTATACACTTGTAATGAAGCGGCCCATTCAACCCTCACTTTTGCTCCCCTGGACAACTTTACTGATCCTTTGTGTCATAGGTTAATTTGAAAAAGAATGAGTGTTGGTGCCAAATCTCTGCCCGGAAGCCCCTGTGCCTCTTCAATCTACTACCAGACTCTCCCTACCCTTTTACCTCACCCTAACAGGTTCTGGCGTTTTCCCTTTGCGATGGAATTTCCATCTTTCTCTTCTTTCTTCTTTACCTTGTGGTTGTTCTTCCCTTTCTTTCTCTTGGTCACTGCCTGATTGGGAAAAATTAGGGCAGGCCCCCAAAAATGAGTGCTTGTGGGCCCCACCAGCAACTACCAGCTCAAATTAAAAAGTTTCTTTGTTAAATGTTCCCTTACAGCCCTTGGTGGAAAAAGTTGAGCGCATAAAATCTCTCTTGGCCAAAATATTCCAAAACAGATGTGCACACTTTTTCACCTCCTCTGAACATTCCACTGTGCTGCCTATGAACACCTCTGACCTATCTGATCTTGCAGGCCCAACGGCAAATGCCCACCAGGTCATCAACTGGTTCAGGTTGATCACCCAGCCTCTCCATGAACTCCCTGCCTACCATCAGTTTACCCCTCCCCAAAGCATGTCTATGTGTGTTGATCTTAGCCAACATCACTGGCTTACGACCTGAACTTTATGAAGACTGTACACAACTGAAGAAAAGCAGAACTCACTGGATCTCTAAATATTTGGATTTTAGTTTGTTTAATTTTAACCAGATCTTAATGGCCAGAAGAGGTTCATGGACTGGTCCATCTCCAAAATACTTTCGAAGTGGCTGCATTGTGCAAATTTTAAAAAGCATTTTTACATGTTTTATGACAGGCTTGGATTTGGAGACTACATTTTCCAGATCAAAATTCATGTCTTGTGTCCCTAATAGCCTGAAAATGCGAGAGTTCACAATTAATTGTAACATCCTTGAGAAAGTACATGAATTCCTATATATTATCATTCTGTTTGATTCTGGTAACTCAGGGTAATCCAGCATTGCTGTCAGACATCAGAAGTTGAACCGTTCCTTGGGTGCACTAATTAACATAAAATCTCAATTATGGGGAAAAACTATCTTACACTGCTCAAAATTTATAAGACCCAGTTTAATCACAGTCTTCTTTTATGCCCTTTGAGTTGTACTCATTATTTTTGTCATGGGAACTGGGGTATTCATACATCTAGGATTAAATTAAACTTGTTCCACTAATGCTTTGTTTTTCTGTTTGGTCTAATCCATGTGCCACCTAGAACCATCGAATTATCACTGACTGCCTCAACTTTGAGCATTGTACTTACTTAGTTATGCCTCCTACCCCTCCTGGGTTATAGGCCATCAACCAGGACAATCCAGCTATTTCTGACCTGGGCTTTTCTTTCAATCTGACTCTAGGGGTAACACATCTTCTTATAGTCAGCCTCGAAGCCCTGGCACCAGGTGTTTCTTTGGCTTCCTATTTTCCTTTTCTCTTGATGAGATCCAGGTCAGGGTTTTCCTGGTGGTGTTTGATGCTGGCTTGCAAAGGGTGTCACCTATCTAGACCCTGCATCTACTCATGATTTGTTCATGAGCAGCGAGTTGGAAAATCTGCTGCCATAATTTGTTGTTGCTGATGGTGTTTGGGCAGTGGATTTGGAGGATCTTCCTCAAAGGGTGTCAGTGAAGGTCTGGACTTACAGTTCTCCTCTGATAGGGGCTGGAAACACCATAGAGAGATTAGTACCTCAAAAATGTTAAGAAATATTAAGGTATTTAATGTTATGTACTGTTAAGGTATTTTTAGGTTCATCTCTAAGTTAGGTACTAAGCCAATCAAAGAGATGCGGACCTTCTTTAACACTAAATCAGTGGCAGCATCCACATATGGTGCAGGAATTTGGAGTGTTGGGGACAATGTTATACTGCAAAAACAAGAGAATAAGTTTTTAAAAAGGCTTTTAACAGTACCTCACTCAATGCCAGAAACTATTATTCATAGAGAACTGGGAATTTGTTTCTTATCGAATAAATTAGAATCTAAACCACTTCTCCTATGATATTCAGTCTGGTCAAAAATTGAGACACAACTGCTTAGTGCTGGACCAGGCTCACACAATTTCTTGTTTAATGCATATTAAAAATGCTTTAAGGGAGCTTGAACCGACAGATAGGGATCTCTGACTATACCCTGAGAACAAAATAGGATATTCCAAAAGGGATCTCAAAGATCAAACATTTAGAGCTTGTGCAGAGAAAAGGAATCTTCTTGATCAAGACAAATCTACTTTTATGAGATATATGTAATTGAACAATCATTTCAGGTGTCAATTGTATATCAGCGTAGTTCCTAACTCTTATCATAGATACCTCTTAGCCCTTTGACCCTAAAATGTCCCTGTGTCAATATATCTGATCAACCCAGCACTTAGCACTTTTTTGTAGATTTTATCTGGTGCTTAGGAGGCAATACTTAAAACTACTCTTTCAAAAGAAAATTTGTTTAACTACCATGAAGCTTTTCAGTATTTATTTGAGGTAAAGGACGCAACAGTATGTCATCATGTAGCAATGTTTATATGAAGGTGCTGCACACAAGGAAAACACTGACCCATGTGGAAACCGAAGTCACTTAACCATAGCAATGCTAAACCATTGCATATTATGAAGGAAATTGATCACTGTCGGGTTGACGAGATCACTGGATCCTTTTATTCTAACATTTTAATAATAATTTTATATAATGTTTTATTTCTTTGTTTCTTGTTTCATATTTATTGAGATATAGATATGATTATTGCTTCTTCAATTATATGAATTCCATTTTATTATTCTTTTAATTTCATGTGAGCATAAGTATTTCAATAAAGTTTTCTTCTAAAGTGTGATGCTTTTATGGTCTATTATGTCATAAACTGAATAAAGTTTCTGTGAACCTCGAAGGTCTGGACTTTGTTGGTGGTGGTCATTGTTGTCCTCCAAGAAACTTTGAGCATAGTACTGAGATTTCCTGCCTATCCTGTCTAAAGTCTTTGATGGAGAATATGGGTTTGCCCTTGTTATTTCTTACCCTTGCTGTAAATAGTAAGCAGGACAAACCATGTGTCAAATAGACCTTTTTGAAAAATAGGTACATGTCCAAAGCACTGGCGTAACGAAACTTGAGGAGCCCCCCCCTGCAAGGTATGTGGAGGAGCCCCCTCCACACTCATTAAGGAGCAGAGTACTGTGCTGAGGGGGCCTCCTGGAACTTAGGGGCCCCTCTGCACCGCGGGGGCTGCGGGGGCCTGTGTTACACCACTGGTAAAAGAATCTAGTGTACTAATGTCAGGAATTGTTGGTTGAAGGGGAAGCCCTTCTCAAGCAACAGCCACAATTTATATCAGGGTGAACCACAAACAGTCACTAGATTAACCTGTGCTTAACCCTCTGGTAGCTTGCCACAAACATAGGCACTGGAAGTAGGGATCCGGGGGTGCTGCAGCACTCCCAGAGAAAACACGTCGGAAATCAGAAGGTGAGTGAGCATTAAAGATGCCTTTAAATTTTTTGTTTATCTTGTTACATTTGCTGTGCATTCAAGACAATGGTCAGATGTCAGGCTATGTTTTCTGACAAATTGCTCCTTATATGGAAACTGATGTTTACTCAGTGCAAAGTGAGAGGATTTTTTATTTTGTAAAAGTTGCCTATTTGACAATCTTGCTGGGGTACAGGAAGTGAAAGGAAAGTCAATAGGATGTCATTTCTTTCTAATGGAAAACAACTTTTAAACACCGGTGAATGAACTAACACATATTTCAACATCGTTCAGCAATTACGAAAGCACAAATGAAGCACATTTGTTTGAGTTACTGGAGTGTGATAGAAACAAAGGGGCTGATTCACAAAGGTAAAGTCAGACTTTTGGTCTAAGTTTAGAACAAAAGTCTAACTTTACTACTTTTCGGTATTCACAAAGGTAAGTTATGAGTAGTATCTTTATGACTGGGAGTTTCTGCACTCGTAGTGGAGTTTTCCCACTTAGGCGGAATCTCTGCACTCGGGGCAGAATCTCTGAATATCTGTCTTGAGTGCAGAGATTCTACACCTAGTGATGCACCTCGGCCCCAAGTGCGGAAACTCTGCAGTCGTAAAGATACTACTCATAACTTACCTTTGTGAATACCAAAAAGTAGTAAAGTTAGACTTTTGGTCTAAACTTAGACCAAAAGTCTAACTTTACCTTTGTGAATCAGCCCCTTTGTTTCTATCACACTTCAGAATCACAAACAAATGTGTCCTCAGACACCAAACATGACATTTTTACCTGCTCCCAAACATAAGATATCATGTATTGAATGTAATAAGGTACCACAATGTTATCCTGAGGGCAAGTAGGCCTCACAGAAGTAAAAAACAAATTTGTGAATTTTTCACTACCAGGAAATGTAAAACTTAAAAGTACATGTCCAACTTCTTAAATACAATGCTCCCTGCCCTAAGGAATGCTTTGGGCCTACTAGAGGTGACTTATATGTATCAAAAAGGCAGCTTTAGGCTTGGCAAAAGGTTGATTTTCCAAGTCGAATTGGCAGCGTAAAACTGCATGCAGGCTGCAATGGCAGACATGAGACAGGTTTAGAAAGGCTACTTAAGTGGGTGGCACAATATGTGCTGCAGGTCCACTAGCAGCATTTACTTTACTTTACAAGCCTTGGATAATGTAGTACTACTTTACTAGAGTCTTATAAGTGAATTAAATATGCCAATTGAGTGTAAGCCAATTTTACCATGTTTAGAGGAAAGAGCTCGAGCACTTTAACACTAATTAGCAGTGGTAAAGTGCACAGAGTCATGAAAGCCATTAAAAAACGGGTTTAGAAAATAGGAGGCATGAAGGCACAAAGTTTACGGGTGACCCTTCAGAGAGGGCCTGGTCCAACAACTAGACAAACACATGTTGCGTTAATATTTGATTTTGCGGACCATTGGTGATGTTGAACCCTCTTTAACACATGTTTCAGTCAATTGGGAAAGATCTTTGTTATCTAGATTCAGAGTGGGCTCAATCTGCAATCTTTTTTCATTTCATTGGGGACAATATATAGTGCAACCATTCGTGTATACCCTCTGATGAGCTCTCTGACCTGTCCTTGTTTCACTTTGTTTCTTCTGTACATTTTCTTGTATTAATGCTAAAAGATATGTAAACCCTCTCCTGAAAGAATATAAGTTTAGAAATTGTAGACCAGCCCTGGGGTACCTGTATTTATTATCGGGGCAGGACATCTGTTTAGTGATTGCTTCTTTTTTAAAATGCGCTGGGCGTTAAAGGAATTCCATTCTTTTATTAACTGTTGCATAATGTCATATGTGTGATGTTACTTTTATGATTATTTTATTATCAAATATAATTATTTGTTGTTCTGATTGATTGACTTATTCATTCACCTCTTTTAATTCATTGTCCAACAATGTGTGTATGTTTGTATGTATTTGATGGTATTCGTATTGCATAGTCTTAACAATCAGTCTATCAATAATTTTTTATTTTGTGTAACAACTCATAAAACGTACATTCTAAATAATAATCACAGACAACACATTCTATCACACCTAAAGTGCCAGTGTGTTAACACCGATCAATAAAATTAACATTAAGAATCCCAAAATCTGTCTTTAACATATACACAGAAAACCTGCTCTTAAATGAGTTATGGAACCATTAAATAAGTTTTAGTATGAATATTAAAGTCAGATTTCTCCAGGTCCTCCTATGAGGTATTCATGTTCCTCGAATGTTGGATTTTCAGTGGGACGATGTCTTCGGCCGAAGCTTGACAGCTAGACTGCTCGAACTGGAGAAGAACCAAGACTGATTTACACATGGCTGTTTTCTGTCTAGAATTGCTCAATGGACAGAAAAAGACAGACTGGATCGTGGCCCACACAGCAAATGTATGGCTTATGACTTAAACAAAAATTATCTCAATAGGTGAAAACATTTAAAAGCACAATATAAGGAGGTAACAACATTTGTAATTGCATCTCTAATTGCATCTAAGGTCAAGAGCATTGCATTTGGTGTGTAAGTTATGGTATACATATCTATTGTGCAAGTTATGGACTGCGGTCCTAGCCATAACTTTAGAATGTCAGTGGATTTTATGGGATTTAAAACACAAAACATAACTCCACTGTAAGTCTACGGCATGTTTACAAAAAAATGTCAGAGCGCAGAGCTGCGCCAAAATCAACAGCGCCGTGCTCCGACATTTTTAATATTCAGGGATGCACTGCATTCACAAGAATATGGCGCCCCCCTGTGTTTACCCTAGCACTGGTGCAAAAAAAGCTGCCTAGCGCCATCGCAGGCACCCTACCGCCATGTTGCAAGGGTGACTGCGCTGTAGGGGCGATTATTTACATGCAGGAACGGACACCTTCCTGCACATAAAGAATAATTTGTGGTGATTTGCTCGTTCTATGTGTGCTGCAGAATGCACCACACATGGAAAGAGCAAAAACAAGGAGAAGTTAATGATTTCTCCTTATATCGCCATTCTAACGCTTGGTAATCCATGGCGTTAGAATGCCGCTGTTTTTGGTGCTTCCATGGCCTTGTAAATCTGGGACCGCATCAAAAAGCAATGAGTGTTTGTAGTAGAACACCTACAGCAATACTCACTGCACACCTCTTTGCCGCAGAGGACTGCAGCGGAAAGGGGCATATTTACAAGCCCCACCTTGTAAATATGGGAAATGGTGCTTCACCACCAGAGCATTAAAAAAGTGACGCTCTGGTGGCGATTGGGTCTTGTAAATATGCTCCTGTGTTTTTTTTGTGAATTTCTAAGGTCTAAGGCAACTTACAATTTTTTCGCGTAGTGCTGGGAAACCTATCTAACTGCAGAGTTTTCTTACAATCAATCTCTATCTCATTTTGTGGGGTATAACCCCAAACATCTTTTTCTTCAGTGGAGGGTAGACCTCCTTACCCCTATCTGCACATTGTTCTAGCATACATATAGTCATGTGTGGCACCATCTGCCAAATTGCATACTAATGGGTTCAGGGGCCCTTGCTCTGCAGAAGAGCAGAAGTAAAATGGGCTGGATGATGACGTTTACGTACATATGATATGCTACATCACAAGCTTCTGCTAAGCCAGTCATCTCCTTGATAAAACTCTTCCTGTTCACACCCATAGTGGACTCAGGAGTGAACCGGGGGTACACCATCATGAACAATTAATATTTCATGCTCTTCATTAAAAAAAAAAAAAAAAAAAGTGTATGCAGTTTAACACATCTCACCTGAATGAAGTAACCTTATCCAGGTGCAATTTTATTGATGGCCCTGTCACATTCAAATGATGGTCACTAAGGTAGAAAGGCTTATGTGCTCATTTGTGGACTCAATAAGGTGGTGATGTTGATCAATTATGCTACCTAAAACCACTTGTATCAAACAACACCTGCCCTCAAGTCTGTATCCTGCCTCTTTTTGTCTGAAAGAAGCAATGTAATGCAAGATCCAACTGATATAGTTTCTGCCATGAGAGGTAACAAGGTGCTCAGTAAAGGATGTGGCCATAACTCAGGTCTGATACTCTTCATCTTCAAGCTCCTTGCAGGCACCTCATTTGTATAACCATGTCTTCTGTGCCAGGTGGGAATCAAAATGTGAAGTGCAAATTAGGGCCGGACTGGGAACCCAAAGCAGCCCTGGCAATTTTGTTGGACCAGCTCCCCGGGGAGGAGGGGTGTACGTGTGAAGCACTGCAACTTTTGTTACTGGGAGCCAATATAGCAGCACCGCTGCAAGAATGGCCCCCACCACTGCAAAACTGGCCCCCCATTCTTCCAGCCTCCCAGGGAAACAGCTGATGCCCGCTGCGGCCAGTCCGGCCCTGGTGCAAATCTTTATGCTTGGAGTAAGAAGCACCAGTTATACCACAGGTGAAGGGGCCGCCTCCATACCACCTGCCAAATTTCCTCACTGTTTTCTAACTTTTACTGAAATTGTTAACTTGCATTTATTTCACTGTGGTACCTGTATTGGTTTATTATTATATTCAGTAATGTGTCAGTAAGAAAGCTAACATATAAGTAATGTCACATTTGTTATGCCCACTTAGACAAGGTTTGTAGAAACCGATGCAAGGCAAATTTATAAATTATGTAGTATGCATTCAAATTGATGTACCAATGATTCACATACTCTTTTTTGGAGTATGAAAATCTAGGTCTGGGTACTAGAGAGAGAAATGGAAATTAAACCTAATAACAAGACAAGCACTTATGTCATTTTTGGTTGTACACAGATAGTGTTTCCAAATGTAGACAGAATGATGGCACTGGAGGTCACTGCTTGGAGAGTTATATCTCAGGAGATGAAGTGCAAGTGTGGGATGCACTGTGGGAGAGGAGGAATGAGACAACATCATAGATCTATAGATAATGGAACAGGGCCGAGCTCACCAAGAGAAGACCATTTTCAGTCTCAGCAATTGAACCTTTCCTATGGCTCGTATTTGAGTGACACATTTCCTTCGTTAGTTTAATACCGTTTCCTTTATGAACACATCTTTAACCACAAAGTGTTGCAAATCCCTGCTGCTTGCACAGGTGGGAATTATTTGCAATCAGTGCAAGCCCCTGCGCCTTAACACAATTTCTTAAAGGTTTATCTATGGTTGGCCAGCCTTGTGGCTCCCATAATGCATAAAACTTGAATAGCAAAGTACATTGACCCACAAGTGAATGGACACGTCTTGCTTTATTTTTCTGACCATCAGACACATTTGCTCTCATTCTCTGGTTATTTTGTATGATTGTTGTACTTTGAGCCAGCTCTGGCTTGCAAAGTGTACTGCCGTATGACGCAGGGATAAAATTGTTGAACTGATAATCTGGTTACAATGAGAGGAACAGCACTAGAACTTTTTTCACCAGTCTAGAGACATTGAAGATCTGTTTGAATAAACATCTCCCTAGAGCGCTAAACTTGTTCTGGGGTTCGGTGTGATTGCTCTCTGGCACCTCTGAGTTCTGCTTAAGACCGTTTTCTGAAATTATTCTTAACCTCTCTTTAGCTGTGCTTTTGTTGGCTCCTCTATAGCTCTGAGATAATGCATGCCTTGCCAAGTTGTTGTGGTTTAGTTGTCAATCTTCAAATTGGTCTGAGTCATAGTTAAGGCTTTTCGCAATAGACAACGTTTTGTTACTTGACGAAAGTCTGGGAGGTGAGAGAGTCTGATTGTCTGCTCCCTGGCTCAGTGCTTCCATCATTGGACTGTCTGGTTAGAGGCTGACAATTCCAGCTTCATGCTTTTCTTGTTATGTGTTTTTATTTTGACTCCCATTATTCTACATAACACATTATCTAATATAACAGGATTAGTGGAATCCCAAGGCACAAAGACTAGCATTATCTGCAATACTCACTCCGAAAGGCGATGTTACCTTACGTTTCCTGTCACTGACAATGTTGATGTGTCTGTTACCCAGCTAATATCCTTGGGTATTCTGGAGCAGTAAATGAAAAAGTACTTTTGCAGGGGACAGGCCTAAAGGAACAAGATGCCCACGGGCTTAAATGAGGTTACATTGTTTCATGCCTAGCAAAATAAATGATGCGGAAAAGGATGGATTCACATTTTATTCACTGAGCATCTTGATAATGAGGGCAATTGACTGAGATAGGGAAAATGAAGTATAGGTTACAAAAACAGTGATAAAAAATAAGTGGTGCGATAAACCTATAATAGATGCATCTGGTCATAGAACCGACCCTCCCAGCTTGTGTGAAAAGATTTATTAAAGTAAATTAAACATCGGTCTTGGAAATGTTTTTCTTAGGGGTGACTTGATCAATTACCCATTAACTCCTTTTTAGGTAGACAAACTAACAGCTATCCTCATGTACCAAAAGCACTAAGCGCCTTGTTTAAGAACCCATAATGACAGATCGATACACACACTGGTTTCTATGAGTCAAGAAGCTTACCTTCTTTTTAAATTCTCACCATTTCATTTTTACAGGTCTTACATGCACTCTGCTTGTATACATCACATGCATAAATTCATCTGATCTGCATCTCAGACAATTCTGCAGCACTATTAGGAATCTTGACTAGGACATCCCCTGAGAAATCTAACAGGTGAACAGTTAATGTAAATTCAGTTAATGCACCCGAGACTAGACATAAGATCCATTTAGATGTGAATGAGTTATTTGAGCATGTTTATCATCGCTATGGACCCTCCGGTTAGGCAATTGCAAGAGTGACATCTGCATAGGGGCTTACGCTTTGGCCCAGGTCCTGTGGTGGTGTCTGTGTATGCTGACGATATTTTGCTCTTTGTCAGAAATCATCCGATTTGGCAGCCTCTCTGGCCTCTCAGTCAACTGGGCCAAATCGGAGCTTTTCCCTCTCACTGACGCTATGACATTGTGTGCGCTGGAGTACCCCCTCTCCTGGTGTGAGGACTCTACTAAATATCCTGGCATTATACTGCATAGGCAAATGAAGATGCTAGTTTGCTTGAATTATGAGCCGGCCATAGATAAGTTGACCGCGCAAATTGAACGTTGGATCAAATTACCACTATCAATGGCGGGATGCATCGCCATCATTAAAATGGTCGTCCTTCCCTGTCTTTTATAATTGTTCACGAACATACTGATATCTCCGACTAACAATTTATTTGCCACTGTCAAGAAACTTATACTCCGGCTGATCTGGGCAGGCCGTAAACCTAGAATTCGATGGAATACCTTAACACTCCCATACAAGTGGGGGGGAATTTGGCATGCCGGATCTGCATTTTATTAGCGGCGCAATGCCAATTCTCATACCAGTGGTATCATGCAGATGCATGTTTACCATACACAAAACCAGAGAGGGACCAGGCTGGGCAAGTTCATCTCCCTCAATTCTTCCCCTGGGCATACCAAGAGACCCCTCTGATATACAGACATTATCCACTACAAGCTGGGCATGGGCAAAACTCCTTTGCCATCTGGGGGGTGTTGTTCTGTTCTCCTGCTATCCCACAGGCGCATAGACCTTGGCTGCTTCTCACACAAGAAAAACTGGTACAGCGCGCACTACTCGCCCATAACTTGCACACAGTGGGGGACCTCTTCCCTGATGGTCATGTGAACACACTCCGACACTCTTCACTTTGGCGGTGCCACACATATGGACCACTGTATACTGCAGTGAAAACACAAAATTTATGGGATGGGTTACCCTCATATCCCCTGGAGCCAGAGGAATTCCCACCACTGACCTTAGTAATTACTGGGCCCAAGGGGACGCAACTGTTCTCTAGGGTCTATGAAGCCTGTGCTGCCTTAAAACTGGAATGCGATAAAAAGGTCAGAGAGGCATGGAAGCGTGACCTAGGGCCCCCTTTGCCAGGTAAGACAAGGCACTATTGCTGTACACAAACAAAACTTGTCTCCCCTAACCATCAGCATAAGCTGCTGTACTACAAGTTCCTCCACCATGCGTACACTACCCTGCATGGACTGGCTGAAATTAACCCCACATGTTCGCACCACTGTCCAAAGTGCTGGGCTTATCATGCAGATTTTATACACCTAGCCTGGACCTGCCCTGTCATTCAATGAAACTGGACGGAAATTCTCATCCTAATAGCCACAATGACATAGGTATTGCCCACACACCTAATCCCCTACTAACCTTCCTGGGCTATGTCAAAACCATCTCACCTGGCACAAGCAGATTCACTGCTAGGGCATTGCTACTTGCCAAATGGTGTTTGGCTATGTGCTGTGGTAGTACGCACTGTCCTACGGATGGCAGGTTGAAAGATATTATCTATTGTGACACCACCAGCAAAGTGTACACCACATTGCAGCCCCCCACATCTCGGTCTAAGTACTTCTGGAAGCCACTAAGTGATTACTTACTGACAGTGGACACCGAGGTATCGGATTGAGATGACTGATCCTTGCCGTTGGTATGTTGCGTCATCCTAATTTGGCCCGCTGTGTGCTTTAGCACTCCCAGCATGCACGGTACCGGCTTCGAACTAAGGTCACGTGTGAATGCATTTTGTCCACTTAGGTACTTTTGCGATCTGCTGATTGTCTTCAGTATACTGCAATAACAATCTCCCGCTATATGTGTCGGACTAGTACAATGCTATCATTATTAGACATATGTATGGATGATGCATTGATGTTTTTTCAGTTTTTTGTTATCACGAAAAAGAAATAATGTTTTTAAAAAAATTAAAAAACAAACGTGGAGACAGAAAACCCTCAGAACTTTGCACAGCCGAAGTATGAATACCTGTATCAACCAATTTCAAGTTTTATGTTAGAAATAATGCAAGCAACATTTCAGTACTAAAATACCTTAAATTATTACATGTACAAACAACTCATTAGTTTACAGCTTCTGTATACATCAGATAGTACAAAAACAGAAATAAGATTGCTAAGCCTAACCAAGGCACAGGTGACAGTGTATTATTAAAACTGTGCAAAAATCAATTGTGTTTAGGAAGACTGCAAAAATCTTCACAACTTTGCACATGCCTATCATAAATATCATTATGGTATCATCATAATCAATTTGTTTCCTCCCAGTATCCTCAAACATAAACTGTCAAGGCCCTTTTGAAAAGCAGTTTTAAATACTGTATTAATGTTTCTTGGTAGGTGGTTTACAAAATAGAACAGTCTCTTCTAGGTATGCATACCGGGCCTGATTTACTGAGGTAAACCTACACATTTGTATAGGTTTACACTTTTTCAGTATACGTAAAACTGCATTTTAATAGGAGATTTACAAGAACTCCGCACATAAAAAGATAGCCCTGTCCTATTGGTAGTCCTGTATCACAACATGGTAATTCAATGCCCAATTACCATCATTAAAGTAAGGTGGCAACTCCATGCAAAAATATGGACAGAAACAAGTAGAACTGGTGTTACAGGAAGCTAGGTCAGAATTTTTGCTCAAAATGCTAAATCATTAGAATATATGAAGCAGTAATAGTCAATATGTATGTGTGTCAGTAGCCAAGTGCCAATTGCACCGACTGAGTATATTATGCAACTTTTCTTTGCAATGCAAGTGTTTGGCTCAATCATTCTTAGTTCTCGTCTACAGACCATTTTAGCACTCTGTTGGCAAAGAGACCTATTATTTCCAAAATTATCTTGGAGTGGACTTTGTGTCTGCCCTTGCTCATCTTTTCATGGATTTCTTCTCTACCTTAGTTCCCTGCTTCTGATTCAATGGCTTTCCTCATTGTTTTTGTGTCTATCCCCCACACCTCAGAGGCACTTCAGTCTCACTATACATTGGTTACATGAATTGCATGCTTTTACTGCTGATGTCGGGATACTGCATTGCAGTTCGTAAGGGACTTTTTCATCCTCTATGTCTGTCTCATCCTGCTCCTCTTCCTTTGCGGTCCTTTCTTGCTTTTTGTTTTGAACAAAATGTTATTGATTTTCAGCAGTCAAAAGGCATTTACAATCAGTAAATTCAGCCCTGCAGTCCTGCCTGCACCCATGCAATTCAGTACCGTATACAATCTCAGAGTACCTACAAGTCGGCGCAGTGCGATACTAGTACGTGCCAAAATCACTGCATCGTCCGCGTAAAGGAGTATCAGTACTTGTGTTGAATTAATGTAGGGGACATCTGGAATGGATCTTAATAAGGCAGATTCTACACCATTTGTGTAAAGTGCAAATAAAAAGGGGGCAAGGACACACCCCTGCCTCACACCTCTAGTGATTTTAAAGTGTCTAGTGCATTCTCCTCCCTTGCAAAAGCTAACACAGGCAGTAGCTCCAGTTTACAGGTCACGGATTATATTAATAATCTGTATATCAATCCCCATTGCCTCCATGATCTGCCACAGCCTAGACTGTGCCACGCAGTCAAAGGCTGCCGACAGATCAATGAAGGCAAGGTATTGGTGACCGTTCTTAGCTGCCGTATATTTGGCCATTAATAGATTCAGATTCAAGCACTGATCCACTGTGCCTTTTCCTTTTCTAAAACCATATTGACATGGAATTATGATGTTCTTTTCCAAAGCCCATTCCTCAAGTCTATTCAAAAGTAGCCGGCCCATTAATTTAGCGGTAGAATCTATCAGAAATATGGGCCTATAGTTTTTCGGAATTGATCTATCCCCCTTTTTATAAATAGGCACAATTACAGTTGTCTTCCATGAGGGAGGAGCACCTTTTTGAGTAATTTTATTAAAAACATTTGTTAAAAGCGGGTCCCAGAGATCTTGGTTATCTAGGAAAAGATCAGTTGGGACACCGTCAGGGCCAGGTGCCTTCCCTCTTTTACACTGGTTAAGGGCGTATTTTATTTCTTCCAGCGTAAACAGGACATTACTTCCTGTATCAGCTAGACTTGGGGGGGGGAGTTGTGTGGTTACCTCCTCGATAATTCCAAATAGGGCTTCAAAGTGTGTAACCTATGCCTCCTGATCTACGTGACTGTCTGTTGTCAACCTTTGCTCATCCCTTAAAAAAGGTGCATTGGTTAATGACCAAAACATCTGTGAGCTATTTATTAAGGCAGCCATTTTGCAGGCTTTCCCACCAGTCTTCTGTTAGGGTTTTTAGCCTTGATAACCTTGCTTTCTTGTAAAGCTGGCGTAAATACTTGACCAAAATTTGGTCTCGAGGTTTGGACTTTAGGGCCATATGAAGATTTTTAAGGGATTTTGCACATTCCTCATCAAACCACTTGGGCTTCTTTTGATGCCCATTACGTATAAAACGTATTAAATTATTTTTAATTTCCACTAGGATTAGCTCAAATGCTATAATTATTCCATCATCAAATATTGGGTCTAAACATGTCATTATCTCTGAGGTTCGTTTGGAGACTATGTTACACAGAAACTTCACAACATCAACTCTCTCCCACTTCAAGACAATCCCGTTCTCCCTTTCAATCACCGGATTAATATGGAGTTTAACAAGACATTTCCTTTTTGGTAGGGAATGGATAGGAAACGTGATTGCAGCATGATCGCTAAAAGCATAAAAGTAAATCTTTAATTGCGAGAAAAACTTCCTTATAGGGTCAGAGACCAAAACATAATCAAGCGTCGAGGAGTGGGAGCGACTAGAAAATGTAAAGCTTAACTGGCCAGTTAAGGTTTCAAAAGTATTTAAGAAAACAAGATTATTTATAATTAATTGCCTATTTAATCCATTACCATAGTCATTATGACTGAAATGGGGAACAGAATCCCCATCATCATCTACTAACCCACACGCTGGTGACTTAATCATATTGCATGGATGAGCGTTGAAATCCCCGAGCCAGATTATATCGCAGGGTTTGCTACATGCTTTCTCCAAGTCAGCGATATCTCTTCCCAGAGGGCCCAGAATCGCTGCTTGATTACTACCAAAGTTGTTATTATAAAAATTTATAAGTAACCAGTATTTATCGCTATGAAACACTAAAAGGATGATATGATAGTATGGAGATGTGTTTAAGAAAGATTTCACCTTCAAGGGAAAAGTATTGGAAAGTAATGTCAATAGACCACCTTTTGCACGACCAGCTGCTGAGGGTATAGCAGGCGTGTGAAAAGAACGATACCCATTCAGGTGGATCGAGTCAACCTCCCATGTCTCCTGAAGGCACAATATGTCATTAGCCATTAACAAAGACAACCACTCAAAGTTAGACTTTTTTTTATTATAACCAGCGATGTTCCAAGAAATCACTACAACAGACTCTGGGGTACTCTCTAAAAGTATTGAGCTCTGAGGCAAGGTTGTGCCACCTGTCTGCAGACTTAGATTTTGTTGAGAGTTTACAGGGGATGAAGAAACTACAGGAGATACATTATGTAATACTGTATCATCAACATTATTAACTATTGAACTCTGCTCATCAAGTCAATCACATTCTAAGAAGTAAAGGTAAAGCAGGTTGTGGGAGACATTGGTTAAAAGAACGTGAGGGCAATCGGCCATTATTTACTTTGTGAAATGGGATTTGAGATGAAGTGGACGGTTTGTAAAAAAAGCCAAGCGGGAGTGCACAAATTTCAGAATAGAGAGTCGGGGTGCTTGGTAACATACTTAGTAGGTCGCCCACCATATAATGGCTGTCAAAATTAATGATGATGCAGTCCCCTTTGAGGGTTTTAGGGGCCCTTCCTACCCAGTTAACCCTCCTGGTCATAATAATATGTTTATATATATTAAAATTATCCCCTGTATGATTAAAGAGCCAGTGCTGAGCTTTGTGAATTAACTGCTCTGTTGATTCCTGTTGATTCGCTTTCAATTCTGGGACATTAACTAGCACTATTACATAAGGACAGGCTGCTGGTGGGAGACCTAGCCTTACCCCAGATTTCACAGCCTCAGCTGGGGGGTGAATAGCCTCCCTCCCAGGATGAAAAGCTAAATTGCCACCTTCTAGAGAAGCAGGATATATAGGCGGTTGAACACAAGCAATGTCAGTTACCGGAGGAGCCGAGGGGTGTAAAGCTGAGGGATAACATGAGGGGAGGTGCGTGTTCAAGGTGATATTAGCTGATGATCTTAATGAATTTGCTGGGGCTGGGGCACCTAGATCTGTTTGGTTCATAATCTGATGTTGATTAGATACAATGGGTCTCGCCCTGTTAGGAGATTTTTGACCATAGCCCACCGAGGGAGCGGACAACCCTACTACCTGCTGGGGAACATGGGGATCAAAGGGTCCCGTCTCGTCAGTTGAGAGGAGAGCCGCCCCATCTGGCTGAGGAGACATCCTAACTTCCTCATTTAGTTGGGTTATATTTGGAGGAGTTCGGTTCGTTGAGCACAGGGTCTCCATAGAAATTAACCTTTCTTCAATTTGGGATAATTTATACAAAATGGGATTTAAAAGCACAGTCACCATAGTTTCTATCCTCTTTAAGAAGTCAGAGTCATGATCGGTCGCCAAATTAGTTTGCGTGATAGTGTCCTTAGACCTTGTTGGTGCAGGAAGCCCTGAGTCCAAATCACCTTTCCCAATGATTTTCTTTAGGCGTATCCCTGTCAATGTTTTTTGCTTCGGGGCTCCGCCTCCCCTTCTTTTCTTAACTGGAGGCTCTGAATTACTGTTCTCTAGATGAAAGGACGCTATCTGTCCCCGCGTCGCTACATGACATCCAGATGAGAGATTAGTAGGCGAGGATGGGCTCTACACTGTAACCGTAACCGTATCAGATGGAGGTGTAGGTGTAGGTTGCACAAAAAACGGGGGATCAGCCTCCAGGGATCGTCCTCCGAGGGAGGAACGTTTTTGAGCAATAAGTGTGTCCAGGGAGAGCCTTCTCTCCGTTATCTCAATTTCATGAGTAAGTACAGTCTCAGCCCTTGTTAAAAAGGCATTAAGGGTCCCAACAACCCCACCCCCCGGCTTTTCCAAATGACCTTTTCTTTTGCTCATTTTAATAATGGTTGAGAGTTTTCCCAGATATTCTCAAGCAAACAAACTGTGACTACAGAATATAATCTACAGGAGATGAAGGGAGCCGACAGTACCTTTTAAATGCTCTATGCCGCAAAACCAGTTCTTAGAGGGTTGGCCCAGCCCAGCCTCCTCCGGGCTCCGATGGGCGTAGACACGCATGGGCCGGCGGTGCTCTTTTGAGCACGACCACGCGCAGTGACTGATGGGAGGTGTAGTCTCCTTCCCTGCTGCTCCGATGATTCTGCCCGCACTCCCAAACAAAGCTTTGGCTACATGCGCCGTGACCACGAGCAGTGACTGATGGGAAGTGTAGTCTCCTACCCTGCCTGCACTCCCAAACAAACAAAGCTTTGGCTATTAAGTCTCACTTTCTCATTAATTATCTCCTTATTCCCCTCTCTTTTGTCTCCTCTTCTTCCTCTCTGCCTCCTGCATGTACTTATTTTTAGTAATGGCTCCCGCTAATTAGGCAGCTGCTGCACCTTTTTGGCCGGTAGACACAAATTAGACTCTGCGTGAGGGCTCACTAAGTGAGACAAGGAATGCGCACAGCCACGGCTCCCCATGGCTGTCCGTCCTTACCTCCCCTTGACGAGTTGTTACTGAGCCTCACACTCCACTGTGGCGTTCTTTACAAGCAGCGGTGTTGCTCCTAGAGGTGAGTGCTTCAACTCGCGTGCAGCTCCAGGGTGTCCCAACCAACCCCGGGTGGCGCGGCCCCCCCAGCGGACCCCCCCTCCACGGGCCAATCCCCTCGGAGCGCCGCAAAAACCGCGCCTCCGTCCTCGTCCCCCCGACCCCAAAGCAACACAGAGATCACCCACTCACTCCGCGGGACAGTCCCGTATCCCCGGTGGTGGGGGTGGCGCCACGGGCGAACAATGGCCAGACAGGGCCGGGAACCCCTGGGCGGGAGACGCACAAAGCCCCGCCCCCCCGGCCGCTGCACGGACCCTGGCATCCCTAGCCACTCGCCCCCGCAACGTCCAGGGCACCCAGCGACGTCCCAGACAGCAGCCAAACACCAGCGACCTCCCCCGAGCACCCCCCCCTGCAACAATCCACATGCATCGTAACTAGTGCACACTCCGGGTGATTGCTCAGCAGGCAACAGGTGGTCCCTCTCTCTGTACTAGCCCCAGAGGCAGCTCAAGGGGCCAGTGGGTGCTCTCCTCCCATGATGTCTCAGGTAAGGCCTACTCTGCTGGCTTAGTGCTACAGTATCTGGCCGCCAACTCAGGCATCCAGCACAGGAGTGGATCACACTCCCGATGCCAGACCCAACAGAGCGCATCTCCCGTGGCATCTGCTGTCTCTGGGTAAGGCAGCTGGACCCACCACAATCGTGAAGACACATGCCTCGAACGTAGATCACTCAGGTAGCCAAGCTCTCTAATGGGTGGATACCATCTTTGCTCAGTGGGCTGGATTTTTCAGCTATGGTGATGCCCAGATGTGCTGCCACCCCAAGACAGGTTCCTGGGGGCAGGCGTCGCAGACCCTGATGGTAATTGGGGCACCCAGGCAGCAGGACTGTGATGGAGAGGCCAAGTGGAGAGCCCAGTTATGCCGCTTCGGTCAGCATGGTGGCAAGCTCCGGCTCCCCACTGCCCATTCTCTCTTCATTAATTATTGGGTCTCTCACACTCTCACTGCTGCCTGCCACTCTATCGACAGGTGGACTTTTTTTAATGGATTTACAACCATTCCTCAAAAGCAGCCCTTGGTTGCTTGAGTGCTCTTCTGAGGAACTTATGTGAGTTTTCAAATTAAATGGAACTTCTGAGAAAAAAAAGATAACTACCTTTACTTAAAAAATAATATAGCTCTACCTGATCTGAAAATGCTTAAGTCAAGGTAAGCATAGAAGAAAATCTGATTAAGATCTAATGCAAATAATATTGCAGTTGTAGAAGGTGCATTCCTGATGAGTGAAAATGGGCTGTTTCTCAAAACCAGTTCTGGGAATGAGTCTCTACAGGACAGAGATATTTGACAGCAGTTATTTGAAGTCTATAGTTGGTTTGACTTTCCTCAGAATTTGGCAACTGCCAAAGCAAAATTTGCTCAAAACAAATTTTTGAAATACTACGTACGTTTCATTTTCATTTTCCACTACATGTCAAGGGCAATCATCTATTTAGTTAATTATCTTGAGAAACAAGTGTGCTCACTACATACATTCTGTGAGAGATTGAATCTGCCTGTATATACATGCAGATACATGCAGGTACTCAAAACCTATTTCAAGTGGGGCAAGCTTGTTCCTGGTTTATCTAATGCAGCGCTAGACTGAAAACTCAAAGCAGCCCTGAGAAAAATGTCCAAGCCAGCCAACACTGCTGGAAGCTGTGGCTATAATAAAGCCCAGGCGCTATGATTGTGTCATAGCAGCCTATCCTGGTCTGAGAGCAGCCCCCTAGCCTAGACCCCACCTGGTAAATACCAGTGTGGAAGAATGATCAGTCCGGGCCTCACCAGATGGCATGCACCTAACTGTTAAGCCTGACATCTACATCCAACAGCCAGTTCCAACAACTATATCACACATATGACCAAAGACTGACTCAAAAGCAGCAAAGATGATTGGTCCATACTATTGATTTTGCATGATATACAACTAGAAACCAGACTTTGACTGTCTGCTTGAGATCAAGGTGTGAAGTTATTCAAACTCTGTTTACTCTTCAAGGCCATACTAAGAACAAATGCTATACAAATCTCAATAACATCTCAATAACATTAAGGGCAAGATATAATGAAGAACCTGTTGAAAAAAGTGGTTGCAAATTGCTCACAGATTTTTTGTGACCAGTAAATTATTTTGCAAACATGCTTTGCCCAAAACAAGCAATCAGAGTGGGTCACCGAACAAACTTTTTAATGAGTTTTAATTCACAGTTCACAAATTGTGACTCACTTTGTTTTCCTACAAAAAAGGGATGGTGGTCTACAAGAGTCAGCAGACCACCATGCTCGTCTTAGTATTTGCAAATTAAAAAAAATTCAGTTTTAAAGCAGCCTGATTTTCTCAAACAAAAACAGTGGCTACTTTAAAAAAACAACAAAGTTTTCAATTTTGAAAAAACATCAGAGTTGTCCCATGGACCACTGCCTACTCCGCCTGAATCTACCAGCTTCATTCCCAAAAGGGAAGGGGTCCAAAGGATTATTCTTCATCTTTGCAAATCAGCTACAACCCCAACTTGGGATTTGGTAACTTTTCACTACTTTGTGACTGGAATTATGGTCGCAAACCACTGACACATCAAAGTGCAAATCATAATTTGGACGGGATGCCTAGAACACACCTTATGAGTGTGATTCATTAGCTTTTTGTAAATCCATATACAAATTCCAAAAGACTTTTCCAAATCAATAAATGGGTTTAGTAAATCCAGAAATGCTTTTTAGCAATCACAAATACTCTGATTTAGAGAATTAGAGGACTTATGACTGTTAAAAGGTTTTGTGCATCTGACCCAAAATACCTGTATACTTACAATATAGAGAGAGACTAATGTGCTTTAAGTCAATTTTCTTAAGTGTGATAGAGCAAGCAGTTACAACATTTGTTACTGTCTGTAAACTACATATATTGCAGGTTTGCAGAGATTTCTAATATAGAGAGAAGAAAATGAAATGTTTATTGGCTAAGGTCTCACTTCGAGGTACTATTTACATATACCTGTCCCGCAGAGACATAAATGCCTGCCCAATAGCAAAAAACATTTGCCCACACATCATATTTGTTTTGAAACTTGGCAGACGGTCAAACTCCAAATGGTTGAAGGAATATTGGATCAAGAAATAAGTAAAAGAAAATCCACAAGTGTTTAGTAGCTCGACATTTACACTTACCCTCTGAGCATGTGTTGTTAAATTTGAATATGTTTAATTACAGGTCCAATATGAATTAGTGCAGTTTCTAAAAGCCATTTTGAACTGCCACAAACATTTTTGAGTGGTATAGCAATACATGGAGTGTAAATTATAAGTGTATTTGGAAAAATCTACAGTTCATTTGTCTAAATTTGAAAGACAAAGTTTACTCTAGCATGCAGTCATCATTCAAATTTAAATAATCAATTATTTTCAGAACAGTTGAACTATATATTACCTATGGCACGAGCCAGTAGGTAGGTATAGTTAGGACCAAAGATTCCATAGGAAAAGCTTTTTTGTTTTGCCAATAACTTTGGTGCCGCTTGATGAATCTTCACTAAAGTTTCACAAAACTTCCCCATTTTGGTTCAACTGCACTGTTGAAAGTTTCAAGGTGATCTGTCAAGCAGGGGGCGAGAAAAAATCAGGGGTGGGCGGAATTTGCGTAGTCGCGCTACGCAAAGCTCCGCGAAACGGTAAAAAATCTCAGCGAGCACGCGAAAGTTCCGCGAACATGCGGAATTGCTTGTTCCGCCCGTTCGCGATGCTTTTTTCCTGTTCGCAAACGCTGTTTGCGTGCTCGGGGAGAAATATCTCGCGAACACGCATTTTGAAAGCGCGAACAAGCAAAAAATTCCACGAAGCCGCGGATCGTGGAAGTTTTGGCAATTTCGCGTTCTCCGCAAAACGCGAAATTACCCAAATTCCGCAAATTCCGCGAGCGGAACGGAATTTACCACCCAGGCCTAGAAAAAATGGGTGTCCAAAAACATGTTTTCCCCATGCTATGTCTATGGAGATTTTTCATTTTTTGAACACAACTATATCCCGAACTGCTGAGCGGAATGACACCAAATTTGGCAGAATACTAGATGTTATTTAGTGATTTGGTGTAAATTCATTCAGTATTTTTTGAGATATTTAAGTTTAAAAAACATAGATATCTTGCAGCGGACTCGCGGATACTACTGAAATTTGATTGGCTGCCAAAACTTCAACCAGGAAGTGTTTTCAGCCATCTTGGGACTTGGCTTGAAACCAAATCCCACAAAAAAAGTTTAAAATAAAGAAAACGGGGCAGGGTAGGAATACCCTGACCTCCTAGATATAATGGGAGGGTCCCACAGTGACCCAGACAGGATTTTAAAGGATTTTTTTGGTATTGAATTTTGCTGCGAATTTTCGAGTGGACCCCAGCAACATTTTTAAAAAAAGATACGCGGGCTCCTGCGCTTCTTTTCATGAAGCCCCGGGGTGAGACAAATCCAAGGGGCAGTTTTTATAATAATGCGGGTAGTTCCTATGCGGCATCCCCGAGCCCGGGGGACCGTCACATCCCTGGGACAAACATAAGTAACCTGATTTGGGGGCATGCATGGCCCCCCCTGAAGCCCCTGGGACAGCCACTTCGCAGGGGTTATTTGTTAAATTAGTGTGAGGGAGATACCTATGGCCTCCCCTATAGCCCCAGGAACGGCCACCTTCCCGGGGCTTCATGTATAATGAAAGCAGGGGGGCCGCGTGAACCCCTCCAACCACCTCCCCGGGGCTTTAACTTTCATTAATGGGGGTGCGGGCCTCCTGCAGCCTGGGGACTGCCACCTCTGTGGGACTAAATGAAACAAAGGAGGGGGGTCATGTAGCACCCCACCTGGAGCCAAAAATGGCCCTGGGGACCGCCAGCCACAGGGCCGGCTCCTGCTATGCCCCTGGGTGCCCACCCCAGGACATAGCTGTTTGCTATAGCTTTACCGCTCCTGCAAAGCCATAGCAAACTGTGCTTGCTTTCAGCAAGCGAGAATATTGAAAATACTCTTGCTTGCTGAAAGCGGGCACAATTGCTTTGACAGAGAGGGAGCTGCATGTTAGCAGCTCCCTCTGTGTCAAAGCAATGCCAGCTCTCACAGCAGGCAGGGAGCCAGCAGGGACCGCAGGGGCCTTGAGGCTCCCCCCACAGTCCCCAACATTGGCAGTGGGTACCCTGGGTTGGGACCAGGGCACCCACAATTGAGGCCAGGCCCCAGGGGATGGGGTCCCCATGGCCGAAATTGGCCCTGGAGGAGACGCGTGGCCTCCCCACCCATTATTTAAAAAATAAATAAATGAAATGTTTGGACTCCGGTGAATGGGGTTCCACTCAACCCCCCTCCCTTTCATATAATAATATATTTTTTTTTAAATGCCAGGCCCCGGGGAAATGGAGTCCCCGGGGACTAAATACGCCAAGGGAAGGGGGGCCACACAGCCCCCTCCCCAAAAAAATTAAAAATATATTAAAGAAAGACCGGCAAGTGGTACCCTTTCTTCACCACTTTGCAAATGTGCCTCCTGGCGCACTGCTAGTTGGTGCATGAAGTCCTCTTAGATCCAGAGGGTCCTTGGAGGCCAACAAGCGCTCCTGTTACCTCCAGTAAGTCCCACACAGTGGGATTGCTGAGAGGTATTCGTAGGCCACGCCCCCTTTGTCCACCACTGTGCATCGCACCTCCTGGTGCACTGGTGGTTGAGGGATAAAGTATCTGTGGCTCCAGAGGGTCCTTGGTGGCCAACAATCCCTCCTCTTACCTCCAGTAAGTTCGACAATGTGAGATTGCTGAGAGGTCTTCGGAGGTTACGGCTCCTTTCTCTACTACTCTGCAAACGTGCCTCCCGGTGCACTGCTGGTGGGAGGATGAAATCCCCTTGGCTGCTGAGGGTCCTTGGGGGCTAACTACCCCTCCTGTTACCTCCAGTAAGTTCCACAGAGCGCGATTGGTGTGAGGACTTCTGAGGTCATGCCCCTTTCTCCAACACTCTGCAAACGTGCATCCTGGTGCAATACTTGTTGGAGGATGAAGTCCTCTTGAATGCTGAGGGACCTTGGGGGCCAAGAAGCCCTCCTGTGACCTCCATAAGTCCCTTAAAGCTGGATTCCTGAGAGCTGGTCAGAGGCCTCACCCCCTTTCTCCACCACTCTGCAAACACAACTGCCAATTACAAAACCATAGAAATTCACTTAAAAAAACAAAGCTTACAGGGACGTTATAGTTAGGAAATAGATTTTGAAAAACCTTGGAAATTCACTGAAAAAACCAAAGGTTACAGGGATGTTATAGTTAGGAAATAGAATTTAAAAAACCTTAGAATTCACTGAAAACACCAAAGGTTACAGGGACATTATATTTAGGCTGAGATTTCCCTTGTACAAAACCAGTGAAACTCAGCAGTTATAGTTACCTGAGCTGACTATAACTTATGCCCCCGGAATGCTCTGCTTATGACCTCACATATTACACCACTCATGACATGGTAAGTGACATCACTGATGACAGCACTAATGACATCTCAAATTACATCACTGATGACATCATCCACAGAACTGCTCACGCACCCATACGACCTCTTGTACGCCCACTCACATACCCATACAACCACTCACATACCCATTCACAGACCCATACCAGTACTCACATACCCACTCAATCCATTGTGATCAAGCCTGCGGATAAAGGGGGAGGAATAGTCATAATGGACAGGCTCCAATATGACCTAGAGGCTATGAGACAACTAAACAAATTAGCACATTACTGCCCCATACAAGAAAATCCTACTGGAGGACTCAGCTCCAAAATCAATGAGCTCACAACCGAAGCTCTCCAAGAGGGGTGGATTTGTAAAAAGGAATTTTAGTTCCTCAACAGAAACAAATGTAGGACACCTACCATATATGCCCTACACAAAAGCCACAAGAATCCTGTGAGCCCTTCAGAACGACCTATAATTTCTGCTTGAGGTTCGGTATTAGAGCCTTTTGCTCAATACATAGATATTTTTCTCAAGCTATTCATGGTGAACACTCAGGCATGCGTACGTGACACAATGGACATCATCAATAAAGTTGAAGGTCTCCCTTTTGATGATAATAAACAACAGTTAGTGACTTTTGACATTGAGCCTCTTTACACTAATATCCTGCAAGATGAGCCCTTGAAGTGATCAGGGATATTTTAGACACAAGACCTACATCTCACGATATTCCGACTGAATTTTTGGTATCACTTGCCTCTATTTGCCTCAAGAATAACATTTTTGCATTCAAGGAGAATCTGTACTTACAGATCAAAGGAGTAGCAATAGGATGTAGCTTTGCCCCAGAAATAGCTAATTTGGTTATGTCATACTTCGAGACAAAATGGGTATACACTAACGAGAACCCATACAGTACACATATCATACAGTGGTACCGCTACATCGATGATGTGCTGATGTTGTGAGAAGGGGATAAACCCACTCTAAAAATATTTCATTAATGGCTCAATTGTATTACGCCTGACCTCAAATTCACCATGTCTAGCGACAAAAAGAAAATCAATTTCCTTGTTCTTTGGATACATAACAACACAGGGAACATTGAAGTAAGTCTATACACAAAACCGACTGATCGCAACACCCTATTACACTTCTCCTGCGGCCATCCACGCACTCTAAAAAAAAGATTTACCTTACTGGCAATTTCTCCATATCCAGAGAAATTGTTCTAATAAAGATGACTATTTTCGGAATGCCAACCTGTTGAATGACAAATTGAGAAACAGAGTTTACCCCAAAAAATTGGTCAAAGCTGAATCCAAGAGAGCATGGTTCATGCCTAGGGAAACACTCCTCACTTTCAAAACACGTCAGGACACCAACCATCTTACATGTGTCATCACACACAATCCAAAAGTAAACAAGGTTAAAAACATCATCCAGAGAAACTGGAAACTCCTGATCCCTCTAGGAATACCAAAACCTATGTTTTCCTTAAAAAAGCTAACAACATATCTCATTACCGAGTCAAGACGGCACAACATAATGACAAAAGAAAAGATCTACGTGAAATGCTAGGAATGGCTCCAGTGAGCGGTCACAATAAGTGTAATAATTGCACTGCATGTCAGTTCACTAATGACACCAAAATGATTACACTGAATGACAAAACACACAATCAAGTTAAATTCTCCAATTGTAACACCAAAAATGTAGTGTATTGTACACAATGTCCGTGTGACTTGGTGTACATTGGACAAACCACTCAGACTGTGAAAGTAAGAGTTCTTTAGCACAGGTCTAGAATAAGATGTGCAGTGTCAGGTGACCCTCTATTGGAACATTAAGCGGAATTGAACCATTCTGAAAATGATATTTGTTGGTCAGTACTGCATGTGGTGCCAAAACAACAAGGAGGATGCTCCATTGAATCTATGCTAAAAAAGATTGCAGCTAAAATGATCGAGAGATGTGGGACAGCCACACAAGGTCTCAACGACCTTGATGAAATGTGGACACTTATCTAACATGTTGTACCCTTTCTGACACAATTTGATTTGTTTTTCTAAGAAAAGCAGTTGGTATCAACATTTGGCAATTGGCCTCAGTTTCCCCATGAGCCCTCGGGTACATAGACAAGCCATACATTTTTATACACTCTCTATAGTTACTAGCCACATCCATATGCAGTACCGCATTTCTCTTTTCATGATACTTATACTATACACCTGCACAATGTATTCTTTTCCACCTGAGTACACCAGTGGATTGAACTATAAAGGCAGCTTGTCGCTAATGAGTACCACATTCTTTACATATTTTATTCTTACACGGTATACTGCAGAATATATTCCTATTCCACCGGAGAGCATGGGTTGATGTAGTCCATGTGCATTGTAATAATGTATTATGCAGCTATGTTAAGCCCACCCCTTCCCTCAAAAAATGTTTCCTCCCTTCTTTCTCTCCATCCCCCAATCCACTTCCATCAGGCGTTTGCTGCCGGTTCAGATAAGCCGACCAGTGGCCTGTTCCACTTATCCATGCCGATTTGACATGGAAGTAAGTAACACCAGCCTGCCCCCAGGGTACGGTTCCCCACCACGCTACATTTCCCTCTGACCGGTGCTTACCAGCTTTAGCCCATGTTGTTCTTCTAGGCTCATTCTCGGGACCCTGGAGCCTTATGCCCAATGGCCCATCTGCCTGCTGATGCTGAAATAATCCACACATAAGTGAAGTGTGAGTATGGGACCAGCCACCGCCCCCAACAGGCACACATTTTTCTTCTCCTATTGTTCTTTTTCCCCCTGCACATCGGAGCAGCATTTTAGTAGGCTGGCTCATCTTTCCCTTTGGCTGACTGATCCTATTTGGTCCCAGCCACAGGTTAGGCCTGACGCAGCCCGTCTGAGCCCTGCCCCCCCCCAGAGTTGGGCCACTGCCCCCCATAAGCCTCTGCGAGACAGGCCTTTGCAGCTACCCACTTACCAGGACTCCACCATAGCCAAAGTTTCTTGGCACTAGTGTTTTCTCCCAGTACCACACCTCCCAATTGCTGACACAGGCCGATTGGGAGGCCCATTACCCCAGACCCCCAGGTGGTCAGGGCCTGGTGGGTCTTCATCCCGGGGACACAACGTCCTTCACTGTCATCAGAGACTTACATACGTTGCCATGTCTCTCTCTTCCATAGGTCACAGAAACTCTTGTTCAGGTACCTAACCACAGTTGATCGTAGAAATCGTTTTCCCCTACTTTCTGGATCCTATCATTCATGGTCTGACCGCCCGGGATCCACATGGCCCGTGGCAACGGTCTGTTTCTCCTTCGACCTTCTCAGGGGATCCTGGAGGTTCCCTCCACCTTCAACAAGGGACTAACAGTAAGTCCCCCTCCCGCAAATTAGCTCGGCCTTTCTTGCATGCCGCCTAATTCACAAGCTTTCATTTTCGGTTTAAGTCACAAACCTGCATTTTCACTATAATTATGCATGCTTGTTTGGTACCAATGCATGCAATCAATTAGCACAGTTCACCCTCTTGATAGATAAACAATAGCTACTCAGCACGGGTCCGCATGTACGATAAGACCCAATATTACATATGACTTGAGGAGAGTATTTAAGGCTTTTAATCAGTTTTTTCACCCTAATTGGCTCTGGTGGTCTAGTTTTTCAAAAAATCTTTACCTGGGCGTCAGTTTCTGGTGCGTCTCCAATTTTTCTTGCACCAGGCAGAATGTATATATGTATTTATATCATCCCTATAGGTACTTCGTCTTTCAATCGTCCTGAAGAGACCTTCAGTTTCAAGGCCGAAAAGCGTCAACATTTTCAATAGGAGAAGTCTTTCCAAACCTCAATCTTGTTTGAAAGACATTGTTTGATACACACCAAGGATACAGAGGGCAAAACTTTCCCTCATGTGTGTACATTCCACAGACTATCTCCTATATGGACTGTGTAAGAAGCAAAGAACACAGCAATATCTGTTTGCAACAACTGGAAGGCTGAAGGAAGAAATGTTCTAGTTGGCACATTTATTGTTTAGCATTTGATATATGTTTTATGTATGTGCAACTCGGTGCGATTTTTGTCCTTTTTATATGTTTTCTTATTTGTTTTATTTATGTATGTTTAATGTGTTTTACATCCTTTATACACCCCATGTACCTACTCCAGGAGTGAACTATTGTAGGCTCAGATAAGAAGGCTAAAATAAATTTGTATAAATTTTGAATATATATCTCCAGTGACTTATTTATGTAACCACTGAAAACATCTATGATGTAATATTTTGTTCCCGCATTATACCGTTTTTTGTTTACAACTGGTCTGGTAGATAAGCAGGAGTGTTGAGCTCAGCTTTCACCTTTCATTCGTGCAGGAGACGAGAAGGCCTGTGGATTGAAAAACAGAAACTGTATCGTAGAATCAAGGAGGAGGACATAAGGAAGGTAAGCTTCATGAGGATTGTACCAAGAGCAAAAAACAAGAGGCCTCGGAGTTTAACTTTTGCCACTAGTGCAACACACACACTCAGCAGCATTTCCCATATCAACGTAACTCTCTCCACTCCACATGCCTGAGTACTAGGCCACAGAATCATGGTTTCCCTTCAAAGTCGATAAATTCCTTCTTCTAGCTGTTGATGAGATAGTCCCACCCTGAGTCCTTCCATCCTCCTACTGTCTCTGAAAAACTTCGTCCCAGTCCTGGCCTGAGCAAGATAGACGCAGAGTGCATTGCTGTTGAAGAACAAGTAGAGAAACAGAATTGCAGTATTTTGTATAGATTTGTGTTTGTTAACAAAAGTGACAGATCTGGTCTCTGAAGAACCTAAAAAAAGGAGTGGACCGTACAGGTACATTTTCGCTAACTAAGTTTGTAAAGGCCAATCACCTTCCGGAAAAACGATCACCCATTAGGCATCAAAGGTTGCAATTCATCAAAATCAAGTTTACTATTAATTGAACACCCTCCCTCACTGTCTGCCCCCACATAAATCATCAATCATCACTCACAATCACTCACTGATTGTTGCAATAGTTGTTGTTACCTCTTCCAATCCAAGTACGGGTTGGTTAGGTAGTAGGTACACAATTGTATCTTTGATGCAGGAAACACACTTGAATTTGATACTGGCACTCTTGCAAATCAATGATGTTCTGGGGAAGCCCTGCTAAGTGAGCAAAAAAAGGATAGGCATGCAAGAGAGGTAGGCATTGTCTCTAATGTTATGAAGAAATTGTGGAGGCTTCTTCACTGCACACTGGTCCAACACCAATCTGGCTATACATGTGCCTAAAAGTAAAAATGGTGGGGGCTGCATAAGTCAGATACAAAACATAATGTTCCATATAGCGATAACATTTTCTTTTTTTTTTTGGCAAAGCAGTTCAACAAAAAATAATTAGAAAGTTCTAGGGTGGCCTCCTCCTCCTCCTGTGATATTTCAGGAATGGTGTAGTTTTGTGGTATGAAGTGTTGGTTCAATTTGATCATGGCCCTTCTCACTGTGACGACTGGGCCAGCTGCACTGAACACACACTCAGCAGACATACTGGCAACCAGAGAGACCAGATACTTTATTTCCAACCTGCTGAGCTGTGGCCATTGGTGCATCTTTGCATACCAACACACCAATGGATTTTGATTCACTCAGACCTCGCTTGGGTCATCCAGATAATCTTGGAACATCGTCTCAATGGTCATTGATGCTGCCACTTGCTGGACCTCTTTTGCCTTTGCCTCTGCACTGGACTGAAGCCCTGCCCTTTGATGCAAAGTCAATGCAGAGGCTATGACCAATTCTTGTGTTCCTGTTGCCACCGATGTTCTTGTTGCTGGTGTTGGCTACTGTGAGACAACAGGACTGCCCTCTCTGAAATTTGAAGGTGGCACCCTAGAACTGTAGAGTGGGACTCTAAGTTCCAGGCATTCTTCCAGGTCTCCGGCTTGCTCAACAATCCACCTCTTGTATTTTGAAATATCCCCTTCAGAAAATGGAATGAAAGTGGACAGAATTGTTTTGTACCGTGGATCAAGTAGTGTGGCACAGATTCTTTGGATGAGACAATGTCATTTTGCAGCCTTGTATTACAAGCCAAGCGAAGGATTGAGCTTGCAACCAAGGAATGTGCTTCTGTGTTTTCATTCACAACTGCAAGTGTGAACCTTTAAGATACTTTCTTTAGCTGGTCCTGTAGCAGATGCAACGATGGGATAGCTTGAACCATCGTACTGCCCTCCTCGCTAGCTTCCCGTGTTAGAACCTCATATGGGAGTAGCATCTGTGTCAGGCAATTGACTAGGCCCCATTTGTCCGCAACCATTGTGATAGCTTTCCCAATTGCATCCCCTCCTCTTTGAATGACATAGTCGTTGACCAGTCTGTGCTGCTCAAACAGACATTGCAAAATGAAATAGGTCTTGGCACCTCCTGTATCAGGGCTTTAAGTGGTGCTCTATTATTACGCAGACCCTGAAATAGCCACCATTTGGCAGGGCGTTAACTATGTTACTGCCATTGTCCATGGCAACAAATCCAATTCTGAGACCTCTAGAGTGCAGCCATTCTGACACCTTGCTGCGAAATTCGTCCAAGATGTTTGTAGCTGTATGGGATTTCTCCATGGCAAACATAGCTACTGATGGATGCAGCTGAACGCTCTTAAAACTTTCTTCAGGGCCAAGAGCAGATAGATTTTGCTTTACCCCTGAAAAAGAGATCCAGTGTGCAGTGATGCACATGTAATCAGTCACCTAACAACTGCTCCACATGTCTGTTGTCTTGTGGATAGTGTGAACAATACTTTGCTGCAAAGCTTGTCCAATTAATTACATCACATTGTGATGATGTGCTGGAACAGCAACTCTGACAAAATAGGTCTGACATGGAATCTTCCATTTCGGGCAGATGGCTGCCACAAATTCTAAGAATCCCACTCCTTCCACAAAAGAAAAAGGGAGGAGGTCCAGCGCTAAAAGTTCTGCCGTCAACCCATTGTACAAATGTGCCATTGGGTGACTGCAGTCATAGGGCCCCTCCTGCCTAAACATGCCCACAATAGCAGCCTGGACATTCTTTTTTTCTGATGCAGGTGACTTTTGAGACATAGGTGGTGGTAAACTCAGTGTGCGTCATGGTGAGGCAGTCATTGTATGCCATGGTGTCTTCATCTGACTCTGAGTCTTCCTGTGCCATTGTGAAGTTGCTGAGGTGGGTGATTCTGCTGGTGCGCTTCTAGGTACAGGGCTGCTTTGCGTGAGGATGTCACCTTCTTCTTCCTTATCACCTCCCACCGTGTTTGGACTTGTAGCTGATGTTTCCCAGCTCTCCTCACCTTCACCACCCCAACCACATTCAGCATTTTTTTAGTGCTCCTCCCACCGGATTGGCTGATGCTTTTCCATTTGGAGTGTTTGGCTTCCAGCACCATAATGTGTACCAGACTTACCTCGACGAAAGCTGGTGTGGCAAATGGTGCATATCACAATGTTCTCCTCCTGTTTGCTAATCATAAAAAAGTCCCAAACTGGGAGAAGTACTTTCTTACTGTGCCACTGCCTGTAGAAGAATTGGAGGTAGGTGGGTGTGTCATTGATTGCCTTTCTGCAGTGCATACTTCTACTGAGTTCTGGGTTGATGCAGGTCTCAGCTGGGGCTTTGCAAATAAGGGGACTGGCGATGCTACCTGTGCCACATCCCTCGGAGCAGGTTGAATAGTGGTGTCGGACTTGTCTGTGCAGCTTCCACAATGACTGGCTCATTCTCCTCATCATCCTCTTTTCCCTTGCCTCTCCTGGCATCTCCCTTACTCTGCCGGGATCCACTCCATGTCCCTATCATCATATTCAGAAGTGGTGCTTGAATAAGATGATGGAGTAATACCCTTCCTTTTGCTTTGCTGGTGATCTGGGAGCCAATGATTCTAAAAGAGGAGGTTCTTGCTTGGCAGAACCTTGCACTCCTGTTCTTCTCCAACTTCAGGAAGATCTACCATTGCGCCTGCTGTCCATTTTGCTCTGTTTCCTGAAAAGATTGGATACTACTGTTCCAAACCGGACAAATCAAATTCAGCGTCACTGCTCATCGGCATTGCTATGATTGCAGTGGCTGCCTCACTGACAGACAAGGTCTTGGGCTTAGGTTGGGGTGATGCTGTTGATGAAGGAGCGCTGCTCCAAGGTTCCTCCACGGAGGCCGGTCTGGCAGGCACATGACTACCGAAAAAGGTTGTGGTCAGCACGCCACTGGTGGAAAGCTGCTTCTTCTCACTGACTACTTTCTTGGTAGCAACTTTCTGTGGGGCCATCTTAAAGCTCTCAGTTGGCAGTGGCACTAAACTGCACAAGCGGAAGAGATTGGAGAACTGACGTCACTGTACAGGCCTTCTGTTTGGCAGTACTGCAGGTGATGTCTCTTCTTCTCTTGTGCACCTAAAAGCAAACAAGCAAGAAAAACATTTAGTGAAACTTTGTATTGTTGCAGTTTGAATTAGTACAGACAAATGCAATATTAGTGTGGTTGGTTACTTTGGTAATAATAAATCAACCACTTTAAAGTAAAACCACACTACCATACCATAAAATTTAATTTCCAATCAGGGTAACACAACACACAGATATAGCGCTTTGCTTTATGTCCATCAATTCTAAAGGAGACACCTGTGGCACTCAAGGAAGTGAATGGGTAAATGGAATAATAGTATTTAAAAAAATGAAAGTTAGTGTGCGCTTATGGAAGGCAATGTGGTCCAGGGAGAAATGGAATAATTATTAAGAAAATGAATAGTGCTGATGTGTCTGCAGTGCAGCGCAGTCAGGGTGTCCAGGAGGAAATGGAATTATACCAAAAAACTGAATGCTGTTGCGCGGCTGTGCACCTATAATGGATAGATTGATGGAGGCAAAATGCTAATAAATAAATAAATAATAATAAATAAATAAAAAAACAAAAGAAATAAAAAGTTAAAAAACCTAAAATAAAATAAAAAATAAAAAATAAATAAAAGAGAATAAAAAATTATAATAAAAAATTACAATTTAAAAAATTACAATTCAAAAAATAAAAATTTAAAAATTTAAATTAAAAAAATCAATAATTGGTGATGTTTCTATGGGAGTATAAGAAGAAGCCTATTGTGAGGCAAGGAGTTGAAAAGTAAAAATAGTAAAAAATGCATGTAATATTTAGCACTGTTCATCAACATCATATTCTTAATATACATATACTACAATGATCTTCGAGCATATTATTAAACTGATATCACATCCAACCATGCAAGCTTATGGCAAAGGCACACAGGCTGGATGCACAAAATGGCTGACAGTCACATGGTCAGACAACAGCAGCGAGCAAGGAGGCATGTGGAGCAAAGAACAAATGCAACCCTTTGGCTAAAACACACTGGCTGGATGCACAAAACGGCAACACATGCAGACCTATGGCAAAAACACAGTGGCTGGATGCAGAAAATGACTGCCAGTCACATGGTAAAATAACAGTGAGCAAGGAGGCATGGGGAACAAAGAACACATTTAAGCCTATGGCAGAAACACATGGGCTGGATGCACAAAATGGCTGCCAGCCAGTGCCACTTGGTCAAACAACAACAGCAAGCAAGGAGGCATGGGAGCAAAGAACATATGCAAGCTTATGGCAAAGACACACTGGCTGGATACTCAAAATGCTGCCAACAAGTTCCACATGGTCAAACAAAAACAGCAAGCAAGGAGGCATGGGGAACAAAGAACAAATGCAAACCTATGGCAAAAACACACTGGCTAGATGCACAAAATGGCTGCAAGTCACATGGTCAAACAGCAACAGCGAGCAAGGAGGCATGGGGAACAAAGAACACATGCAAGCTTATGGCAAAGACACACTGGCTGGATACTCAAAATGCTGCCAACAAGTGCCACATGGTCAAACAAAAACAGCAAGCAAGGAGGCATGGGGAACAAAGAACAAATGCAAACCTATGGCAAAAACACACTGGCTAGATGCACAAAATGGCTGCGGGTCACATGGTCAAACAGCAACGGCGAGCAAGGAGGCATGGGGAACAAAGAACACATGCAAGACTATTGCAAAAACACACTGGCTGGGTGCACAAAATGGCTGCCTGCCACATGGTCAAACAACAACAGCGAGCAAGGAGGCATGGGGAACAAAAAATACATGCAAGCCTATGGCAAAAGCACACTGGCTGGATGGACAAAATGGCTGCCAGTCACATGGTCAAACAAGAACAGCGAACAAGGAAGCATGGGAAACAAAGAGAACACATTCAGATCTATGGACACAGACTCCACAAAATTGCTTCTGGCCACATGGCATGTAAAACAAAGACAAATGGTGGCCTATGACAAGCACACTCACAGGCTAGACAAAGGAGGCATGGTAAGATTGAAGAAAACACTACCATTAATCAGTAATGCCAAAAACGAAAATGATCTGCGCATAAACATTTTACAACAACACACATCCTCCCAAGCCATTAAATATTACCCCACATATACACTTTTTGTAGACAAAAAAATGTGAAATACAAAAAAAACCACATTGTTAACTTACAGGCACATGCATCAACCATTTTTGTGAGCGCAAACGGTGCGATTCGCAAAAATCGTCCGTTTGCGCCCGCAAAAATGGCATTTGCGATGCATCAAGGTTAAAGGCACTCGCAATTTGAGAATTCGCAATTAATTACAAGTTCTCAAATTGCGATAGCATTTAAGGAATCGCATTTTGCGATTCCTTAAATGCAATGCAAGAACCACTTTGAAGTAGCGATTTCGCTACTAGGGGGCGCAAATTACCATGAAGTTGAACTTGATGGTAATTTGCCAAAACTTTGAAAAATGCACTAAAGTGCATTTTTCAAAGTTATGAGTTACACACACACATGTCCTTGGGACATGTGTGTGTGCAACATTTGTGCACAGATCAATTTCAGGGTGCAACAGGGTGTCCTTTGACACCCTTGCACCCTTGAAATTGCATGCGCAATTTGCGAGTACCAATTGGTACTCGCAATTTGTGCATGCAATTTCCCATTCATTCCTATGGGCCTGTAGGCCCATAGGAATGAATGGGAAGCCATTCCCTATTTGCGACTCGCAATTTGCAAGTCGCAAATAAGGAATGTGTAGGAATTGCTATTTTTATAGCGATTCCTACATGCATAGGCTTTTGCGAGTCCTTAATTGCGATTCCTTAATAATCACAATTAAGGACTCGCAAAATCCTACCTTGATGCATGTGCCTGACAATCCAATGCCATGCCAGCCCTAAATGATGTTTTAAACAACATATACCACATAAACAGTTATTTCATGCACCCATTACTAGTATTGGCCTGGGCCTACTGACTGAATGGCCTGCTGGCAGACTAGGCCACATCATAAAATAAATAAATATTGCCAATTTAACAAACAATGAGAAAATGTACTGAACTGTGCAACATTGTTCCTTTACAAACGAAGAAAACCTAATTGCAAAAATATAACTAGGCCCCTACTGAAACTGCAGGCCACCCACAAAATTTGAAAAATCCAATAAAAGTACAACTAAATACTGGTGCATGCCCTCTGTCAAACAACCAACTCCCTTATACAAGAGTTTTTGAACTTACTTGTGAAATCTCAAACACAAAGTCCTTAAATCCAATGATATATATGCAGCAGACAAAGAGTGTGATCATTCCAACTCCAAATCCCAATGAAAACTGACCACAAGACGGGCACAGCACTGAGAGGAGCCTGCTGGATAGGAACAGGGAGTTGGAGTCTCTGGGGCACTTCCTTCCTGTTGGAATTTTATTTTTATTTTTAAAAGGATTCTCGCACTAAAAAACTACTTGATTGGTCCATTAGAGAAGAAAATCCACTTGAAAACCTCTTTTTGTGCAGATTTAGCTGCTTCTTGAGCACAAAAGCTACTTAAGGGGTGCATTCTCGATTGCGAGCGGCACTATATTGGCGCCGTCGCAGGCCAGTTCAACCCTGTAAGCACTGTTTCACTAAACATAGCTACCACGTGCATTAGTACAATTAGGGGGATATTCAGAAGGACTTATCTCAAGTTATCGCCACCTTAACGCAATAAAAGTGGAGATAGATTTAACCCCCCATTCACAGGCGGTTGCAAACTGCAGACAACGCAAGTATTCCCGCGATAACTGCCTCAAAATTTACCTCCACGGGTGACACCACCAACTAACCGTAATGAGATGCAGAGTAGGCGTTCCTGTGCAAAAACACACGAAAACACCACTACACCACTTTCACAACTAACTGCCAGATCTGTGATGCGAACCAAAAACAGGCGATAAGCCGTGGTAGCAGCAGGGAATTAACACCTGCCTTTTGCTGTTGTTAAGCAGGACGACTACCTGCTGCATGAAAGGGAGCCCAGCCAAGAGCCACATCTGAAGACCCACAGATGCCATGGAGACAATGATCATGCAGCTCGGAGACCCATGAGGGCCACAACACCCACCGTCACCCACCCCAGGCCCGCCACCAACCCCAGGACCCGTCCCGCCCCCCCCCCCCGGAACACCACAGAGGCAGCGTACACAAAGACAGCGGACCCACCTTAAACGCACCTGCCGCCCAGACCCAACGCCAGAGGAGGACATTGCCCACTACAGGCCCGAAAGGACAACCATCCCCCGCATCCTGACCCACATCGCCCACCTGCTGATGGTACCAACACAGCGGACAACCAACATCCCTCCGCAGACAAAGCTGCCGGCTGTGCTTCACATGTTGGCAACTGGTACCATCCAACCCACAACTGCCAGAGTCGGAGGAGTCTCACAGCCAGCCCCATCTAAGTTCATCAGCCTGGTACCCCAGCACCTCCACCTCACCCACACTGCACAGGAGCAGCTGGAGACCAAGCAAGGCCCCTACACCATAGCTGCATTCCCTCACGTGTTGGGGGAAATCAACTGCACACATGTACCCCTCGTGCCCCCTGCCAACACTGCACACAACTACCTCAACAGAAAGCACACACATCCCATGAATGTGCAGGCAATAGTGGACCGCCCAGGACTCCTCAAGAATGTCGTGGCCAACTCCCCAGGCAGAGTGCATGATTCCTACATCTCCCGACAGTCCATCATCAACCAGCACTCCCAGGATGGCACCTATGGCAATGCAGTGCTCCTTGGAAAGTCCAAAATGAACACACCACACACCTCCAGCCCACAGTCATGCAACTCACAACACTGGCAATGGGCACGCAGCACAACTACATTCAACATGCCACACAACATGCCAACCGACCAGACACGACAACACAACTCCATTGGGAAGCTGGGCTTGCCATGCCCACAACCCAGCCACGGCATGGCACCACAGCCACACAATAGCAGGATGTGAGGAGGGGCTTGGAGCAGGCATGTGCGAGAGCGGCAAGTGACTAATGAATGTGAACCTACCCAATGCCAGGTGTGGCGTGGAGGTGCCAGACAGACTTCAGTGTGCAAACCACGGAAATGGCCATGTGGACATTAACTGCTGGTGCATGAAGTGTAGTGGCCAGTGGACACTACCATGTCCCCACAGGCTGTGGGGCAGAACGTGGAAATGTCGCATGTTACGTCCCCCCTGCATGCGCGGGCAGAGTGGGTTGACCCTGCATACGCCAGGCCTGCGTAGGGGTGTGAATAAAAAGCCCGTCGCACTGGGCTTGGTTCTCATTTGGAATGGCCAACGCGTCTGCCAGGGCGGCACCTCTCAGCCCGCCACGAGTCTGGCGCCGAGCGTGGCAGGGCCTGCGTCCCTGTGCGCCTGCTGCACCCCGGGCCACTGGTCCCCAGACCCGTCATGCCTGCCCCAGCGCACCAAGGAGGCTCCGCTCATCTGCCGACACCGGCGTGTGTCAAAGAGGGCCCACCACGTGCCGGTGCAAGCTCCAAGCCCCAGTCCCGTGACCTTTGCAGCCTCCGCAGACCATCGCTGGCCTCCACGACGCTGGCCCACACTACTCCTTTTTCATTTGACATACTCCACCGGCGTCCTCTTCGGCCCAGTTGTGGGCACATGTTGAACTGAGTCGTGAGTACTGATTGGCAGTGGCCAAAGGTCTGTGGCAGCGCCCACATCACTATACTCCCTCCGATCAGTGAAGCCAAAGTCTGCATCGCAGGCTTGCGACACGTGGTGCCACTAACCCTGTTCAACACAAGCCTGCGACACGTTGTGCCACTAACCCTGTTCAATGCAAGCCTGCCACACGTTGCACCACTAACCCTGTTCAATGCAAGCCTGTGACACGTGGTGCCACTAACCCTGTTCAATGCAAGCCTGTGACACATGGATGAGGGCTCAGGCCTACACTGCGGCCCAGTAGGTCCCACATGTGGAACTGTGTCCTGAGTCTTGAATGGCAGTGACCCCAAGTCCGTGGCAGCGTCCACATCACTGAACTCCCTCCGATCAGTGAGGCGAATGTCTGCATCGCAAGCCGGCGACACTTGGATGAGGGCTCAGGCCTACACTGCGGCCCAGTAGGTCCCACATGTGGAACTGTGTCCTGAGTCTTGAATGGCAGTGACCCCAAGTCCGTGGCAGCGTCCACATCACTAAACTCCCTCCAATCAGTGAAGCCAAAGTCTGCATCGCAAGCACACGACATGTGTCTGTGGGCCCGTGCTGACCGCTGCCCCCAGCCTACACTGCGGACCAGTAGGTCCCACATGTGGAACTGTGTCTTGGGTAAGATGTGGAGGAGTCCACGCCATTGGACATGCCTCATCGCAGGTGGCATCCCCTAACAGCACTGGTGCCACTAACTCTGTGCGCAATGAGTCATGGGCACTTTCTGGTTGGACTTTGGTGGCGTCTGAGTCCATGGCCTGGGGGTTGTCTGCATCATCATCTGGCTGGACCGGACTTGGTGTCTGACATGTCTGTTCCATTCATCTCCACCATAGTGACTGTTTCAGCATGGTTCTGCCCTCAGCATCATGCCCTGGGGGTACACCTTCAACTGTCCACCGAGACACTCTGCAACAACCCCCTTTGTCATCTACGAAAACCTGCTCTGCTCTCGTGACCCTGCCCCAGTGCACCGCAAGTCAGCGGCCCGTGGCGGTAGGCCCATGCAGGACGCTGTGCATCCGGGGCCACTAACTCTGTGCAGGTCAAGTCATGGGGCCTTTGTGGTTGAATGGGTGTGTCCTTAATGATGTACACTGTTGTCGTTTTTGGACTGCACCAGGCACTCCATGATGGCTGGTGTGCACACACCCCACACACATTCAACACAGGTGTCACTCGGCATGTGAGCCTGCTAATAAAAGTGGCCGGGCGCACGTGCCCGTAGCCATTCCCACCATCGAAGCAAGTGTGTCCGTGTGGTCATTATGTCAGCATGATGGGCCAGAGCCCTGCAACATCACAGTGTGCTGTCTTCAGCGGACGATACCATGTCACCTCAGCGTTGGCTGAGACCTTGGACATGTAGCTTCGCCCGCCCCCCGTATGCACAAGCGGCGTGTGCTGGTCCGGCGTACGTCAGATCAGCGCAGGGGTGTGCTGATTCGGGAGGGATCAGGGCGTGGCTCTGGCCTGGCCTTGGACAGGAAGTGCGGTAAGTGTGTCTCTGTGTTGGAGTGTTGTCGCCACCAGGGCCACAGTAGTCGATGTTACAATGTAGCATGCACCAGGAGGGTGGGCCTGCATGTACGGGGAAATGTAGGAGCGCAAGACCACTCGGGGTCTTGGCACATGCATGCCAAGTGTTAAGTGTATCAGTCCTGCGGCTGCATAAGTCAGTTGCCTAGCCTCAATCGCAGCTCGATCACAGCCAGCCATGGACTGTGTCCGCCCTGTCCGGACCATTGGCCTACACTCACGTGCCGCACACCCTCAAAGGCCAGCTTCACGGAGTTGTTGGCATGCCGCTGGACATGCACGGACAGGCATTACAATGGTGTGCCGTAGGAGTGCACGTGATACAACCGCGTAGCGCACACAAGTGTGGGTGCTCGTGGGAGGTAGGAGCAGTTGTGAGGCAACGTAACACACAGTGAGGCCGCTCATGTGCCACGTGCTGGGCATATCATCCATGATTCCCAGGGTCGCAGGCATCCCACCACACCCACAACAGGCCTCTGTACATCTCCTGTATGCATGCAGATGGTGAAGTTACTGTAGGGATGAAAGGTCCTTTGTCTGAACTATCAGGCGGTAGCCTATCTGCAGCTCCGAGCTGGGACTTGCATGTGGCCAGCACACCCTGACAGATACAATAGCATTTGCTTGCGACTCCCACACTACGCACTGCCCGACGTGAGACCAACCTGTACACATCCCACACGCAGAAGTCCTTGGTCGTAGTTAGCGTGCGTGAAATGGCCTTCACACGTACTCCCACCCCACCACAGGCCTGCACCCGTTGCACACAGACACTGCTCATTGCTCCGAGCTGTGCCATTTCATCCACAGGACTGGCGCAGGGCAAGCCAGTGCTGCTTCAAGCAGAGCCACTGACGCAATGGCAGACCATCCCGGACACATGCTCAACTCCAGTCACATGGACCTGTACCGTGCACGTCTGCTGCATGTACTGGGGGCACTGCCGTTGGCAGTGCTGTGGATCAGTTACCGGCTGAGCTTCCGCCTTGCGAACGTCACCTGTGTTCAGCCTGTGTTGCATTGTTGCTCGTGCATATTCGAGTGGACCATGGATGTCTGCCTCTCCAACGTAACAGTAGCTGACCTGGATTTTGACGTGTGTGTGCGCCCCCTGTTGGCCCACGACCAGGAGTGTCACCGTGATGCCCGTTTATGGCATGCCTGGATGTTTGGCATGCATGCTGGCAACTGGACCTGGGAGATTGCACGAGTCATCGTGTGCAGTGACCACATTGAGCTGCTCCCCGATTGGGCATTGGTGCAAATTGGGGCCAGGGGTTGGAGTCAGCACATCTGTCCGGGACAGCTGATGGATTACGTCGCCGACATGTCAGATGTGGTGGACGACGATCTCTCATTGGAAATGTTGGCCTACGCTGCTGCACTCGCGTTCATGGACGAGTGACAAGGTACCTGCAGCCACTACTGGATGTGACCCATTGCACGTGTCCGACGCCTGGTTGCATGTTGGGGATCTGGTCACATGTCCCAAGACGAAAGTGGACATGGCTGCATTGGCCTGGACTCCTGATCCATGCGCGGACAACCAACGCGGGTTGGCACTGACTTGTGTTGGTGATGGACTCCCCCGGGGTGGACATGGGCGCTTTCAAACGTTCCTCATTCAGACATGCAGCTGCATTGGTCTGCATGTCGTGGCACTTCTCTTGACCGTACCGACACGCACTTGTTGATAAAGTTTCCGCACTTTCACTTGACTCCAACTGTGTTGAGTCTTGATTTGTATGCCAATGTGTGTGTCACGGCCTATCTGGGTCCCTGCCATACATGCATTGCTACCCCATCAGGGCTGTGGGTTTGTACTTGTGCATTATCATGTCCCTGTTTCGTGCTTTGCCAGATGCGTATGGCCATTTACCGGCCACAAGCGGGTGCACTTGTGTCCTGTGTTCGGTTGTGCAAATGTTGCTGTTTGTACCACATTGTGTTCGATGTTGGGGTGCTCTGCTTCCTATGTGTGTGTGCTGCATTGTGTGTGAGATGTCCCTTCAGCTCTGATTTGGCTCACCCTTCTCCCTTTCAGGCAGTGTGGTTTTCACTTCTGTGCTTGTTCAGTGGTGTGATATTGCCGGGTTGTGTGACTTGTGCTCTTGGTTGGTGTTGTTACTCTTGGGCATGGTTTCTCTGCAGTTGTGCTGTGCTTAATTGTGTATGTGTGCCATTGTGCCCATCTCCCCCCGTCCTCCCAGTCCCTGGTCGTTCCTCTCCCTGTTGCTGTTGTGTCTGTTGATTTTGGGCAGTTTATGGTCCCCGAGTCCTGCCACCATCTCCAGACTAATGTGGTGGACACCATTTCCTCCATGTCATCCAGCTCCTGGTGTGGCGCTGGACTCCCTCCTCCGGTGTGCATTGCTGCCTTCTGGTTGTTGGCGTGTTTCTGCTTGTTTGTGCGTTTCGCATCATTCCGGCTGTTCTGGTTTTCTTCCATTGTCCTCCTCCGCTCTCCGGCTGCATTCACCTTGTCCACGGTGGCCTGCCATGTAAAATGTTTTGTTGCCAATGGGGCTTGTGGGGTTGTGTACTGGCTCTGGTTGCCTCCATTGTGCTTCGCTGTTGTTTTCTGTTTGGTTTGTCTTTCTTTTTCAGGCTTTTGTTGTGCTTATTCCCGCCTGCCGTGTGTGTGTCGCGGGCCAGGCGCTGCTTATCGCTGCTTTCCTCATCGCGAATGGGCTCATCGCACGTTTTTTGGTGTTGTGGTTTGTGTTTTTATCTCGGTCGAGGTGGTTGTATCGCGGACATTGGCCGCGTTTTCGGCAGACTATCGCATGGTACCGCCATGTTGTGAATTCCACGTTAACACAGGGTTATTTTCCCGGGATAGGCTGCGATGTGTAAAGTTGCGTTAACATTTTCTGGAGATGTTTAGCGCACGTTCTTGTGAATATCCCCCTTAGTATCGCTCTCTAATTACATGCAGCTCCCCGAGTTCTTATGCTCCAATCTCATGACCCTGTACTTGACCACACTGTATCTTAGAATTACATCATATTGAAAGACATTATACCTTAATGGTAACTATGTACCGAATGGTAACTTTACCTTATTTCCTATACCTCAAGTTTTCTTTAGCTTTCCGGTTTGACATCGGCAGGACCATTGCTAAGTTTGCCAGAACATTGCACACCATTACCTCATTTAAGGTTTAGGCGGCACAGTAAGGCCCATGGAAAAGGTAAGGACAAGAGGATGTGAAAGGGAAATATGGAGACTGAGGTTAGGGTTGGGGAAGTTTTAGGCTCAAGGTTAGCAGTCGCGGTCCGTGTAGGAGTGCCGGCCGGGCGGTGACGTGGGGTGGGGAGGGGCAGGGTGGGGGTAGCAAAGTACGGATTACGGACCAATACAGGTAAGTAAACATTTAAAACAATGAAATGAATTTCGTTGCGCACTGCATCGCATTTGGCGATGCAGCGCTCACAACGTAATTCGTTTTATTGATTTAAATGTTTACTTACCTGTATTGGTCCGTAATCCGTACTTTGCTACCCCCCACCCTGCCCCTCCCCACGTCACCGCCCGGCCGGCACTCCTACACGGACCGCAACTGAAGGTTAGGGTATGGGCAAGGATAAAGGTTACGAACTACTGACAAGGAAAGGTGTGCAACGAAAAGAAAGTGCCAGAGTAGGGGGAATTCACATCTCAAAAGTATAGTGATCAGGTATGTGCAATCGATGAAAGTGTGACAGGGAAGTTGTTGTTGTGTTAGTTTGGTAGAAACTATTGTGAATTGGGGTGTTAGCTATGTGCTAAGCCAGAGACAGCTCGACCACCACATACTGTATTGACATTTCCATTCATACATTTTTTTTTACAACAAATACAGCTCAAGCATTTAAACATGTTTATATTTATATGTGTTGTTTACCACACAATTGACTCCAACGGGCCATGAAAATTATCAGCCAGAATTTTAAGCACAAAGGAGCACGTGAATACATGTAACTACGGTATGAATATCATTAATCTTTTTATTTATTTTACAAAAATGATTTTTCATTCCCCTTATGTCGTTCCTCTACTGTCCACGAATTGATTTGTCATGTGCTGGTTCAATAATAGAGGGGGGCTTAAGATATACATGTTGCCGAGCAACCACTTCCACCGCTCTGCGGTATGACCTCCGGAATTATTATGAGGCTAATCTCCTGCGGAGATTGACTGCACGTATGGAAAAGGCTCGAAGGATCAAACTGTTCTTAACTTTTTGTTCAGGCGCACAAAACGTAAACAATAGAAAATACTTACTTTAGTCACATAGTAAATGCACACGTACGCCGTCTCACCGACAACTTTTCATTCGCAGTGTCCATATTTCCTTTTGTACTTATGTACGACTTATGTTTTTGAGATTTTACAGAACTGTGAATATTGTGTTCCTTTTCTACATATTATTCTTGTCATCCGTAGCAAGTGAACCAAGACTTTGGGTTCAATCGCCTGAAAGAGACCTCCTTCCAAACAATATACACAAATAGGGGGCAGAGAGAGATACATTTAGGTTTACATTAGCAACCAGCGAATATAATGCTCTCAGAGTTTTACGGGTTTTGTCAAATAAACGCTTTTAATTATCTATATGTTTCGGTGCTTCACTCTAATCTGAGAAATTGTGCGTGGGAGACAAGGTGGTTGTATAAACCGCGTCAAAATTCTTAGGGGCATATTATCAAGCACGGCGTTAAAATTATCGCCGGTTTAGCGGCAGAAAACTGCCGCTAAATCGGCGATAATGGGCTTGATAATATGCCCTGAGAATTCCAATAGAAGCCCATGTTGACACCAGAACATGGGCTTCTATTGGAATTCTCCAGGGCATAATATCAAGCCCATTATCGCCGCTTTAGCGGCAATTTTCTGCCGCTAAACCGGCGATAATTTTAACGCCGTTTCTTGATAATATGCCCCTTATTTTTTTAAATTGTGCACCATATTCCATCACTCTTAAAGTTGAATGAAAGTGCAGACAGAACATTTTATAACCACGCAAAGAACATTTCCTTAATGCAATTTCCCGGAGATGCATTTTTTGGACCAAAGCAAACGCCCCAAAGAGGGTTATCGTGGTATTAAAGTGAGCAGCATGTCCTTATGAGCGAAAGATTGTTTCTTAAATACAAACCCACCTAGGTGCATTAAATATATCTTCGAGTTTTGTGGAAGTCGGTCGGGATAACGTGCATTTTATACACGCTTCTACGGCCTTGAGACATGGGAGACAATGGGGCATATTAGCAAGGGCTTTATCGCCGCTTTAGCGGCACTTTTTGCCGCTAAAGCAGCGATATTTTTAACGCCCTATTAGCAAGCTGTCGCTAACAGGCGTTAGCGACAGCTTTCAGGCGTTAGAGGCCGGGAATTACATCGCCTTGCATGTCAGCGATATTTATCGCTAATGACATGCAAGGTAGGCGTTCCCAACTAAAAGCGACGGTAAACAGTCGCTTACATACCGATCGCCTATTAGCAATACACGCGAAGCGATAAAAAAACGCGCGCTAACCCCGAATATCGCTTGTATTTAAGAACTGATAAAAACATGACTTAGCAATGAAAGTCAATGGGAGGTGGATTGTAAGGTTAAGTCCCCAGAATTAGCGATAGGATTTTATCGCTGGATTTCTCGCGTTAAAGCTGGGTTTCGCCGCTATCGCTGGATATTTTATCGCAATGGAGATAAACCTTGCTAATAGCATGTTATTTCCGCGGTAATATCCAGCGATAGCCGGCGATAAAAAAAGGCGCGCTAAGCAAGGTTTGCGATATTTATCGCATGTTCTTGCTAATATGCCCCAATGTCTTCTCCTGCCTCGGCTTTCGCAAGGGTTTGAATCCACGTCTGATTGTCCTGGGTGGTCCCTGCGAGGATCTCCTAAGAAAATATCTTCATACCTTTCCATGGAGCCAGTCAAGCTGCATACCGTAATAAAACGCACAATGGCCTGTGAACTAAACCCAGCTTAATGATGTGACTGGGTGCTAAAGGTTACTTTTCTTTGTGGCTAGTAATTGCTTGTTCGCTTTTTTTTTATTTTCAGCTGCCAGTGGAAAAAAATTTGGAACTGTGGGAACCAAACATTTTACATTTCAGTGTTGAAAACCTAAATATAATATTTTTAAAGGCAGTGTGCTAATGATTGGCGTGATTCGTGATTTTGTTTTGCTTTCTAAAATGTTGTGATTATTGTTTTTAACAAACAAGGATATGTATATAATGTTTGTTTCAAGCGTGCCTGTAATTAACCCATACTTGCACTACTGATACGAAGTCTCGCATTTGTTGTGCTTTGTTAAATTCTGGGCTGATAATCAAAAACAGCTAAAATAATAACTATAATAAGGTAAAATTGTCTTATGTTACAATATATTTTGTTTCCTAATTATGTAAAAATACACCTATTAAATATTTTGGAAATCCTATGCTTGCGCAAATTTGGAGGTGCAGTTCTTTTAACTATAAGTAGACACTGTGAGAAAATATATGCACTCGTGTGTATCACAGGGCTTGCACTAAATGACACGAACTCGCTAAAATGGATCTAATGGTACATTGCAGATGGCAAGACATTAGTGGTACAATCCAAGACACGAGTTTCCCTTCTGAGTTCCAAACTCACAATTTTGTGACCCACATTCTGTCAATATTGCAGGTGATATGGATAACGTTCCCCCCTTGCATTAACACCGTACTGCTTAGGGAAAAAAGATTCAATGAGGGAGTAACTTGCATCAGCCTTAATGCCAAATCCCGGATCCAAAGCACATATGAAAATAAGCACTGAAAAAGCCAATAGATGTGACTCGTTTTCTGAGTGTGCAGTACCCATGTGAGCACACACAATATCTAAGCACATACAAGCAGATACACACATACAAACACAAATACACAGAAACACACACAAATACTCACGTGCACACACACATACATACACACAAACGCCTATCTCTCCACACGCACACTTTGGGGTATATTCACAAGAACGTGCGATAACTACCGCAAGAGTAGCGTAACGCAACTTTCAATATCGCAGCCTATCGCGGGAAAATAACCCCGTGTCAACGTGGAATTCACAACAAGGCGGTAGCAAGCGATAGTGTGCCGAAACCGCGGACAATGTCCGCGATACAACCACCACAATGGAGATAAAAACACAAACCACAACACCAAAAAACACGCAATGGGCCAAAGCGCGATGAGGAAATCAGCGATAAGCAGCGCCAGGCCTGCAACACACACCAGGCAGGCGTCAAAAATCACCATAAAAGTAGAAAAAACACCCACACACAAACTGACCTACACCCAAGCACCATGGAGGCAGCCGGAGCAGGCGCAGAGGACCAGCGCAACCCCACAAGCACCCCGGACGAGCAGCCTGGGACCTCGGGGACAGGGAAGGGCACGGACAAGAAGACGAGGAAGACCAAGTTCAGTCCGCAGGCGAACAGGATCATAGTCACAGAGGTGATGGAACACCATCAACAACTCTTCGTCACCTCCAACGTGTCATTGGGCACCAAAACTGGAATATGGCAGGACATCGTCGACAAGGTGAATGCCGTCGGAGAGCACAAGCGGACAATGGACGAGGTCAAGAGGCGATGGAATGACATCAAGCGGAATATTTTGTACATGTTTAGGTGTGGCTGATGTGGCATGTCTTTGGTCGGGGGGGTGCCAGGGAGGGGTGGTCCTGGGGGTGGTGTCGGTGGGTGTTGTGGCCCTCTTGGGTGTCCTGGCCGCATGATGGGTGTCTCCATGGCATCTGTTGCCCTTCCGATGTAGCCCTGGGCTATGCTCCCTTTTGGTTTGCAGGCTGCCGTCTGACTTTACACCAGGTCAGAGCAGGTGTAGATTTCCTGGTGCTAACGGGCCTTATCGCCTGTTTTGTGTTTTTATCGCCGATGTGGCTGGTCGTTGAGAATGTTGAGGTGTGATGTTGTCGCGCCTTTTGGCACAGGTACGCCCACTCTGCATCTCATTAGCGATAGTTGCGCAGGTCCTCTGTGGCGATGTTTTTTGCGGCTGCTATCGCGGGTAAACTGGTGCTGTGGGCTGTTTACACCAGCTTGTGAATGGGGAGGTATATTTATCACGACTTTGGCTGCGATAAAGTGCCGTTAATTCGGCGATAGCTCCTTGTGAATATGCCCCTTAGAGTACACATAAACAGCAGATGCAGACACCAATAGATAATGTTTGGATTCATGGATAGACTGATTGATGTGGAGTTGTATACAAGGAAGAAAAGGACATTAGATTACTGTGGTGCTAGCAACGTTGGGTTGGTTGGTAGAAGGATGGGTGTGGTTGTGTAGGTGGATGGATGCAGGTGTGGGTATCTGGATAAATGCTTGGGTAGACGGATACGTAGCGGGATACGTGCTTGGCCGAGGGCAGATGAAAGACACATGGGGACAAGTGCATGAAAGGGGGATCGAATAGTATACATCAGGAATGCAGGTGATTGGCATATCTACAGTTACCACTTGACTCCCAAATAACTTTGCTTTTAAAAAACATTTTTTTGGTGTGTGCTGTTTACATTTAACTGGCCTCAGCATACAACTCCCAGAATAGAACGAATCATTTAATTCTGCCCCTAGACAAAAAATGTAACATTCCTGTGTGCTGATAATTCTGAGAAGAACTGTTCAGTGGTCCCATCGTGTGTGTCGTCTGCCAGTCTTCACTTATGAGAAAAAGGCATTTTTAGTAGACTTGGATCTACTATGTAATTATGCCACGTGGGGTGAGCCAGTAAGGGAAAGAAGTGAAAGTTCTTTCAGGATCAGATGTGCATATGTGAAGAGGAGAAAGGACGTATGAAGAGAAAGCATGAGATGCACGCTTTGTACTATGATTAACGTGTGGCACATAAACTCTCTTGATGGGGAAAAAGAGACAGAGAGCCTTTCTTATAGAGGGTGTGAGCATACACTGTAGAGTGGCAGGAAAACTGCCCATGCGGATGCTCTGGTCTAGTTCCAGCAAGCTGGCTTACCCTGAAGAGAGTGCAGGCTAAAGCTAGAAGATTAGACAGATTTCAGCAGTTCCTTTGGGACCAACCTGGCATCCTTTAGAGTAATGACGACCTTCATTCAGGTCCAGCAAAGAACATTCATGCCCTGTAAAACCAGCATGCATTGATCCTCTCCCTTCGATTCGTGGCCATCTTATAATCTAAACAACTGTTCGGAAGCAACAGCAGAACCATCTGTGTCCCCTAAAACCCAGGGCAGCGGGCAAATTGAATAACTGCACCACTCCCTTCTGCTCTTCTATGCGTACTCACCCTCACAAAAAGACTGTCACAGCCACATTTATGGACTTCAGTTGCTTTGCATACCTACATTTGATATCACCTAGCAGGACAAAAAGGAGTAGCAGAGGCCGATAACACGTTGAGCTGTACATCATGGGAAAAGTGCATATGTGGTGCCAGAAATCAGTTATGAGAGTCCTCACCTAGTGCTGATGGAACCTTAGAGAGAAGAGATCTCGCGGAGCAGACTGCACATGTCGCTACACTGACTACTTCTGTTCACACTGGGAGCTCCTCCTCCTGAAACACACACAGAGCCGGATCACCACAGAGCCTTGAAAAAGCTGCCATTTAGGAAATTATAAACAAAATAATATTGTGTCCTAGACCTGCCTATTCAAAAATTCCACCTCCACTTAAAAATTGATGCAACTTCATAGAAGCTTGTCAAATAAGTGAAACACACAGACGTGACACCATGGATACTGAACACTAAACAAATACTCTTGAAACATAAAACAATTTAGAAATGTCCTCCCATAGACTTCCACTCACATTTGATATCGATTATTCACAGAATTTCAGGAATATTCTTGGGAAGCTTTGATTGACACAGTTTCATTATGGAAAACCTCTTTCCATACACCACCTTCAATTTGGGGTGATTTTCTCTCCTTATTGCCACATTGGACATGAAATTATACCTACTCTTGTAGAAGTCATTTTTTTACTTTGTCGTGTAAGAAGGTGTCTGCCAAAAAATTTTCAAAACAATAAACTCAATGTTTTGTGAGTGTTTACCAACCTGTGATGACCCAACTCAGAACAGAGACAGTGACTGAACAAACTACACCAGTTGTAATCACTCTAATACATACATTGTTTGCCACTATTTTGTTGCTGAAATATGAATTTACCTTAAAAAAAAACAAAGGAAAAGAGGCATTTGGCAAACCAGGAAAATTTGGTTAAATTAAATGCTTTGACCGGGAAACATCCACAGAAACGGGTCTGAGGACTGTTTCAACATGCATTAGTTCTGAGTGCCATTATGTTCAGTCTTTGGAGCATCATAAAGCAATTTAGATCTTATTTTAGCGAAAGGAAGGTGGGCCTAGTCATGGGATGTAAATCAGGCCACCTGATAATGAATGCAGGTGGGTCTCGACCTTGCGTGGACACAATGACGGCCAGTGGGTGAAGTGTCCAGATGTCTGGTATCAGGAGTGCGTGATCGCTGCATGTACTGTGTGTACTGTGCTCTGATTGGCTGAGTGTTGCTAACTTCACGAGGTATTTAACTTTACAGTGTTTTGGGAATGCATGCACCCCTTTGTCTATATTTGCTTTATTGGGGCCAATCTCCTGGAACCGTTGTGGTGTTGCTCCCTATCTGTGGGACTAATCGAGTTTTTCCTGTTCATGTGTTTGTCCAGCTGATTACCTGCCACCCCACCTGTGATCTGTCAATCAGTAGCCTCAGGCTTAGGTTGCAGGGCCTGCCTGATCACAGATTTCTTGCTCAGGGTTGATTTCGTTTTTGAATATACATGTATTGGTGCGTAGTTTGACATCAATTTTAACATTCCACCCTTTACTTGAATTTTCAACTACATCATTTACCCCACACTTCATGACAGCCACATTGTTGGGGGTTTGTTGTGTTACTACTACTTCTCTAGTTATTTGAATTCCACCCACTTTGAGGACTTCAGACCATTCCTGCTGTGGGGCGCCTTCCTCCTTATGCATGTCTGTATGCAATCGATGCAGTGTTTGGCAAGCAAGAGTGAGCATCCAGTTATCAATGCCATTGCCTGGGATGAAAGTACAGCAGGACGCACCAATCTTGGCACACACCCCTCCCTCCATTGCGATCATCAAGTCCAATACATATCGTTGTTGCATCACCATGAGGTGGATGGCTCTTAGTTCCTCCTTGATTGCATTAAGGCAGGGCTCAGTACTGTTCATCATTTTCAGCAGCTCCCACCTGATTATTTGTAACCAGCAGGCGCTTGTTTTTGTCTGCAAGGTGAAAGGGGTACAGACCGTCCTGCATTTACTTATGTGTCAATAACAGTCTAAATTCTTCCAGAATGTCCTTGTACTGAGCCCAACCAAAATACTTGGCAGTTCTTTTTTTTTTAGCCTGATGCAATAGAGTTGTTTTCTTCTGTAGCGAATGTTGCTACAACTCTGACAGATCTTCTCAAGCGATGACCAGGGTTGAGGTGTGTATGGTGACGAGGGAGCAAAGGCCACGCTATCGGGGGATGAGCTGAGTGTATGCAAATTCCCCACACTGCCCGTACAGATCCATCAGCATGGAGGTGCCCCATAGCATGTCTGGTATGTGCAGTATTGCTCCGCAGTTCTCATTTATGCCGAGTGGACTCATTCCTTTGCCTCTGAAACACAAAGAAACAGTGTAAATCTCCGTACAACTAGGAGCTGCCCCTTCCCCTCTAACCATGTCTACCTATCTATCTCAGTGTCACATGTTTCCTGATAAGGGTTATCTATGCTGAAATTCAACCATCCCCTACGTGACTCATTTTTCTTTGTATAATCGAGGTGGATGGCCCTACATTGGAACTCCATGTTTATGGTGTCCATTTGTTATTGACCAAGACTGCACCAGACAAGCTAAGGGCCACCCTGGGACAACAGATGGATGAGGGAGCGGACATGTTTGTGCACTTGTGCGTTGGCTTTGCTACCTCCTAGAATCTCTTTTTGGGAAAGTTTTGGGGCCAAACAGTATCCCCCACTATGGTGCCCCACCTGCACATCCTATTTAGCTCTACTTGAGTCTCGCTAGGCTTGGTGTAAATGTATTGTGCTCTGGGATCGGTCTCGTAGTGGGTTACGTTTACTACTACTCTATGGGGTTTTGCTCCGTTGGTTTGTATCATTGCCCTAATTGTACGGTGGTACAGGTGGAGGAGGCATTTTGCTCTTTTAGGTGCTACCTCTTGAGATAAATAAAGCCTGTTTGCTCCTACTGTGTGTGGTGTCAGTGAACATACAGAGCATGACCTGGCTGATGTCTGGGTGCCCACAGCGGTCATGTACTGATTCCAGGTGTTGTGTAAGAGTGTGCTGTGTAGTGCATGTGGAATACTAGCATTGGGTTCAGTGTAATTGAAGTGGTGTGGGAGAGGTCCCTGCACAAGCGCTATAGACATTTTGGGATAGGCTGCATTTGACTTGGCAGATTTCTGGCTACATATGGATGCAGCCTCACCCATACTAAACAGAGGGTATACAAAGGTACAATCATACATAACTTTTGAAACATTGCAGGTCTTGGGATGATATCCGGAGGAGGCATCTGCAGTCTTCTGGCGATCGGGGGTTTCTTTTGCTTTGGTGAAAGTGCTAAAAAGAGTTTGCAAGTGTCTGTAAAAGACCCAGTCTGTGGTCTTTGACTTACACACTTGGGCCTGTTTGGGGTTCTGAAAGTAGTCTGCACAGAGGTGGTGGGTCACTTTAAATGTGGTGCACTTGTGGCTCAACTGCAGACCTGTTGGATAAGAGCTGTTTGTGGGTTGGTTTAGAAAAACATGCATCATTAGTATCATCCTAAATCAACCTTTGGGTTTCCTGGGCCATTACTTTTTGGGGTTTTGCTCTATTTTTTGTTTTATTGGCACAATTTTAGTGGGGTACCGGATGGTGGCCCCAATTGTGGACAATTATTTAGAGATTCAGTGGTGAATGGTTATTCATGGGTCGCCTAGGTCTTTTACTCATGAGTCATCATCTCTCCCCTCTCACCACAGTGGGAAGGGATGTTTCAGTAAGTGGGTGATCTTGTCTATTTAGCTGCTTGTTATCAGCGTCGTCAGTCTTCTAGCCTACTAACTCTCTTAATGTGCGCAGAGGTATTTTATTGATGCAGGCGATGTCTTTTTGACCTATGCGTGTGTGGGGCGATGTAGCAGAGGGGGTGGATCGCAATTGGGTGTTTGTTAATGCTCACACCATGCTCTGAGGTTAAGTGTCTGCCCCTCTAGCTCCAGTACACAGTGTGCAGTGTGATTCTCCCTAATGGTGCCAGGTGTCGCGGTCGCAACCTTTTTCCAGAGACTTCTTTTGGGCTGGTTTTGGGCTTCTTTTTGTCAGGTCTTTTGAGTGCTTCCCTAGGTTCTCATGTGATTTGCTTATTTCCATTGTTGTTAACCGGAGGGGGTCTGAGAGGTGTCCTGTGGTCCCCATGTGTTTCTGCTGTGGCAGTGTCCGAGATTGGGCTTACTTGCTCCCCTACACAGTGTGTATAAGGGCTGGTGTGCTGTCATCTTGGTCGCTTGGCCGGGTACGGTGGTGAGCCTATTTCTGGTACCTCAAACGGAGCTGTGATGGATTTTTGCGGACCTTCCCCTTTTCCTTCACCCCTCTCCCTTCGACTATGCCCCACCTGAGATTTCTGGGTCTGCTGCCCTCGGCTGTGGCCAGAAACTTCCAATCCTGGGACACATTACTTCGATGTTTTGGAGGAACACGACCCAACAAGCAGGCTTTGGGTGTTTTGGAGAACTTTGAGGGAAAGGAGGAGGCAGTATGTTGCTCAATGGAAAGTCCAGTGCAAGGTCCAATGTGGGTAGCAGACTGGGATGATCAGCTCCCTACTGACTCGGCACGATGTAGTGGTTTGTGAATGGTCGGAGTTTTAAGGGGGGCATCATTATCCCAAACGTGTGGGAAATCTGGCTCCCAATACTGAAATTTCACCAAGTTTTGTAACCAAAAAGGGGCCTCCATTGACCTGGAGGCAGTTGAAGGTGGTTGGGACCCCATGCCATGAGTGAATTTTGGTCCCGGGCCAGAGGCCCGAGAATGGGATCCCATTGATCTCGTAATAGGAACCTGTTCCAACTGGACTTGGATAAGTGGACCTGGATTCCTGTTTTTATGCAGTGGTCAGGGAAGCCACCCTGCCCCCTCATCAGATTGCCCCCCCCGGGGCATGGCCAGCTAATCCAGTTTTAGGGATCAGCAGCAGAGTGGGGCCTTGGCCCCACAGGCACCTGAATGGTGGACTCTACCATGGATTCTCAATTGACACAATGTACTGCAGCCCTGAGTTTCCTGTACGCAAGCAAAGACTTGAAATTCCCAATGTTGTCTGACTAGTCTTTATTCTGAATGTTTATTGAGGTTTGTGTGCAGTATATGTTCTGCATTGGGTTTTTGAATCTACTGTGTATTTGAGTTTTGTGTTGGTGCGAAGGTGTTGTCTCCCAGATAGTTACCCCTCCCTGCTGTGTTTGGCAGCTGCTGTCCCTATTGGGCTGGGTTCCCTGTCTGTTGCTGCTGTGGCCACGCGTTCGGCCAACCACCTGGTTCTTGTTGTGGTGGTGTGGTTGCTAACTGATTTTGCTGTGGCTGAATGTAAGGCACATTTGAGTTGGTCTGGGCCTGATTTTGTGAATGGGGATTTTGCAGGGACTGACCTAGGCTTATCGATCCGAGCTCATGATATGCCTTTAACTGGCATTGGTCGGCCATGTGGCCCATTCTGTGGCATTAGAAACATGCTCTGAGATCTGGCTGATGCCAACCTCCCTGACCTCTTCCGTAAGGACTGGGTAGAAACCCTCTGGGATTCTGAGGCAGAGCTCCCTTTAAGACTGGTACCATTTGCATGCTTACGGCTAACGCGCCCCCTTCGAAGGTGGTCTTTTTCAATGTGTGCTGGACCAGCTTAGCGGTGGTTCTTGGTGGTGCTCGCTTCTGTTTTTCCCTGTCTGTTTCCTGTTTCTGTAGCAGTGTAATGTGTGGGCCTGTATTTCTCACCAGGGTTTAGTGTCTAATGCTACTACTATGATAAATATTCTGATGCTTACAAGCAGCCAGTGTCTACAACTGTCCGGACTTCAATATCAAGTGAAGCCTTTTTATCACTGATATCAATTGGAGGCATCAATACCCAAAAGAGCGGGCTATTTGATTGTTGGATTTTAAACAACAAGGAGCTCTGGAATAGATTATTCTCCCAGGCTTCTTGAGATGTATTGATTAGTTTGATTATTCATGACCAAGGACTCTTCACCATGCCTTTCCAGTATGACATCATCAGTAGTACAGCCTGGCATTAATGGACAAGCGCATGGTTAGAACGGATTGAACAGGCGCAAATATTTCTACTGTCAGAACGATATGGGAAATGTATAAAAGTGAAACTGCGGCATGGTATTCTCTTAAATTGAAAATAAGTCAATCTTATATACTCATGCTATTCCCCAACCACTCACCTTTATATTCTATATTAGTGGTCCTGAAGAAGGTGGTCCCAAAATGATAATAACCACCGAAACGTGCGTTGACCTGGATGTTTGATACCCAACCGACAACACCGTCAAAGAGACTGCTGTGTATCTGTCTTTACTGTGACCCTTGTAGTGTATGTCATCTGGTAGGGTTTGGTTCGCCTTAATGAGAGAGTGGGAATGTATGTTGGTGTGACAGGTTAGTATGCAAGTGTGGTCAATAAATCAGGGGATTTATAATTATAATGAAATGATACAGGCATTATTGTTTATGAAGAAGAATAACACACATGTTAATCTTTTGTAATAGATGAAATTGTTGGATATTTAAAAAAAATGTAGATACAAAAAACATTTCAAAAAATGTTTTTTACTCTTTGTATGTTGACACAAATGATACAAAATGATTTTGAATAACTGAATAAAAAAACAAAAAAGATATAGAAATTGTGAGTTTGTCATGTTATAACTGTGGATAGCCCCATAGAGCTGTAGTAAGCCTCTATAAAAGCAATTTAGATCTAGTGGGAGTTCTTTGTGTGGGTTTATTTTTGTCTTCCTCCTTCTCCCAGACCTGAAAGTAACTTACAGGGGGTACCTTTGGATTGATATTGTAATCCTACTACTCTATCCAGTCCACTCTGAATTTCAGTGGGCAGCCCCTTTTTGAGGATGCTATAGAAGAATGCAACCTGGGGGCCTGTTTTGGTCCATGATTGCCCTGTCTCTGTCCCCATCGTTCCCTCATTCTATCCAAAAAGTCAGTTACAGTCTCCCCAGGTTTCATGCTTTCTGCCATCAATCCATCTGGGTAGTCAGGGAACATTTCCCTCAGGGCCATCCATATCTGGTGCCAGAAGGAATTGAATGCGGCTCGTCATGATCGGTGTTGGTCAGCGCAACTGCTGGGATGCGGACTCGGGTGAACACCGTATTGGTCTGTTACCGGATGAGGCTGCTGAGCAAACTCTTGACACCAACTACTGCTAGATTTATTCCCACGGTGTATTTCTCAAAACACAAGATCCATTTTCCTGTCTTGTCCATCAATGGGGGCAGTTTAGCCCTGAGCCCTTCTTTTTCCATCTGAGCCCATGGCACATAGATGGTCCCTGTTGTGCCCTTCTGCAATAACGGGCATATTTCAGCTTGGAACGTCTCCCCTGGTTTCTCCGCATCGTAGCGCTTCCATCTTCTAAGGCAATGATGCATATAGGGGAAGTTCCATTTGGGATCTCCCCCTCCGTGACGAATGCAGTCTTCCATGATGGCCATGTGCTCTGGTTCGAAGGGTCCCTCCTCCAACCAGGGTCTATCATATTGACCCTTCCTTTCAGTCCAACAGGCTAGCGGGTGACAAAATATTTGCACAAAGACCTCGCCTTCTTCTCTAGTCACTATCTCTCTGGGGGTCAGTTTATCTGACCGGCACGTTCAGTGGGAGCGACAATGTCTTTATCGCTGCTGTCCTCGAGTGCTCGTAAAGGGGCCATGTTATCTCTCCTATGCCTTAATTGGGTTAGAACTAGGCTACCTTGATCCCTTATTTCCTGGTCAACCCCCCTCCTTCGCTGACGATCTGGTGAGGCTCGGGTTCCCAATGGGGACCTCCCCTCTGGTTCTACTTCAGACTCCTCTCCATGTGGAGCCCTGTGCCTGGCCCCGCTCTCCCCTGGTAGAGGGTGTGCTGCTCTGTTCTCACTTGGCGCTCCCACGGCAAGAGGTCTCTCTCTTCCCATCATGAACTCGCGCCTCTCTTCTAACTCTCACCTAGACTGCCTCCTTCGTTTGGTGCTGTGTGAGGTTCTTCTTGATAGGAATTTGCCCGCATACTCACTTTATGCCGAGTCCCCCACTGCCTGAGCATACTCTGGGAGAGAATACCCTGTGGCTCCCCCTTCGATGTTGGATCCTGGAAGACTGGGACTTTCTTCCTTGCCCCCCCCACTAGTGGTGTCTCTGTCCAGAACCACTATGAACCTCCCAGCCACCTGGGAGCATAGGTTGGAGTGCAGGTTCCCCATGCCACTGGAGCTTGATGTGTTGTATGCGATGGATGGGGAGTCGAACTTCAGGGAACCCTAGCATTGAGCTGGGGTGAGGCTGGAATTGCCTGGGCTTGCCAGTCTGGTATCCTTCCAGTCCTTGATCTTGCAGCCCGCTGCCCGGTGGTGGCCCTCTGGCACCCACAACTGGCAGGTTGGTTTATCCTGTTTAGGCCCGGGTGGAGTTTGTGGAATTCCCTTGCATGGAACTCCGTAAGTGACCAAACACTCTCCTGCGCTACACAGAGTTACAAAAGCGCAATACATTGACTGATTTTTAACACTGGGTGTTTGTCCTGTATTGTAAAATCAGCATGAATGGCACCATGTGTAACGCAAGACGGCGCTGCTTCTTTCTGTCGCTCGAGTACATGTTCTACAGGGGAAAGATTCCGCTCCACGCCGCTACATGGAGTTTTTCGGAACTCCTCGCTCAACGCAGAGCATGGAGTGGGAAAAACCCCACAAACTCTGTGAGCGGAGCAGAATCCTAATCTTATTGCAGAGTGACTGGGATGGCAGGCATCAGAGAGAGCACCTACGCTCCTGTATACAGTGGGGAAGGTGTGGATGTCTTACTTGTGTGTTCTGAGACGGGATTGTCTGTCTGGACCACCTCGAAGATGGCCCACAGTTCTAGCAGTGCCTCTCTTCTAGCTTTCTTTTGTCCTACATATTTGGTCTGAAGTGTGTCCTCGCTTGTTCTATTATGTTGGTGTAGAATGTTCCCCCCTCTCTCCAGGAGAATGTGTATACCTCAGTGTGTGAGTGCCATTTACAGCAAAATGTATATAGATTTTTAGCCTGTGTAGAGAACCTAGTTTGCATGTGGGTTAGAGGTGACTCCATGATTTAGTTGGGAATTTTTCAAGGGAACGGTATACTCTAACATCCCGGGTCAAAAAAATCCTAAATTTCTATTCTGATCGTGGGGAAATATGTACATGGGATTATACCGGCAATAACTACTTGCTATGAGCTCAGCTTTAGACAACGATGCATTGAAAACAGACTTTTCACAAAAAACAGGACAACAATGCATATGAAGGGCCACAACCTGAAAGAAAGTGCCATGGTTAAATTCAAAACACTGTGAATCTTTAGCAGCGGAATAGCAGATATGGAACAACAGTTTGCGGGAATGGCAATTTCTTCATATTTACATTGTCATTTACATGACACAACATAAAACATAGTTGCAATATTGTTCCAGCACCACAACATCAAGAATATCAAAATCATCAAAAATGTAATATCTGAACACTTAAATGACGAAAAAGAGAGAGAGAGCAATAAAAAATGGACAGAAAAAAATGGTGACTTTGTCAAAAACCTAAGCCCACTATTAGGTCATGCTGCCTGATGACGACGGGAGAGCCTGCATCATACACGGGACTAAGTGAGCCAGATAGTCTGTCAATATCGACTCTGGGACAAAGATAGCAACAATTATCATCGGAGAAGAAGGAATAACTTGACAATCACAGGCCCTCCTTGGCCAAACACAAGCTACACCTAGTCTCCAAGATGCAAATTTTCCCTAACCTACGAATCACTCTATGTCACACCCAGGGGTCATGCGTAGCTTCTGTGTCATGCCCAGTGGTCCAAGCAAATAACACCTCTCACTTCTTTCAGATACTGCCAGTGTTAAGAAACCAACTGCACTGATTAGTCCTTTAGACTAAAAAATAAGATTGAGGTGTTGGCCCTATATCACACCAGAGCTTTGGAGCATCATAAAGCAATTTAGATCATATTTTAGAGAAAGGAATGTGGGCCTAGTCATGGGGATTAAATCAGGCCACCTGATAGCGGATGCAGGTGGGTCTCGACCTTGCATGGATACAATGAGGGCAAGTGGGTGAAGTGTCCAGATGTCCGCTATGGGGAGCGCATGATCGGTGCATGTACTGTGTATGCTGTGCTCTGATTGGCTGAGTGTTCCTAACTTCTTGTGGCATCTAACTTTACGGTATCTTGGGATTGCGTGCACCCCTCCGGCCATATGTGCTTATCAGGGTCAATCTCCAGGGACCATTGTGGTGTTGCTGCCTATCTGTGGGACTAATCTGTGTTTTTCCTGTTTGTGTGTTTGTCCGGCTGGTTACTTGCCACTCTACCTGTGATCTATCAATCAGTAGCCTCAGGCCTAAGTCGCAGGGCTTGCCTGACCACATATTTCCTACTGGTGTTGATGGAGAAGTTATCTCAGAAGACTTCGATAACAGTGACTTGATCTCATTTTTTAATATACATATATCATTGCCTGGTTTCTCCGCATCGTAGCGCTTCCATCTTCTAAGGCAATGCTGCATATAGGGGAAGTTCCATTTGGGATCTCCCCCTCCGTGACGAATGCCGTCTTCCATGATGGCCATGTGCTCTGGTTCGAAGGGTCCCTCCTCCAACCAGGGTCTATCATATTGACCCTTCCTTTCAGTCCAACAGGCTAGCGGGTGACAAAATATTTGCACAAAGACCTCGCCTTCTTCTCTAGTCACTATCTCTCTGGGAGTCAGTTTATCTGACCGGCACGTTCAGTGGGAGCGACAATGTCTTTATCGCTGCTGTCCTCGAGTGCTCGTAAAGGGGCCATGTTATCTCTCTTATGCCTTAATTGGGTTAGAACTAGGCTACCTTGATCCCTTATTTCCTGGTCAACCCCCCTCCTTCGCTGACGATCTGGTGAGGCTCGGGTTCCCAATGGGGACCTCCCCTCTGGTTCTACTTCAGACTCCTCTCCATGTGGAGCCCTGTGCCTGGCCCCGCTCTCCCCTGGTAGAGGGTGTGCTGCTCTGTTCTCACTTGGCGCTCCCACGGCAAGAGGTCTCTCTCTTCCCATCATGAACTCGCGCCTGTCTTCTAACTCTCACCTAGACTGCCTCCTTCGTTTGGTGCTGTGTGAGGTTCTTCTTGATAGGAATTTGCCCGCATACTCACTTTATGCCGAGTCCCCCACTGCCTGAGCATACTCTGGGAGAGAATACCCTGTGGCTCCCCCTTCGATGTTGGATCCTGGAAGACTGGGACTTTCTTCCTTGCCCCCCCCACTAGTGGTGTCTCTGTCCAGAACCACTATGAACCTCCCAGCCACCTGGGAGCATAGGTTGGAGTGCAGGTTCCCCATGCCACTGGAGCTTGATGTGTTGTATGCGATGGATGGGGAGTCGAACTTCAGGGAACCCTAGCATTGAGCTGGGGTGAGGCTGGAATTTCCTGGGCTTGCCAGTCTGGTATCCTTCCAGTCCTTGATCTTGCAGCCCGCTGCCCGGTGGTGGCCCTCTGGCACCCACAACTGGCAGGTTGGTTTATCCTGTTTAGGCCCGGGTGGAGTTTGTGGAATTCCCTTGCATGGAACTCCGTAAGTGACCAAACACTCTCCTGCGCTACACAGAGTTACAAAAGCGCAATACATTGACTGATTTTTAACACTGGGTGTTTGTCCTGTATTGTAAAATCAGCATGAATGGCACCATGTGTAACGCAAGACGGCGCTGCTTCTTTCTGTCGCTCGAGTACATGTTCTACAGGGGAAAGATTCCGCTCCACGCCGCTACATGGAGTTTTTCGAACTCCTCGCTCAACGCAGAGCATGGAGTTGGAAAAACCCCACAAACTCTGTGAGCGGAGCAGAATCCTAATCTTATTGCAGAGTGACTGGGATGGCAGGCATCAGAGAGAGCACCTCCGCTCCTGTATACAGTGGGGAAGGTGTGGATGTCTTACTTGTGTGTTCTGAGACGGGATTGTCTGTCTGGACCACCTCGAAGATGGCCCACAGTTCTAGCAGTGCCTCTCTTCTAGCTTTCTTTTGTCCTACATATTTGGTCTGAAGTGTGTCCTCGCTTGTTCTATTATGTTGGTGTAGAATGTTCCCCCCTCTCTCCAGGAGAATGTGTATACCTCAGTGTGTGAGTGCCATTTACAGCAAAATGTATATAGATTTTTAGCCTGTGTAGAGAACCTAGTTTGCATGTGGGTTAGAGGGGACTCCATGATTTAGTTGGGAATTTTCAAGGGAACGGTATACTCTAACATCCCGGGTCAAAAAAATCCTAAATTTCTATTCTGATCGTGGGGAAATATGTACATGGGATTATACCGGCAATAACTACTTGCTATTAGCTCAGCTTTAGACAACGATGCATTGAAAACAGACTTTTCACAAAAAACAGGACAACAATGCATATGAAGGGCCACAACCTGAAAGAAAGTGCCATGGTTAAATTCAAAACACTGTGAATCTTTAGCAGCGGAATAGCAGATATGGAACAACAGTTTGCGGGAATGGCAATTTCTTCATATTTACATTGTCATTTACAAGACACAACATAAAACATAGTTGCAATATTGTTCCAGCACCACAACATCAAGAATATCAAAATCATCAAAAATGTAATATCTGAACATTTAAATGACGAAAAAGAGAGAGAGAGCAATAAAAAATGGACAGAAAAAAAATGGTGACTTTGTCAAAAAACCTAAGCCCACTATTAGGTCATGCGGCCTGATGACGACGGGAGAGCCTGCATCATACACGGGACTAAGTGAGCCAGATAGTCTGTCAATATCGACTCTGGGACAAAGATAGCAACAATTATCATCGGAGAAGAAGGAATAACTTGACAATCACAGGCCCTCCTTGGCCAAACACAAGCTACACCTAGTCTCCAAGATGCAAATGTTCCCTAACCTACGAATCACTCTATGTCACACCCAGGGGTCATGCGTAGCTTCTGTGTCATGCCCAGTGGTCCAAGCAAATAACACCTCTCACTTCTTTCAGATACTGCCAGTGTTAAGAAACCAACAGCACTGATTAGTCCTTTAGACTAAAAAATAAGATTGAGGTGTTGGCCCTATATCACACCAGAGCTTTGGAGCATCATAAAGCAATTTAGATCGTATTTTAGAGAAAGGAATGTGGGCCTAGTCATGGGGATTAAATCAGGCCACCTGATAGCGGATGCAGGTGGGTCTCGACCTTGCATGGATACAATGAGGGCAAGTGGGTGAAGTGTCCAGATGTCCGCTATGGGGAGCGCATGATCGGTGCATGTACTGTGTATGCTGTGCTCTGTTGGCTGAGTGTTCCTAACTTCTTGTGGCATCTAACTTTACGGTATCTTGGGATTGCGTGCACCCCTCCGGCCATATGTGCTTATCAGGGTCAATCTCCAGGGACCATTGTGGTGTTGCTGCCTATCTGTGGGACTAATCTGTGTTTTTCCTGTTTGTGTGTTTGTCCGGCTGGTTACTTGCCACTCTACCTGTGATCTATCAATCAGTAGCCTCAGGCCAAAGTCGCAGGGCTTGCCTGACCACATATTTCCTACTGGTGTTGATGAAGAAGTTATCTCAGAAGACTTCGATAACAGTGACTTGATCTCGTTTTTTAATATACATATATCATTGCATAGTTTGACATCAATATTAACAATAGCATGCCTGATCTCTCTGCGGGACAAAGATGCCTTAACTGTTCATTGCTTAGCCGTATCTCTTTTGGTACTAGCACCCTGTACAATCCCTAGGTTTGTGTTTACCAACGCCCGACTACCTGAGCGGCCTGGCTCCCTGTCTTCGCTAATGTACTCCACAGTGCTCATGATAGACTAACTTGTGAGGCGCAACTCATTGCTCCTGCATTTCATTGCATTTTGGTTATTATGCCTGTTGAACTGACCTTGTTATGACTCGCAGCTGCTTCCCCTGGGGGCGGGTTGCCTCTATGCTCCCAATTGCTTTGGTTACTAATGTCCGACTACCACTGTGGCTTGGCCACCCTGTCCAAATGGCAGGGGTGTACGCCAGGCAGAACCTCGCCCCCCTGGGATGATTCCCTTTCTCTTTTGCATTGCTAATTCTCCAAGTTGGGGGTCCCTGGGTGGGGTGGGTTTGGCTGCTCAACCTAATTGGGGGGGTGGGAGTGGGTGGTGGGAGGGTGGGAAATTCCCGTTCGGGCTCGATGCCCCCCTCATGGGGCTTGTTTCCTTCATTGTTTGGTTTTGTTTTTAGCATGCTGTTGCGGTACGCAATTTTTAAATCACTGTTTATCACGACACCTACTGCAGTCACTCTTACATCACACCTCGCGCTATCCACTACTCAACATCTCCATGACACCACATGATGGAGACCACATTCTGGACATGGAACATTAGAGGCCTAAATGACCATCGTAAGGCACGCTTCATGCACGCACAACTTATCAGACATCAGGTAGACATTTGTTTCCTCCAGGAGACCCACCTCCTCCCTGCTACCGCTTCCAGGTTGCAATCACGGCACTGGGGCGAATCATACTCATCCTTCTATTCTAATTACTCCCGTGGCGTTTCTATTCTATTCCGGAGAGGTCTCCCCTGGCACAACACCCATTCCATTATGGACTCAGAGGGTAGATATGTTATCCTCGCTGGCACTCTCTTCAATCAGCCCTTGGTCTTGGCAGCACTGTACGGCCCCAATTCAGATGACCCTGACTTTTTCACACGGGTCTGGCAGCTCATATCTTCCCTGGGTCCCCACTCCCTGCTCTGGGGAGGCGATTTCAACATTGCTCCCGCGCTAGCGTTAGACCGCTCTGGAGATCGCGCCCTACACCCTCAGGTCACTTCCCTTCTTCACTCCATCATGTCTGACAACTCCCTGCTGGATGCATGGCGGCACACACACCCTGATAGGCGCGAGGGGACCTGCGTCACTGGCTCACGGGGCTCGTGGTCTCGCCTCGACCTTTGGATCACTACCCGAGACGTCTCCTCCTGGACTACATCCGTGGATCTCATGGCCTGTACCCTCTCCGATCATACCCCTGAACACCTGTGCTTGCGACTCCCACTCATGCTGCGCCGAACGTTCACGTGGCGATTGCCCCACAATTCCCTCCGAGGCGCAGTTTTCCGTGACGAAATTCGCTCCACCATAATTGCCTACTTTGAACATAATGTTGGCTCTGTGGAGTCCCCTTCGACCCTTTGGGAAAGCTCCAAGGTTGTGGTTCAGGGGTAGTGTATCGCCAAGCAGTCTGGGGTGTTGAAATCCATCCGGGGTACCCTTGAGCATCTGGAGAACGAAATTAAAGCCTTAGATCTCCTGCAGTCCCAAGATCCCAGCCCTGCTACCCTTGCACTGATCAGAGCCAAAATTACCGATTTCCACGAAGAGGCGGATAGGGAGATCGCATTTCTGGGCAGAGAGGCGCGCACCCGTCGATATGGCGAGGGTGATCGCCCCGGCAAAACCCTCGCCAATCTTCTCAGACAACCGCATGCCTCCTCCTATATTACAGCTCTGCAGGATGAGACATCGGGTAGAACGACATCCCCTACGGAGATCGTTGCTAGGATCTCATCCTTTTACTCCCAGTTATATACTGCTGGCGAGGTTGCCCCGCGCGAGGTTATGGACCAATATTTTGACACCATTAAGCTCCTATGGCTCAGCAACAACCACCGGGACTACCTGGATGAACCATTCACTCAGGAGGAGATCTCCACCGTTATTGCGGGGCTCCCGGGTGATAAGGCTCCTGGGTCGGATGGCCTCACTCCTGCATTCTAGAACAATATGCGCCTCTTCTGGTCCCGCACCTAGCCGCCATGTATAATGATTCACTCGAACGCGGTTGCTTTCCCCCATCTCTTCGCGAGGCTGTGCTCACCCTCCTTTTGAAGCCGGATAAATCCCCCGAGCATTGCGATTCATATCGGACTCTGTCCCTTATTAACACTGATAATAAAATTTATGCCAAACTGCTGGCCACCCGCCTTCTCCCACTCATGCCGCTAATTGCTCGCCCGGACCAATCCGGTTTTATTCCTGGGAGCGCCACCTCCCACAACCTTCGGACCATCTTCTCAGTCCTCCATCAGATTAATCCCTCTCTCCCATCTGTGGCTGCACTATTGGACGCAACCAAAGCCTTTGACACTCTTCTTTTTATTTTTATATTTCTTTTTATTAAGTAAACATTCACCGGCATAAAATATACAGTACAGAGGACACAAATTACACCTTTTAGATATCAAAGATATTATCAAATAGCATAGCATAGGAGTACATTTGGAAAACATTTTATGGGGTTGGAGGCTCGTCCAGATCAATACTATGCGGTGGGTTGCAGATATTCCCACGGTAGGCATTCCAGGTGTTCCATACCCGTGACCACTTTCTAGGGCAGCCTCGTGCTACATATACAGTCTTTTCTCTATACATACACCAGTCTAGGTCTGCTTCCCATGCCTCTACTCTAGGTGGATGCTGGGCTCCCCACAATTGCGCAATATTCCTTTTTGCTAGCATTAGTCCCAGAGTGACCCATTGCTTTGCATAGTGGTTGAGATCTGTAGGTTCCCACACGTTGAGAAGGCACCTCCGTGCCTCCGGACGGAGGACAGACGTGAGCACTTCATTGAGGATGTCATGTATTTCACGCCAATATGTTTGTATGTAATCACATTCCCATATTGTGTGCATAAATGTGCCCACCTGACCGCATTGTCGTTTATAGTCTCCACTCTCAGCTCTTCCCATACGCACCAAACCAGGTCCCGTGATATACACTCTGTGGAGAATTTTGAGTTGTACTAACCGGAGTCTAGCCGAGATCGCCACCACCCTCGGGGAGGATACCGCCTCTTGCCACTCCTCATCATCTAGTTCAATGCCATCCCTCACCCATTTTTCTCGGAGCGGCCGGAGAGGATAAGCCATATTATTGATTAGTTTCTTGTAAGTTAATGAAATAGTTTTTTCGGGCAGGTGGCCGTCTAGTAGTCGATCTTCAAGTGGAGAGGATTCTGGGGGGGAGGAGCCTGCCGGGATATGTGAACGAAGGGCGTGGCAAATCTGTGTGTATCTAAAGCATTCCGAGTCTGCTAGGTCATGCTGTTGTTGCAAGGAGGCGAACGTTACCAAATCGCCTTTCACCCAGATATCTTTGATCTGCGAAACCCCAATGAGGTCCCATTTATCGAACCCCTTTGTCCTCCACAAGTTGCCCAACTTCTCCGAGTCCCATAGAGGGGTGGCCAGCGTGAGTGTTTGGTCCCACCCCAGTGACTTGTTTGCAGTATGCCACACTAGGACCGAATGTTTGGTCGGCCCAGTGATGGAATCACGTTTGGGTTTCGAGTAGAGTGCCCTATTGTAGTTCCCTCCTGGTAGGAGCCACCTGTCCATGGCACATCCGAGATCGTCTGGGCAGCCATAAGTGCCATGGTTAACAGCCGCAAGGTGAGCTGCCCAATAGTATTTTTTGATATCAGGGAGACTGATTCCCCCGTCGTACCAATTCAGCGTGAGTTTCGCTAAGGCTATCCGGGGCTTCCCGTCCCATAATAAGTCCTGTTGCAAGCCCTCGATTTCTTTGAAGTACCATGCCGGGACAGGGTCTAGGGAGTTCTGAAGTGCATATAGAAAGAGTGGCAGGGACATCATTTTAAAGAGGGCTGCTTTACCGAGAAGTGAGAGCGGGAGTGTCTTCCAGCTGGCAATGTTGCGTTTCAACCTTTGCAGTGGAGGAAGAAGGTTGCAATTGAAACAGAGTGTCTGATCCAGGGAAATAAAAATACCCAGGAAAGTAAAGCCTATTGTGCTGATTTGGATGGGGCAGCCCCGTGGTGGGACAGTTGGGTTGCCTTTGAGGACGTATAGGAGGGACTTGTTCCAGTTAATGGAGAACCCAGAGTACCTCCCGAATATCGCCAGGATGTCCAGAACTGCAATGAGGGAAGCTTTCGGGGATGCCAAATACAGCAGTATATTGTCTGCGTATAGAGAAATACGGTCGTCCCATTCGGGGGACCAGCGCAGACCTCGTATCACTGGGTTTTTGCGGATCCACGCCGCAAGCGGTTCCAGTGCAAGGGCGAATAGAAGAGGGGAGAGAGGGCATCCCTGGCGGGTCCCCCGGCCTAGGCCGAACACATCAGATTTCTTATTGTTAACAACAACTTGTGCCAGGGGTTCCGAATATAGGAGCCGCACCCACTGAATGAAGCCCGGGCCAAAGCCCAGTTTAGCGAGGACATGCGAAGAGATACGGCCATTCGATGGTATCGAATGCCATGGTCGCATCCAACAAAACGATTATTGCTGCTTCCTGAATCGTGGTTGCTCTCCCCAACACCCTATGTACCCTGCGCAAGTTCAAGGCGGTATTTCGGTGTGGCATGAACCCTGACTGATGAGGGTGGACCAAGCTGCCTATCACCTTGACCAGGCGATTTGCGAGGAGTTTGGCGAGGATTTTGGGCTCAGCATTGAGCAGGGAAATCGGCCTATACGAGGCACAGTCAGTCTTCGGTTTGCCCTCCTTATGAATAGTGATTAAAGTGGCAACTCTTTGGTCCATTGGCAGGATATCCTAGTCCCTACTTTCTTCGAACATGGCCCGCAAATAAGGGGCTAGCGTATCAGGCTTAAGCTTGTACAACTCAATGGGGATACCATTGGGGTCAAGGGCCTTTCCAGAATGCAAGGACCTAATGGCTTGTGCTATTTCGTCGTTCGTCAATTCCCTTTCCAGAAAGTGATGATCGTCCTCCGACAGGGAAGGAAGCGTTATATCTCGTAATAGAGACTGGGAGTCCTCCTCAGGAAATGGCGCAGTGCTGCAGTATACAGTGCTGTAGTGAGTTGCGAAGTGATTTACAATGTCTTGTGGGTCAGTCAAGGATTTACCGTCAGCGTCTATGAGCTCCGGCACCAGCCTACTAGCCCACTCCTTCTTGTCGAGCCACGCGATCAATTTACCTGCTTTGTCTCCCAGGTCGTATATTCTACCCAGTTTTTCACTCCCTAGACTTTTAGCCCTGTCCGTAGCCAATGCTTTGTAGTCATCTTGCTTAAGTTGCAGAGTGTGGCGCTTTTTGTGCGCCACCTCCGCTTCTAGTTCTTCCTCCAGTTGGAGGATGTCATTCTCTGCTTCTACAAGTTCTTTCTGTCTTTCTTTTTCCGTCCCAGCAATTTGTGACAGTGCCTGACCACGTATGAATGATTTAAATGCCTCCCATAGGGTCTGAGGGGAGTCCACCGACCCTACGTTTTCCTGGAAATAATTGTCTATGGATTCCAGTAAGGCCTTGCGGACCCCAGGATTCCGTAGGTACCACGGATTAATAGGAGCAATGCTCCCCACCCTGACCTGGCTGAGAACTATCTGCGTCCATACCAGGGAATGATCGGAGATTCCTCTTGCTAAGTGTTTAATTTCCAGGATATTCATCACTTGAGAGCCGGAACTAGGATATAATCTATGCGGGAGAGACTGTGGTGGGCCCCAGAGTGAAAGGTATGTTGGATTCTATCTGGGTTGTAAGTTCGCCACCCATCTACCAACCCCAGCGCCTCCATGAAGTCAGGCAACCATCGATAAGAAGGCCCCATCTCGCGGGGAGGATGGCGGTCCAGGGTGCCCGAAGCTACTGCGTTAAAGTCCCCCCATTACAAGGAGACTGTCTGGGATTGAGAGAAGGAGCGAGCCCAGGTCTTTAAATGTTTCGTTCTGGAGGCCAGGTGGCACATACACCGATATGAGCGTCAGTGTGGTCCCTTCCCATAAACCCGTGACCCCAATATATCTGCCCCGATCGCTTGTCCATGTGGACTCTACAGCAAGCGGAAAGGAGTTTTTCGCAATGATGCCAACCCCCCTCGAGCTGGTCGTAAAGCCGGCATGCGCTATTAGTTTGTAGCCCCATCTAGTTAGGGCCTTACAGGAGTTTCCCACCAAGTGTGTTTCTTGGAGAAGAACGATGTCGGGGGCTTGCCGTTTAACATACTGTAGGATGACGCTGCGCTTGACCTTGTCCCTGAGCCCGTTGACATTCCAACTCAGGATTTTAACACTTTTGTCCCAATGTGTACCCGTTTGACTCTGTGTACCTTTTCCGCTTCCTCTGCATATATGTCAGACTGTTCTGCCGGTGTAACAAATACAACATTTAGGAACTGTGAACCCCAATCCCAACAACCCCCTTCCCTCCTCCCCTGCGCCCTGAGTGCGGAATCCTCCCCAATCACCCCCCTCCGTGCCCCCCTGCCAGTGGATCTACAACTACTCACTCCCCAACAAGTCAGAGTGCCTGTCGCCCCACCCATCATAGAAGAGGAAACGTGAGTGCAGCCTTACCCCCCCCGCTCTGGCCAAGCTAATAGAAGGTGTTGGTAGTCAGCCCTTCCTCCCCCGCCTTAAGCTAACAGTGTAGATTATATTGTTACATCTATTGGGTTACTTCCGGCTCCCTGAATGATAGGGATTAACCCTTTTAATGCATCTGGCCCTTGAGGCGGACAGTAAGTACCCCAAGTCTTGAGCGAGCAACCCCCTTAGGTGAGAGAATGTTCCGGAGACCCCTTTGCCCACTCAGCCAGTTCCAGTTCACTTATCTGCGACCAGTACAGCATTGTCCCAGCTCAGAAATTCTTCCTATCAGCTGCGTGTTGTCTCTCCCAACCCCATCTGGGACGAATCTTCCCTTAGCTCAGATCCCTGAGTGGATCTACTTGATCTGTGACCGTTATTCCGGTCCCTTCGTGGTCTTTCAACTCTGTGCCATCCATTCATCCAGTCCCAAGCCTCATCTGGTGTGGAGAAGAACCATGTCTTGCCACCCAATTCTACGCAAAGTTTTGCTGGGAAGAGCATGGCGTACTTCACCTCTCTGTCTCGCAGCTCCTTTTTCACCGCTTGAAAGCTGTGGCGCTGGGCCTGGACCTTGGCTGTGAAATCAGGGAAGAATGTAACCACACTGTTTTCCACTTTAATCAGAGGATTAGCCCGTGCCGTTTGAAGTATCATGTCCCGGTCCCTGTAGTTAAAGACACGGGCGATCAGTGGCCGTGGGGGGCTCCCGGTTTTGGTCGCCCTCCCGGGACTCTATGGGCCCTCTCGATGGAGAAATAACTTGAAAGTTGTTTAGGCTGCAGGTGCTTCAGGACCAGTTCTTCCACAAAGAGGTCCGCCGCAGGACCCTCCGCTCGTTCCGGTACCCCAAGGATGCGTATCTTGTTCCTACGCGCCCTGCCTTCATACTCATCCAGTTGCCTCTCCATTGCGGCATGTTGTTCCTGAAGTTTGCACACTTGGTGTTGGAGCTGGGAAGTGTCTTTCCGCAATTCGGTCGTGGTTTCTTCCAGGTCTTTCACCTTGGCGTCCATCTTACGAAGAACTGCCCGGATGAGGGACACTTCAATGTTCACCGAATTGATTCGGGTCTCCAAGGAGGTACGCACCCCAGTGATTGCTTCCATTATGTCCTGGAGCGTGAGGTCCTGCCGCGGTTGGGGGTTGTTTTGTGTGTTTGGGGCTTCCTGTTGTGTCGTGTCCTGCCCCTCTCCAGTTTTATTCCAGGCATATTTGGCCAGTTTATTTTGGGCCGACGTTTTAGGCACTTTTCCGCTCGCCATGTCTTGGCAATGTTGCGGCGGGTTGCGCGGGTCTCCCGAGACCAGTCCCGGTATTCCCCGCCGCCTGCCCAGCGGGGATGTCCGTCCCACTAGCGGCCTGTCGGGTTTCCCACATTCCGGTCCCAGGCCCCCCGGCCACTTCTCGCCCTCCTGGCTGTCGCTCGCAAAACAGATTCTCCCCCGTGGACACTCGGGGTCCTGCCGCCGCCTTCGGTGGTTAGTGTGGGGCGCAGTGGGGCTAATGTGCAACCTTTATGCCCGGGGAACTGAGGCCCAGCAGAGTATCTCTTTTCTTGCACTTTAGGCCGGAATTCCCTCTGGTCAATGGGCTGCTATTCCGGCACTTCAGTCCCCCCAGGTGTTTAGCCAGTCCCCAGGATACAGTCAGTGTTTCTTGCAGGAGAGCCTCCTCAGCGTGCCCACCAATGCGCAGCTGTGCTTATGTTCCACTAGGCCCTGCCGTCTCCCAGAGAGGCCCCTTCCGGAGTGCAGCCTCTGCAGACCGTCACTTGCAGTCCCCGGATGCAGTGTCGAGTGCCCTCACCGGGGCCAGAGACGAGTGCCCGGCCCACCAATTGATGACCAACGATGCCGGTGGTGGAATGCAGAGCCATGTAGGGCTCTGGCGCCGGGGTCTCGATTTCAGCCCTGCGTAGCCCCCCGCTCCCTCTCGCGCCTCTGCCGGTCTGCTGTCAAATTACCGGAGCACCCAAGAGCTGAATCGTGGGTTGTTCTCCATCCCGCTCGTGGCACCGTCACTCCTCCGGCGGGCAGGGGAAGTCAGAAAGCCTCCGCACGGGTCCCGGAGCCTCCTCCGAAGTTCAGGCGTGCGCCGCCATGTTCTCCGGCACATCCGCTGCTGCTGCCAAATTTCGCCCCGTAGTGCCGATTTCCGGGCCGCTGTCACACCCCTGCGGACGCCGATGAAATCAGGGGCCGGTGAACCGCTGCAGAACTGAAGGTTTGCCCATAAGGCATCCGGATTATTGCAGGATTGTTGGCGAGGGATTGGAGCCTTGCTAGCAAGCCGCCATTCTGCTCGGCTGCAAGCCACGCCCCCGCCTTTGACTCTCTAGAGTGGCCTTTCCTCTTCTACCTCCTTACGCGCCTGGGATTCGGCCCGGACTTCGTGCGTAAGATTCGACTACTATACACGTTCCCCACAGCTCGCATCAGAGTGAACGGGCAGGTCACTGATCCCATTTCCATCTTGAGAGGCACCAGACAGGGGTGCCCCCTCTTCCCCATTCTTTTTGCCATCGCCATGGAACCCCTGGCAGCTCGTCTGCGCCAACACCATACCCAACAGGGCATCGGCTTCTCGACCCGTGCCCTTGTCATTTCCCTATACGCGGATGATGTTACAATCTTTGTCCGAGACCCTCAGGAAAATCTCGCACCCATGACGAGGGAGGTGGTGCGGTTTGGTTGTTTATCCAGAGTCCAAGTTAATTGGAGTAAGTCGGTCCTTTTCCCACTCACGGACGCCACAAAGCCCTTCACCCCAGACTACCCCTTTGTTTGGGCATCGGGCCCCACCAGGTACCTCGGTATCTGGCTGAGTAGGGATGTGGACGAGCTCTGGAGGTCTAATTTTGGCCGGGCAATGGACTGGCTGGAGACCAAGATTCGCTTGTGGCAAAAACTCCCTTTATCGCTATCCGGACGCATCGCCATTGCGAAGATGGTGGTGCTCCCCAAATTCTTGTATCTCTTTTTAAACATCCCCGTCCCTCTCACGTCCCATTTCTTCCGCAAACTACGCTCCAACATCATAACTCTGGTCTGGGCAGGGCGACAACCTAGAATCGAGTATGACATTCTTACATTACCCTTGGTCCGAGACAGAATGGGTGCCCCTGATTTCAAGCTATATGCGCTGTGCGCTCAAGCCAGCTTCCTCCACTTTTTGTTCCATCTCACGCCTTTTCAACCCCATGTGGCAGTCGAGGCGGACCTTGCTGCCCCATGGCCGCTTAGGACAGCGCTATTTCTCCCGCCCAGGCCCCCACGCAGTGAGATCGATACGGTTGAATGCTTGCGTTGGGCTTGGGATGGGCTGTGCAAACACACAGGTGCCGACACACTGTACGCCCCCTCCATGCACCTAGCCAGCAATCCAGCATTCCCCCCATTGCAGACAGCAGGCATGGCCTGCCGTGCGGCCCTCCTAGGACTCAACACCATAGCGGACGTTTATCCTGAAAACAAGTTTTTCACCATTCACGAAAATGCTGCGCCAATGGATAAGCTATTGTACGATCAGATTAGAGTGACTTGCAGAGAAGATAACCCTGCGTTTCCCGGGGCCCCCCAAGCCAATGCCGCCCTCGAATTGGTCCATTCCTCCAGCTCCCCGCGCAAGCTGGTCACTAGACTGTATGCCCTCTCACTTGCCGCCTCTTCAACCAGCGCTGAGTGCCCCTGTACTGCGTGGAGTGTAGACTTAGATAGGGACCTTCCCCAGGAGCATTGGCTCTACTGCTGCAACCAGACCAAGCGCCTCTCCCCCAACTATCGCCTGCGGCTAATACATTTTAAATATTTGTATAGACTCTTCCGCTCACCTGTATCACTACACAAGATGGGCCTACTCGAAAATGACAGATGCGCACGATGCGCTGCTCCTGGCGCAGACTTTGCCCATCTGGCCTGGCTGTGCCCCAGGGTTTCCACCTTCTGGCAAGGGGTATGCGCAGCCATTAACACCATCACGCTTGAACGTATCACTCCCGATCCCCTGCTGTGCCTCCTGGGTTATGTAAAACACATATCTGACGGCAACAGAAAACTCACCACAATGCTTCTAGTCCTTGCAAAGCGCAGGGTGTCCATTCACTGGGGGCGCAGAATTGCGCCCAAGGTTAAAAACTGGTTAGATGATGCGGCTCATTGCCAGACACTGCTCGGTGAATTCTGGGATTTGATGCCGCCAGCCAGCAGACCCCCAGACATATGGGCCCCTCTCATTTCTTACCTGCAAAGTTTGGCTACCCCAGATGGCTAACCAACGTACTCCCCCACCACCGGCACGCCAAACGCAAGAGACAGTACAGCAGTTAGCACCCCCTCATAGAACCAGCTTATATGTGCTTCCCCAATTGTGCCTTAATTATCACCTGTCAGAGATGGGCTGTGTACTGTGCCAAGTTTGGCCCTTCTTCATGTTATGTTATTTTATGTTATTTTATTCTTATATAGCGCATGTATACCGACAGGTCTCTTAGCGCTTCGGAAGAAGAGAACAGCGTCAGGGCAGGGTGGTCACCATGGTACTAGGAAGAATTAGGTCATGTCTAGAGCCTCTCTGAAAAGGATGGTTTTGAGCTGCTTCCGGAAAGGGAGCAGACCATGTTCTTTACGGAGAGTATCGGGCAGCCGGTTCCAGAGTTGTGGCAGGAGGACCGAGAAAGCTCGTCCTCCTTTGGAAGCACAGTTACCCCGCGGGCAGACCATCTGGGCGGCTTCTGCTGAGCGGAGCGCCCGTCCAGGCACATATTTGATTAAACGTTCCCTTATGTACCCTGGGGCGTGTCCGTAAAAGGCTTTATGGGCAATACAGAGTCCCTTAAACTTTGCTCTTTGCCTAACCGGCAACCAGTGCAGTTTGCGCAGCAAAGGAGTGGCATGAGTTCTTCTAGGCAACCTGAAAATCAGCCTGGCGGCGTCATTCTGTACCACCTGTAGCTTATTCATAAGTTTCTGGGGGAGCCCAATGTGTAATGTAAATGTAAATGTAACTGTGTCTGCATCACTGCT